>NC_069415.1:12162299-12199888 GCF_026875155.1 Cherax quadricarinatus | reverse complement strand
TAAAGAATTGGGAATAAGACGCTATTGCAACACAAACACTGTGGCCAGCCGACCGCGGCCCGAGAAAGAGAGTAATGTAGGCCGACTATTGTGAAGGTAGGCTGGCTCCTTTACCCGCCTCCTCTCGGTATTGAATGAGCATATACGCTTTAGGCATCATTGATCCAGCTTGGCCTGTACACTGGTCCCATCACACCACCACCGCTCACTACCATCACGCTCCACACGCTCACCACCCCACGCTCACTACCACCACGCTTACACCACCACGCTACCACCACCACGCTCACTACCACCACGCTTACCACCACCACGCTCACCACCACCACGCTCACACCACCACGCTTACACCACCACGCTTCACCACCACCACCTCACTACCACCACGCTCCACCACCACGCTTACCACCATTACGCTCGTACATCACCACGCTCACACACCACGCTCACCACCACCACGCTACTACCACCACGCTCACTACACCACGCTCACTACCACCACGCTCACCACCACCACGCTTACCACCATTCGCTCGCTACTACCACGCTCACTACCACCACGTTACCACCACACGCTCACCACCACCACGCTCACTACCACCACGCTTACCACCACCCGCTCACCACCACCACGCTACACCTCCATCGCTACCACCACCACGCTTACCACATTACGCTCGCTACTACCACGCTCACCACCACCACGCTCACTACCACCACGCTCACCACCACCACGCTTACCACCATTACGCTCGCTACTACCACGCTCACCACCACCACGCTCACTACCACCACGCTCACCACCACCACGCTTACACCATTACGCTCGCTACTACCACGCTCACCACCACCACGCTCACTACCACCACGCTCACCACCACCACGCTCACTACCACCACGCTCCCACCACCACGCTTACCACCATTACGCTCGCTACTACCACGCTCACCACCACCACGCTCACTACAACGCTCACCACCACGCTACACCATCCTCCCTACCACGCTCACCACCAACGCTCACTACCACCACGCTCACCACCACCACGCTCACTACCACCACGCTCACCACCACCCAAACGCTACAACTACCACCACGCTCACCACCCCCGCACCCCCCCCACCCCGTTACCACCATTATGCTCGCTACTACCCGCTCACCACCACCAGCTCACTACACCACGCTTACCACCACGCTACCACCACGCTCACTACTACCACGCTCACCACCACCACGCTCACTACCATCACGCTCACTACCACCACGCTCACTACCACCACGCTTAACCACATGCTTACCACCACGCTCACTACCATCACGCTCACTACCACCACGCTCACTACCACCACGCTCACTACCATCACGCTCACTACCACCACGCTCACTACCACCACGCTCACTACCATCACGCTCACTACCACCACGCTCACTACCACCACGCTCACTACCACCACGCTCACTACCATCACGCTCACTACCACCACGCTCACTACCACCACGCTTACCACCACGCTTACCACCACGCTCACTACCACACGCTCACTACCACCACGCTCACTACCACCACGCTCATCTACCACCACGCTCACCACCACCACGCTTACCACCATTACGCTCGCTACTACCACGCTCACCACCACCACGCTCACCACCACCACGCTCACTACCACTCGCTTCCACCACGCTCCACACTACCACGCTCACCACCACCACGTTCACCACCATCACGCTCACTACCACCACGCTCACTACTACCACGCTCACCACCACCACGTCACCACCATCACGCTCACTACCACCACGCTCACTACTACCACGCTCACCACCACCACGCTCACCACCATCACGCTCACTACACCACGCTCACTACTACCACGCTCACCACCACCACGCTCACCACCATCACGCTCACTACCACCACGCTCACTACTACCACGCTCACCACACCACGCTTACCACCATACGCTCGCTACTACCACGCTCACCACCACCACGACTCACCACCACCACGCTCACTACCACCACGCTCACTACTACCACGCTCACCACCACCACGCTCACCACCACCACGCTCACCACCATCACGCTCACCACCACCACGCTCACCACCCACGCTCACTACACCACGCTTACCACCACGCTTACACCACGCTTACCCATTCACGCTCACTACCACCCACCGCTCACTACTACACGCTCCCACCAATCACGCTCACCACCACCACGCTCACCACACCACGCTCACTACCACCACGCTTACCACCACGCTTACCACCACGCTATCACATCACCACGCTTACCACCATTACGTTTCACTACTGCCACGCTCACCACCACGCTCACTACCACGCTCACCACCACCAGCTCACCACCACCACGCTCACTTCACCACGCTTACCACCACGTTACCACCACCACGCTCACTTCCACCACGCTTACCACCACCCGCATTACCACCACCACGCTCACTTCCACCACGCTTTACCACCACGCTTACATCCACCACGCTCACTTCACCACGCTTACCACCATTACGCTCACTACTACCACGCTCCACCACCACCACGCTCACTACTACCAAGCTCACCACACACACCACTGTCATCTCAACACACAAGACAACATCACCACTGTCATCTCAACACACAA
This sequence comes from Cherax quadricarinatus, assembly GCF_026875155.1. Lineage (NCBI taxonomy): Eukaryota > Metazoa > Arthropoda > Malacostraca > Decapoda > Parastacidae > Cherax > Cherax quadricarinatus. The sequence goes on along the minus strand of NC_069415.1, from coordinate 12,197,239 downwards.
GACAACATCACACTGTCATCTCAACACACAAGACAACATCACCACTGTCATCTCAACACACAAGACAACATCACCACTGTCATCTCAACACACAAGACAACATCACCACTGTCATCTCAACACACAAGACAACATCACCACTGTCATCTCAACACACAAGACAACATCACCACTGTCATCTCAACACACAGACAACATCACCACTGTCATCTCAACACACAAGACAACATCACCACTGTCATCTCAACACACAAGATTCCCACATCGTCCTGTCTTCTTGTATTAAACTCAGAATCAACATAAGTGACCCGAGTTCCAGTTTGTCAAACAAAAGTTTTATAAAACCATCATCAAGAAAGCTTAAAAAAAAACCTAGCATGGTGTGAAAGTGGAAGAGTCCAGCTAGGAACAAGCAGCTTCCCCGTTCATCATACTGAAATGGGCCTTGAAAACAACGTCTCTGGTGTAAATTTCACGACCAGTAAACTACGAAAGGTACATATAAAACCTGCACACAGGAGACAGGAGCCTACGACGACGTTTCGGTCCTATGTGCGGGTCATTTGCGTATTGTTGCAGTCACGGTATTGTGCCTTTTTGTTATCTACAAAACGTATTCAATGATGAAGTAATTTTTGACTATAAATGTTGGAAATTGTGTAAAATACTGACAAATTGATGGTGAAGACACACGTACAACAGCCAGGTATCTTTATTCTTGAAACGTTCCGCCTACACAGTAGGCTTCTTTAGTCAAATACACAGTAACTTTATAAACTGAATGGTTATAACTATGACCATAAGTTTTAAAGGGGTGGAGTGGTAGGCCAGCGGAAGGCCTCGGTCAGATGACCAAAAGCTCCAACGGCGGGTCATCATCTAAGACCCGCGTCAGGAAATACTTCTTCTGATGAATGGTTTTGAAAACCGACAAGTTGAAGATTGAGACACTTATGCAACATATGGGAATCTTTATTTAGGAAACGTTTCGCCACACAGTGGCTTTATCAGTCCAATACAATGTAGAAAAGGTGTAAGGATGGAGGAGTTTGATGGATCCTTGCCGGTCCACTGACGATGTGCGCATCCCAAACCTGATTCGTCACATTTCTGACTACTCAGGTATAGAGCGCTGAAGAAAAACTTTCCTAACGCACCCTAGAGTGATTCGTCTGTATCTTATCTTCCAATGTGTCCCTTGTTAGGCAGTTTCCAATCTCTGGAACATCACTTACTTTGGTCCTACCTTGTCAATTCACCCGCCTCGAGTATTTGTGGTGATGTGTCGTATCATGTCCCCCCCCTATCTAACTCCTGTCCTCCATTGTCGTCCAGGTTGATTGTCGCCTTAACTCACTCCTCGTGTATGACATACGCTCTTAGCTGCCTGGGACTAGTCCTTGTTGCAAACCTTTGCACTTCTCAGTTTCTTTTACGTGCTTGGCTAGGTGTGGTTCCAACTGTGTGCCGGCATGACTCCAATATGGGCCCTAACTAATACGGGTGAACTACACGGATACTGAACGATTCCTTATTAAGATGACGAATCTGTTTCTGATCGAGTGTTGCTGGCCGCCCTATGCTGCATCAGTTATTTGGTTGAGTGTGCGCTTCAGGAGGATGTGCCTGGTTGTTTATAACTCACCCTCCAAGATTCTTAGAGTTCCTTGAGTGAGGTTTGTAGTCCTCGACCCCTAGACTGATACTCCGTCTGCGCCCTTCTACGCCCTCCCCAATCTTCATGATTTTGCACTGTGGTGGTAGTTGAGACTCCAGGAGTCCAATTGCGGCTGGACCTGGTCTGGCAGCCTGTCCAGATCCCTAGTGCAGTTTCGCTTCTGCTGTCTACCCTGGTCTTTTTCGATCGGAGGGTGTGTACATCGTTCTCATGCAACGTCACGTCCATCTTCAAACAGGGACACTCGTCAGATGTCAATTCCTTCCGTCATGACGTGTCAGCAAATAGGTATGGGGCAGAAACAGCACTTGGATCCTAGGACGACCCCCGTGCGGACCCCGCTTGGTCCACAGGGTGCCCGCTCTGACACCGGGGTTCGCCACTTACCATGACTTCGCTGCGTCTTCGCTGACAAGGTATTTCCCGTGATCTCATTGTAGTGCCTGTCCCCTGTTATCCCATGCTTAGGTCCCCAGTTTTTTGTTGCACCAATCTCTTTTGTGGTGGAACTGGTGTCATACGCCTTCTTGCAGTCGGCAAGAAAATGCAATCCACCGCACCCCTCTCTACTTTTCTTACGTGGGCTGTACACATTGTCATAGGAACTCCGTAGTTTTGCGACACCGTGATTTCCACTCCTGAAACATGCTGGTGCTGCTGTGATGTAGATAGCATTATGGACGCTTGTCTAGGTGTTTCCAACACTCACTCTTGCTCCTGATAATCCTGTGTTCATCCAATATGATTTTGCAAGTAGCGATACATTTCAGTGACGACTGGTCTGTATTTTAGTGCCTTCAGTTCTTCTCCATTTATTAAAGTATAGGGCCTACATATGCTGGTCTTCTTCCATGGCCTCAGGCAATCTCCCTGTTCGATAGATGTATTGAATATATGTTGTAGTATGGGGTACCACATAGTGCCGGTCTGCCTCCCTCTCTCAATAACCCATGGGTACGGATGTAATCTCCGGCCCCATTGCCTTTGGTGTAACTATCTTCACACAGAAGCCTCGTTCTACCACTTTCTTCCTCGGTTCTGTGTGCACCAGTGTCCACACTTGGGTGGGTGGGGCCCCACCTCTCCTCCGTCTTACTGGAGTGTCCCTTCTGTCTCCTCTGTGAACACTTCTTTTGAATGCTCTTGTTGAGGTTCTTCACATACGTCAGCGGTCATTTACCTGTTGTATCTCTCCTAGCTCGCTTCCTTAGCCTGATTAACCTGGGTCCTAGAGCTGTTGTTTTCCCCTGATAGTGGCCTTGTACCACGTTTTCGGGTATCAGGATATAGGCTTTATCGCTGCCGATGGAGGCATTTCCTATATTGAGTTCTTATGGGCCAGACTCCCTTCTTATCTTGTGGCATATTCGTTTCTGAGCTCTATGACTGTTTCTCTTAATTCTCCTGGTCCTTGCCTTCATATTTCTTCCATTCCCTAGCACACTTGGTTTTTTTGCTCTCCCTGCACGAGAATCCTATTGGGTAAAACCAGTGGGTCTCATCCTGGCTTTTTCATTACTCCTGTTACCGGGCTTGGGTACAAACCATCGTGTCCTCAGACTCCTTTGCATTTTGTTGCTACATATTTCCAACCATCAGACATTACTGGCTTTGCCTCTGCCAGTTCTCTGTTCACAGAAACGCCCGTTCAGGTAGTTCCTCATTCCTGTTATGTAGTTCCCCTTTCTTGTAAAGTGAGAGGGCCTTACTTCTCCCTTGCCTTACCTGCTTCTTTCTCACGTCCCGTCCACTTGAAGCTCTAGCTGGTGTATGGTCGAAGCTTAAAACCGACATGGTCAGCTCAGCTGGCCCCAAGGGTCTTTCAATATGCATGTCGCGGTGTGCATCGATATCTGAATACCACTATCTGAAGGTACATACAAAGTCCAGGGCCTTTGAGCTGGTTTCATCCTCTCTCTCACTCTCTTGAAAGTGTCCCCTTACGTGTGTTTTGTGTACATGAAGTTCTCCAGTAACCACCTTCCATCATTCTAGCAGCCGTGACATGTATCCTTGGGCCCCATGTGGGTCCAATTCTCCCGCAATCGATCTCGCATTGTGTTTAAAGGTCGAACCCATGATCAGGTGACTTTGCCCAGATGCAGTGCATGAGCATCTTCTGGCCACTCTATCCAGTGGTCAACCGAGTCGCTCTATCGGCTCTCGGTCGTACTCTTGTCCTTGGCCTCCTTCTGTATCTGATGGTGGTATTATACATCATCTTGCAATTCCCGACCGTTGGGGGACCGTCCAAGTGATAGTGTATCCCACTATGGTAATCACTTTCATCTCCCTATCCTCCTCTCCGCAGCTCAGTCAAAATTCCAGTCGATTTTGATCAGCAAAGCGCCACTCCGTCTTCACCCCAACCTGTTCCCGGTCTGGTCTGTTCCGTCAGGATTTGGTAGTCGCCGTAGTGGAAAGATGGCATCATTTAATCATACCCTGAAGAGCTTTTTTTATCTTAAGGAGCAGATGTCCGGTGGTGCTTCTTTCTTGACCCTTTCGTGCCCCTGCCATACCGCACTTTATTTGTTATTCCATCAGCGAGGTTTGTTTACCAGTACCTGTCGAATTCCTTCCAAGCCGCGTGTGGATTGGGGGGCCTTTTGGTGGTGGGAGACCTGGGTGGCGGAGATACTGTGGGATTCTATAGCCGTGGTAGGGTGGATGCCTGGGTGGGAATGGCTGAAAGTTGTATTTAGCTGTGTTGGGGATGGTTGTGATAGGTTGTAATGGGGATCTGAGAGTAGTTGAGTTTTGGTGTCGTGTGGCGTCCTTGCTGGTTCAGGTTCCTGCTCGACTGACCCTCGTGCTGATTCCCTCGGTCTATGTCTCTTTATCCGTTTCCTAGCTTCCTGTTTCGTTTTTTTCTGTTTAGTTTGTCGCACGTTCGAGACCTGCAGCTTGCTGTCGGCTCTGATTATATGTTTCTGTCTCTGTCTAGTAAAACCCACTTGTACTCTGTCGCGAGTATTTCGAATCGTGTGTTTCTCTGGAGGATCCGTGTTCCGTGGCACTGTTGATCCGGGCCCTGAGAATCAGCTTGTAGGTCCGGTTTTTCCGATCGGCGGCTGTCTTCTTTCTATGCTTCCCCTTCGGTACGCCCCTATTCTCAGAAAATTTACAATCTCGTCCATCTGGGCTTCACCTATTTCCCGTTGATGAAATTGTCGCTCAATCTACGCTTTCCCTTCTTGTCCTGCTTGTCCTCCCTATTCGGAGGTGTGTGTCCTATCCTCTCTCTCCGAAGCCGCTATGGATAAACACTGATTTTGGACCCATTCAGTCCGTCCCATTGCCTCCCGCCTCGTGTGACTGCTGGACCTGCCTGTATGTGGGTCAGGTTTCTCCCGTTGGATTTTCTTCCAGTGGCTCTTGATAGCCTTGGTTTGTGCCACCATTCGCCCTGATCACCGCTCTCCATCTGCCACCATCTGTGATCTTTCTCCCTTTCACTCCTTGGAATTCCTCTTGTGGGCAGATTATTTGACCTTGGAGCATAATTCGATAATTCCTTCCTTCTGATTTCAGGCCTGTCAGACGCGCAGCTTCATGATGGCTGGAGATGTCCTAGCGTCTGGTCACGTAGGCGCGATTGGGCCTGTCACGAGCGCTGCCACCGAGTTATTCCTCGAACTGTCTAGGACCCTTGATCTTGGCTACTGCAGTTGTGACTTGTCCTTCCCAAATCTGTTTCCTGCTGCCAACCGACCTTAGCCAATTTCACAGAGAGCTCTTGTTCCCTTTTTGTTCAGAAAGCTCGTCGCTAAATTTTCTCTCCCACTCTGTGTTCATTCTTTTCCATTCTAGCTGCGCCTCCATCACCGGACTCCTCCCTACCGAACCATTCTCATCTGATCCTTGTTGCCGCCCCCCCGGGGGGAAAAGTTTTCCTTCCACACCATTTTTTTTATTTTTTTTTTTTTTTTGTTTTTAAGTTGTAGGGAGAGGGGAGCGTTAGAAGGGAAAATGATGGGAGGACAGAGAAGAGCAGAGAGGATAGAGATCAAGAGAGAGTTCGGAGAGTGCAAGAGGTAGTGTATAGAGCAAAGAGATGAGGCGAGAGAGTAGAGCAAGAGAGAGGAGCAAGAGAGAGAATGGAAGAGCCAAGAGAGAGAGCAAGAAGAGAGAGCAAGAGAGAGAGCAAGAGGAAGAGAAGAGAGAGCTAAGAGAGCAAGATATAGAGAGGAGCAAGAGAGGAGAGGAGAGCAAGATAGAGGAGTGCGAGAGAGAGAGCGCGGAGGAGAGAGATCAAGTATAGAGGAGTGTACGTAAGCAAGAGAGAGAGAAGAGGCAGAGAGAGAGGCAAGAGAGAGAGAGGAGCATTAGAGAGAGCAAAGAGTAGAGAGAGCAAGAGAGAGTAGCGAGAGAGAGAGAGAACAAGGAGGAAGAGCAAGAGAGAGAGAGAGAGAGCCAGAGAGAGAGAGGAGAGCAAGAGAGAGAGAGAGCAAGAGAGGCAAGTATATAGAGGAAGAGAGAAGCAAGAGAGCAAGAGTGAGTAGAGAGGCGAAGGAGGAGGAGAGAGCAAGGGAGTAGAGAGAGAGCGAGAGAGAGATGAGTAGCAAGAGATGAGAGCAATAGAGAGAGGAGATGAGCAAGAGAGAGAGAGGCGCACGGAAGAGAGAAGAGGCAAGAGAAGAGAGCAAGAGATGGAAGCGTAGGAGCAAGAAGAGTCGAGAGAGGGAGCAAGAAAGAGGAGAGAGCGAATGAGAGAGAGAGCAAGAGAGAGGAAGAGAGCGCAGAGAGAGGTAATAGAGCAAGAGAGAGAGAGGAGCAAAGAGGAGAGAGAGATCTAAGAGGGAGAGAGAAGAGCAAGAGAGAAAGGGCAGAGAGAGATAGCAAGAGAGAGGAGCGTAAGAGGGAGAAGAGAGAGGCAATAGGAGATAGAGAGCAAGATAGGAGAGAGAGGCAAATAGAGAGAGATTGCAATGAGAGAGAGAGAGCAGAGAAGAGAGAGCAAGAAGAGAGAGAGCGAAGTGAGAGAGAGAGCGAAGAGAGAGAGAGCGGAGCAAGAGAAGGCAGAGATGACAGGCAAGAGAGAGATGAGAGCAAGAGAGAAGGAGATCAGAGAGAGAGAGAGCAAGAGAGATAGCGAGGAGATGAGAGAAGAGCAAGAGAAGAGCAAGATATGAGAGAGAGCAAGAGAGTAAGAGAGAGAGCATAGAGAGAGAGAGAGATAGGGAGGAAGAGAGTAGAGGACGGAGGAGAGAGGAGAGAGAGAAGAGAGGAGAGAGAGAGAGGAAGAGAGGAGAGGGGAGGGAGGGAGGAGTGGAGGAGGGTGGGAGGGGAGGGAGCAAGGGAAAGGCGAAAGTAGGTGGGGGTAGAATAGGGGGAACGAGGGGGGAGATAGTGGAAGGATCGAGAGGGGAGAGATGCTAGGTGTGGGGTGATGGAGGTGGCAGGATGGGAGAGGAGGTTGGTGTAAAAAGGGGGGAAGGGAGAGATAATGGGAGGGGCAGATGTTAGGAGGTGGGGAGAGAATGTTAAGAGTGGGGGGGGGTAGACATTGTTAAGACGGGGTAAAGATGATAGATTGGGGAAAAGATGGGAGAGGGAAATGAGAGAGAGCGATAGTTAGAGTAGTGAACGTGTAGAGATGAGAGATATAGGTAAGAGAGGTGAGAGAGGTAGAGGATAGTTCCTACTAGGTGTGGAAAGAGGGGGGGGGTCAGAGGGGAGAACAGTAGTCAAGTATGGTGCAGGTTTCACAGGACGGTGTGAAATCCTGTTTGAGAGGTTGTTTAACAGCTGTGTGTGAACTGACAGCAACAAGTGCCCGTTGTTCCAGTGTAGAGGTGTGTGAGTATGTTGAAGTGATGTTGGTGTGTGTGTGTGTGTAATGGTGTGTGTATGTGTGGTGTAGTGTGGGTTTAAAGGTGTGTGTATGTGTGTATGTGAGTTGTGATGGTGTAGTGTATGTATGTGTTGGTGGTGTAGAGGTATGTGGGTGTGTGTAATGTGTAGTATGTGTGTGATTGTGTGTTGTGGTATGTAGTGTGGTATGTGTATGTGTGTGTGGCGTGTGTTGGACAAGGTAGTTTGAGTATGTGTATGTGCGAGTGTGGGTGTTGAGTGGGTGTTGTTGTAGGAAGAGTTGTGTGTGCGTGTGTGGGGGTGGATGCGCGTGTGTGTGCCCGAGCCACATACTAAGTAATCATTACAGCAAAAGTAACGTAGATACCGATAATTTCTAAAAACTACCTGACAGTGATTTCAAGCACTTATCACTTCTACTAATACAACTCAGAAAGTAACGTTAGTTGTATTGGTAAAATTATCATTGTCTGAGCTTCTAGGATTGACAGGACTGTCGCAACCCTCACTAGCTTCCGCCTACGGCTATCAGGCACCACGCTATTCAAGAACCCGATCTTCACCTAATCTATGCTATGTTTTATCTGCTCTAATTCTGTGAATATTAGCTTGCAGGAGTGAGTGACCGAGTTATCTAACAAGAGGGGACTCAACTTATAGTGTTTGAGTGGTGGTTGATGGTGTGTGGTGTGTGTGTGTGTGTGTGGTGTGTTGTGTGAGTGTGGTTGTTGGTGTTTACCAGGAGAGAGTACTCGGGGGTCGGAAGACGGAGCCCCGCGGGCCGTGGCCCGGTCTGTGACCAGGTCCTTTGGTTATAGGCCTTCTCTTAGGTCATGTCCAGGAGTGAGGCGCTCCGACAAACAGTCGACTACACCCGAGGTAACCATACCATTTTACTGATGGGAACAATAGACAACAGGTGGAAAGAAACACGGTCCCAATGTTTCTACTCTGGCTGTGAATCTAACCCAGGCGCTCACCGTGTCTAGGAAGCGATAGCGTTAATCCACAGCGTGTGTGGTGTGGTGAGGTGTTGTGTTGTGTGTGATGGGTGTGTGTGTGTGTTGTGTGTGGGTGTGGTGTGTGGGGTTGTTTGTGGTGTGTGTGGTGGTGTGTGTGTGGTGTGTGTTGGGTGGTGTGTGTGTAGTGGAGTGTGTTGTGTGGGGTGTTTCTGTGTGGTGTGAGTGTGTGGAGTGGATTTGTGTATGTGTGTGTTGTGTGTTGTGTGGTGTGTGTGTGTGGTGTTGAGTGTGTGGTGTGGGTGTGTGGATGTGGTGTGTATTATATATGTGTGTGCGTGTACATTCACCTAGTTGTACACACGCTAGGTTTGAGGTTGCAAGGGGGTCGAGTCCAACTCCTGGCCCCGCCACGTAGACGACTGGTCGCTACTAGGTGTCAGCTCTCCTAGAACCGATGAGAGCATTATACGTACCTCTGCATAAAGTTCGTTATGTATGGATCCTGCCGGGGTCCACTATATCGCTTCCCAAACACTATTTCCACTTCCTGACAGCTCTGTGGCTGGCAAGAAAATACTTCCTAACATCCCTTTTTGATTCATGTCTGTGTCTTCAAGCTTCCAACTGTGTCCCCCCCTTGTACTGTGTCCAATCTCTGGCACATTCCTTTCTATTGTCCACCTTGCAATTCCTCTCAGTATTTTGTATGCCTTTGGTCTATGGGGGTATGGCCCCCCCCCCCCTAAGTCTTCTCCCTGTCCGTCAGTGGTCGTAGAGGGTTGATTTTCCCTTAACCTCTCCTCGTATGACATACGACTTAGCTCTGGGACTATGTCTTGTGCAAACCTTATGCACTTTCCTCTAGTTTTCTTTACGTGCTTGGCTAGCGAGCGGAATTCCAAACTTGTTCAGGCGCGCCGCGCGTGTGTGTGTGTGTGTGTGTGTGTGTGAGTGTACGTGTGCCTTAAAGACACTGAAAAATAGTCTAAAAGGTTGCGCCCATATGTGACCTCACTGAAATAAAAAATGAAAAAATACCTAAGTAGCTAGTCAGGTATACATGTAAAATATATAAACTTGATGACCCTTTGTAAGAAAAATTGGTTCAGAGAACCGACATGTTTATAAATTAGGACCATGATCAAGCTCATCTCATGGGTATCTTAATTTATGAAAGACGTTTGTTCTTCGCCATACAGAGGGGCTTTCATCATCCATACAAAGGGAGAATCATGAAGAACAGGAGGAGAATGAGGTAAACAGTTATCCCACCGACCTTGAGTCGTCGTGGTCAGGGTGTCCTCATCAAATCGACGCTCAAGTTGGAGGCTCTGAAATCTTAATCCTCATTCTCCTCCTGTTCATCAAGATTCACCTTTTATATGGATTGATGAAGCCACTGAGTTGCGAAACTTTCCTCAAAAAAGATACTCAAGAGTTCACGAGGTTCTAATTCATAACTGATCACTGAAAGTATCCATTCAATTAGCATACAAACAATACATACAAACAGTACTACATCATCATACATACATACATACATAACATACATACATACATGCATACCATACAATTACATACATACATATACATACATACCCAACACAACACGCACACACATCACACACATACATACATACATATACAGCCAGGAGGCTGTGATTCAACCCCTGCCTACCACAAAATAGGTAAGTACTGTATAGAACCCAACCAGAACACCAGTAGAAGAACAAGCAGAAAAGACATCCATTGCCAATAAAACGACCAGTTAAATAGTGTCGCCTACACCAACACCTCACGTCATGCGCATATACACACTCCTGTGGTCCAGGACACCCATCTGGGGTCTGACCAGCTGGGGCGACAGCTGGGCAACCATGGTAGAGGGGCAACCAGCTAGTGGCAAGAGCCACCAACTACCTAACGCATTTTCCTATGCCACCAGACTCACCAGTCGCATGATACAAAGCGCGCGCACTTACACACACGGCACAACACACACACACACACACACACACCCACATGCACACACACACACACACATACAGCCCAGCGACTAACTACACACAGCACACACACAACAGCACAGCACTCACACACACACACACACACAGCACACAACAAACACAAACAACCCGACACACACACAACACACACACACACAGTGTTCTACTGGGAAACACCTAGAACTTGTCGCATCTTCGAGTGGAGTGTGACCAGCGAGGTTGAACGTGCACCTGAGGAGTGCTGGAGAGGCTGGTGTGTGCTTGCACATGTCTTGACCATAGGATGGGGAATGAGGACAAGGTGGCATCCAAGGTACTGAAATTCCTGGAGAGGGAGGAAGGGAGGAAAAAATCTCAAAAAAAGGGAGGAAGACCTTTGGAAGGAGACTATATTAGGTCTGAAGATGAAGATGGAAGGGGAGGTAAGAAGCAGAAAGCAAAGGTAAGCAACAGTCCGACAGCAGCAGAATGATTCAAGATAGAGAGATAGAAGAGTAGCAGAGACATCTGAAAACAGCACAGAAGACAAAGATATTACAGAAGTAGCATACGGCAATGGGCTACCACGAACACAGACAAAACAGTCCTAAGGAAGCATGATAAACTAAACGTATGCAGAGTCCTGTCGCAGAACCCACAAGGGGCCCAAAACAACAGACAGGGGAGCACAAACCTAAGGACAGAAGAGAGTTATTTAAGACACATTGAAGAACTAGGGAACTTGGCAAGGACCTGTTACCAGGATACCTGTGGGGGTGGCAGGAGCAGGTGAGCAGGAAGGAAAAAACCAAGAAGCATAGGGCCATAACTGAGGAGAGAGGGTGACTGAGGAAGGAACACTCCATCGGGAAGGAACTAAAACACAACAAGAGGATGCAATGGAGTCACAGAGGGAGGGTGGAAAGGGCGATGATCCGTGTTTGTTATTAAGGTCTAGACAAGCAAAAGGGGAAACTTATGATGAAAGAAAGCAGGAGGAGAAAAAAGTCGATTGAAGACCTCATTAAGGTGATGAGGCGAGTTGGGACAATGACCCCATGGTGGCAAATTTTCGGGGGAGATTGAGGTGTGGTACACAAAGAAAAGGAATCGGCCTCCTCCAAGTAATTTACAAGGCAAATCAACCCCGAAACCATGATCCGTGCAGGAGTAAGAGTCCTGACAGAGGAGGGCGATAGCAGGAGTTCCGGGAGGTGTGGTACCTCGAACCGAGACATGGAAACACAGGAACTAAAGGAGAAGACGACTTAAAGAGAGAGATCAAAAAACGAAATGAAAATGGTAGGAAATGGAAAAAGTTGAGAGAGCAGAAAAACCCAGGAATCAAATGAAGTGACAAGCGCATGACCCCCCCTAAACACACACCATGCATGAAGGATCCAGGCCGACGACACCCCCAAGGCATACTGAACAATCCAAAAAAACCAACCCATCACACCCCGAGAGTCCCACTGTGTGTTGTTCCGTCCACCCACCGCACCCACAGTAAGCAGTATTAGAACAGTAATGTATGAAGGTAATTTAACCACAAAAGCGATATGGGTAATTAACGAATAAAACATAGGAATATGGTCAATACATATCAATGGAAAGATCCCCAGACATCAACGTGCAGTAACAGAAACAAAACTCATGGGAGAACAATAACAGAAGCAAACTTCCCACCCAAGGATACCAGAATCATGAGGGAAAGATAGCAGGCAGGGGGGGAGGATGGGGTTGCTCTGCTCGTAAAAAAAACCGATTGGAAATTCGAGAAATGGAAGGAATTAGATGAGACGTTGAGAAAAGAGACTACAAATAGCAGGGTACAACATCAGTCTGGGGAACACAAAGAGGTGCAATGCAGGTAATGTAAAATTGCCACGCACAGATAGCAGGCAGGAGCCAAGAGAGGAATATAATACAGAGCCGAACAGAGCAATGGTGGACCCGACTTGCAGAGGGGCAAGACGAGCTCACTTTCCGCAGCCGAGCAAGAGAATTGCATGGTTATGGAGGTGGATTTCAACACAGGGAGATTGACTTAGGTGAAAACCTGGAGCCACATGGGGGTCCCGGTGAACCATGGAGAACCAGTATGTTAGGACTAGGTGCAGGAAAACCTCAGCACCAACATTTTAAGGACACTACCAGATTGAGAGGGGAGGATGAAACCAACAAGATTGGACCTTGTGTTCCCCCTGGGCAGCTCAGAACTTGAGACAAAAACAATATGAGAGGTTCCCCAGCTAGAGCAAGCGACCCGCCGTTGTTCTGGAGCATAGAAAACATAAGTAGAGCTGCAAGTTTGAGAGGAAGTAAACAGAGTAGAATGGTAAAAGCCAAACTAAAAAATGAGGGGACTACATAGGGTTGAAGAACATCTGCGGGAGGTTCCAGTGGACAGAGAACTGGCATGGGAAAGCGCAGTAAATTGGACAAGATGGAATAATAGCAACAAAATGCAGGATGCAGTGGTAAAGGTTCATTTCCCCAAGGGCAACAGTAAACAACGGGAAGACGCAGAACAAGCCCCCTGGTTTTCCCGAAGTCGGTTAAGGAGGCAAAAAGCAAAGATTCAATAGAGAATAGAAAAGTACAGAAGGCAGAGAACAACACGAAAATAGGGGAATCATGGTCCGCAGAGATGGAGCCAGAATGGATTACTCATCAGGTACGGAGGTGAACGTGAGGTGGGGCCCATCGACAGAATTAAAATGACATAGCGATCGAGAATCAGAAGACTGACAACCGAGAACTTGTTGTATAGCCACATCAGGTGAGGACGACAAAACAGTCCAAAGACCATGTGATCATGATTAAGGACAGAATGGTGGAGAACACACAAGAAATGGATCAGGAGGTAAGTGATGGAGCGTTGAACAGGAATTTAAGGAAGGTTTTTTAAACAGTAAATGAACAGGAAGGGCTGTGGGAAGACAGCACAGAAGGGAACAATCAAGAGGAATAACCCAACAACAAGTGTGGATGACATAATGGCGAACAGAACTGAGGATGGAAGGGGAAGAGAGCTCGTTAAGTGACCTTGACAACCTCAAGGTCGATGGGACCGGACCACATCTCCCGCCATGGGGTTCCGTTAGAGAATGAAGCAGAGATGCTGTGTGTGACCTCTAACACAATCCTTCATCCACATCCCTTGAAACTGGGCAACTACCTGGAGAAATGGAAGACAGCTAATGTAGTCCCCCGCCATAATTAGAAAGGAGAAACAGAACCGAGGCATAAACTACAGGACCTGTGTCTCTGTACATTGTATTGTGAGCAAAGTTCATGGAGAAGATTAGTCAGGGAGAAGAGTGGTCGAATACACCTGAAAGGAACAAATTATAAATGAAAACCACGCCCCAAATGGGTTCATGGACAGAGTCAAATCTTGTATCACAAAAGCTCTTTGAGTTTTATCACAAGGTAACAGAATTAAGAGCACGTATAGAGAGGTTTGGAGGGTAGAATGCGTTTTGGGCTATACTTCAGGAAGGAGCCTTATGACACAGTTTCCCCACAAGAGATTAGATGCGAGAAGCAGGAGGATCAGGCCCACACGTAAAAGGAAGGGCACTGCTAAAGGAATGAATGAAACCTGACAGGAGGTCAGCAACGAGTCATGGTACGTATAGAGGTATCACAGTGGGGGCGCCTGTTAACAGGCGAGGGCGGGGGTCCCCAGTGGTCAAGTCTATGACCTTGCTATTTTTTATATAAAGTAGAACTGAACATGATGGAAGGAAGAGACTCTGAAGTGTCCCTGTTCGCAGATGAAGCGTGAAGTTTGAATGAGAAGAATTAAATCGGTGACGAGGTGAGGTCAGAATGCAAGAGACCTGGAGTATGCTGGACCATGTGGTCCAGTAACTTGCTTCTCGAATTCACGAAATCCCAAGCCAAATGCAAAGTCAGTGAAAAGATTGGGGAAGGGCAAAGAGACCGCAGACCAGAGTATAGGGCTAGGTGTGGCGACAAAGAGCGTACAGACCTCACTCGGGAGAGAAGACCTTTGGGGGTGACCAAACACCGAGCACACACCGGGAGGCACACACAACCAAAGTAACCGCTTCAGCATACTTTCGGCGCTTCCAAACCTGAAATAAGCGTTATGTCCGAGTACCTTATACTGAATCGTTCCATACACAGAACACAGTGTAGTGTTAGGGCCCATACTTGAGTATCCAGGGCACAGTCTTGAACCCACAACCTGGTCCAGCACGTCAAGAAGTTAGAGAAAGTACAAGTATTGCCAACAAGGCTAGTCCCAGAGCTCAAGGGAATGCCGTACGAGGAAAGGTAAGGGGAAATCGGACTGACGACACTAGCCTGGAGGAGTACAGAAGGGTTCAGGGGAGACAATAAACCGACATACAAGATACAGCTGGGAATAGACAAGGTGGACAGAGTGAAAGGATGTGGCCAGAGAGGTGACACAGGGGGACAAGGTGGTCACTGAACTGGAAGCAGGAAGACTTCAGACGATTCACAGGGACGTTTTAGGAAGTATTATGTCTACAGTCATAAGTTTGTCCAAGCAAGTGGAATAGCCGTATGCAAGTGAAGGTAGAGGAGGCAAGGAACCAAACATAGAATTAAGAATAGGTTTATGACAAGCAGGAAGCAGAGAGAAGAGGAGGAACCATTAGGCGAAACAGTGAAGAGGCGGGGCCAGGAGCTGTGTCTCGACAGCCTGCCCGCAAACCGACAATCTAGGTGGCGTACAATTCAGTGAGTAACACCACACACACACCCACACAACACAGCACACATACACACACACACACATATATATATAAATATATATAATATATTATATATATATTTGTGAGTATGTATGTATGTATTGTGTGTATGTGTGTTGTGTTTGTTGTGTGTGTGTGTGTACACTAGGATAGAAGGCCAGAACCCACCTGACGACCTAGGCACCTGGCTCCTTCCTGTGTAACAACGACCTACACTGCCATCCTTCCATGTACAGATAGACCTCACACTGGCTTCCTTCCTTGTAACATACGACCTACCACAGCCGTGTCCATCTCATGTAACGCAACGACCTACACTAGCCACCTTCCTAGGTCGAACAACGACCTACACTGCCTCCTTCCATGTAACACGACCTACACTGCCTCCATCCTTGTAACAACGACCTACACTGCCTCCTTCCATTGTAACAACGACCTACACTTGTCCTACCTTCCTTTGTAACAACGAACCTACACTTCCTTCCTACCATGTAAACAACGACCTACAACTGCTCTCCTATCTCATGAAACAACGACTACAACTGCCTCCTTCTTGTAACAACAACCTATCACTTGCCCACCTTCCTTGAAACAAAACACTACCTACACTGCCGTCCATTCCTTGAAACAACGACCTACACAGCCGGTCCTTCCTTGTAGAGCAACGACCTACACACTGCCTCCGTTCCTTGTAATAAAACGACCTACACTGGCCTCCTGCCTTTGAAACAACGACCTATCACAGCCTCTTCCTTGTTAACTAACGACCTACACTTCCTCCTCTCCATGTAACAACGATACCCTAACAAGCAGCCTCGCTTCCTTGTAAACATCGACGCAATACTGCCCCTTCGCATTTAACAAACACCTACACTTCCGTCCTTCCTTTAACAACGAACCTACACTGCCCTCCTTCCATTGTAACAACGACCTACACTGCCGGTCATCTTGAACAACGACCTACAACAGCCTCCTTCCTTTGTAACATACGACCAACAACTGTCCTCCTTCCTTTTAACAACGACCTAGCACCACTGGCCGTCCTCCTTGTAACAACGACCTACACTACTGCCTCCATCCTTGAAACGAACGACCTACACTTGCTCGTCCTTCCTTGTAAACACAACGACCTACACTGCCTCTCTTCCTTGTAACAAAGACCCTACACTGCACTGTCCTTCCGATTAAACAACGACCTACACCTGCCTCCCCGTTCCTTGTAACAACGACCTACACTGCCGGTCCTTCCATGTAACGAACGACCAACACACACTGCTCCTCCCACTAAGATAAGGCTGTAAGCACGGACGCTGGAAGAAAGGAAGAAGGAAGGTGGGAAGAAAGGGAAAAAAAACAAAGAAGAAAGCAAGAAAGAAATGAAAGAAAAGAAAGGTAGGAAGGAAAGGAGGAATGAAGGAAGGTAATAGGAAAGGAAGGAAGAAGGAAGGAAGGAAGGAAGGAAGGGGAAGGAGGGCTCATCCTTGGAACTCCTTTTTTCCCGCCCCATGTCTTCCTGGTTTCGCTTTTACCCTATTGCTCCCTTTTTTTTATGGGAATGCTTTTCCTCCCATTCCCTCCGCAGCCCCAGATTCGTGCCTTGGAGCCGCCTTGACCTCATCCCTGGTCTAGGTTCTACCCCCCCGTTTCTCCCACAGAAGAGGGGGACTGGTGGATAGGGGAGGGGAGATATGATGGGTTAGGAGGAGAGGGGATGGAAAAAATGGATGTGGGGGAGGGGGAGTGATGGTTGTATTTGTTGTACAGGTGTATGGGAAATAGTTGGGGGAGGGGGTTAGAAGGTTTGAGGGATAGAGAGGGATGGATGGTTTATGGAGGAGGGTGGAAGGTAATGGAGTTATTGAGGGAGGGAGGTTGTGGGGGGGTAGACGTTTGGGGAGGGGTTTAGAGTGGTTTGGGGAGGGGAAGGTGGCTAGGTGAGGTGGTTAGGGGAAGGGGGAGAGGAGGGTTTAGGGGGAGGGGGAGTACGTGTATGTGTCAAGTGTTTGTTTCAAGGTGGAGGGGTGTGTGTGGTGTGGGGTGGTGTGAGTGTGTGTGTGTGTGTAGTGTGCGTGTGTGTTGTGTGTGGTACTTTCACGCTAGTTGTACTCACCTAGTTGAGGTTGGCGGGGGTCGTAGTCCGATCTCCTGGGCCCCGCCACTTACACCTGATCGCTAGCTAGTCACTCTCCCGCCCGAGGCCGGTGACTTTAACAGAATCGCACGTGCATTTAAAGCTATGTATGGATCCTTGCCGGTCCACTGACGATGTGCGCATCCCAAACCTGATTCGTCACATTTCTGACTACTCAGGTATAGAGCGCTGAAGAAAAACTTTCCTAACGCACCCTAGAGTGATTCGTCTGTATCTTATCTTCCAATGTGTCCCTTGTTAGGCAGTTTCCAATCTCTGGAACATCACTTACTTTGGTCCTACCTTGTCAATTCACCCGCCTCGAGTATTTGTGGTGATGTGTCGTATCATGTCCCCCCCCTATCTAACTCCTGTCCTCCATTGTCGTCCAGGTTGATTGTCGCCTTAACTCACTCCTCGTGTATGACATACGCTCTTAGCTGCCTGGGACTAGTCCTTGTTGCAAACCTTTGCACTTCTCAGTTTCTTTTACGTGCTTGGCTAGGTGTGGTTCCAACTGTGTGCCGGCATGACTCCAATATGGGCCCTAACTAATACGGGTGAACTACACGGATACTGAACGATTCCTTATTAAGATGACGAATCTGTTTCTGATCGAGTGTTGCTGGCCGCCCTATGCTGCATCAGTTATTTGGTTGAGTGTGCGCTTCAGGAGGATGTGCCTGGTTGTTTATAACTCACCCTCCAAGATTCTTAGAGTTCCTTGAGTGAGGTTTGTAGTCCTCGACCCCTAGACTGATACTCCGTCTGCGCCCTTCTACGCCCTCCCCAATCTTCATGATTTTGCACTGTGGTGGTAGTTGAGACTCCAGGAGTCCAATTGCGGCTGGACCTGGTCTGGCAGCCTGTCCAGATCCCTAGTGCAGTTTCGCTTCTGCTGTCTACCCTGGTCTTTTTCGATCGGAGGGTGTGTACATCGTTCTCATGCAACGTCACGTCCATCTTCAAACAGGGACACTCGTCAGATGTCAATTCCTTCCGTCATGACGTGTCAGCAAATAGGTATGGGGCAGAAACAGCACTTGGATCCTAGGACGACCCCCGTGCGGACCCCGCTTGGTCCACAGGGTGCCCGCTCTGACACCGGGGTTCGCCACTTACCATGACTTCGCTGCGTCTTCGCTGACAAGGTATTTCCCGTGATCTCATTGTAGTGCCTGTCCCCTGTTATCCCATGCTTAGGTCCCCAGTTTTTTGTTGCACCAATCTCTTTTGTGGTGGAACTGGTGTCATACGCCTTCTTGCAGTCGGCAAGAAAATGCAATCCACCGCACCCCTCTCTACTTTTCTTACGTGGGCTGTACACATTGTCATAGGAACTCCGTAGTTTTGCGACACCGTGATTTCCACTCCTGAAACATGCTGGTGCTGCTGTGATGTAGATAGCATTATGGACGCTTGTCTAGGTGTTTCCAACACTCACTCTTGCTCCTGATAATCCTGTGTTCATCCAATATGATTTTGCAAGTAGCGATACATTTCAGTGACGACTGGTCTGTATTTTAGTGCCTTCAGTTCTTCTCCATTTATTAAAGTATAGGGCCTACATATGCTGGTCTTCTTCCATGGCCTCAGGCAATCTCCCTGTTCGATAGATGTATTGAATATATGTTGTAGTATGGGGTACCACATAGTGCCGGTCTGCCTCCCTCTCTCAATAACCCATGGGTACGGATGTAATCTCCGGCCCCATTGCCTTTGGTGTAACTATCTTCACACAGAAGCCTCGTTCTACCACTTTCTTCCTCGGTTCTGTGTGCACCAGTGTCCACACTTGGGTGGGTGGGGCCCCACCTCTCCTCCGTCTTACTGGAGTGTCCCTTCTGTCTCCTCTGTGAACACTTCTTTTGAATGCTCTTGTTGAGGTTCTTCACATACGTCAGCGGTCATTTACCTGTTGTATCTCTCCTAGCTCGCTTCCTTAGCCTGATTAACCTGGGTCCTAGAGCTGTTGTTTTCCCCTGATAGTGGCCTTGTACCACGTTTTCGGGTATCAGGATATAGGCTTTATCGCTGCCGATGGAGGCATTTCCTATATTGAGTTCTTATGGGCCAGACTCCCTTCTTATCTTGTGGCATATTCGTTTCTGAGCTCTATGACTGTTTCTCTTAATTCTCCTGGTCCTTGCCTTCATATTTCTTCCATTCCCTAGCACACTTGGTTTTTTTGCTCTCCCTGCACGAGAATCCTATTGGGTAAAACCAGTGGGTCTCATCCTGGCTTTTTCATTACTCCTGTTACCGGGCTTGGGTACAAACCATCGTGTCCTCAGACTCCTTTGCATTTTGTTGCTACATATTTCCAACCATCAGACATTACTGGCTTTGCCTCTGCCAGTTCTCTGTTCACAGAAACGCCCGTTCAGGTAGTTCCTCATTCCTGTTATGTAGTTCCCCTTTCTTGTAAAGTGAGAGGGCCTTACTTCTCCCTTGCCTTACCTGCTTCTTTCTCACGTCCCGTCCACTTGAAGCTCTAGCTGGTGTATGGTCGAAGCTTAAAACCGACATGGTCAGCTCAGCTGGCCCCAAGGGTCTTTCAATATGCATGTCGCGGTGTGCATCGATATCTGAATACCACTATCTGAAGGTACATACAAAGTCCAGGGCCTTTGAGCTGGTTTCATCCTCTCTCTCACTCTCTTGAAAGTGTCCCCTTACGTGTGTTTTGTGTACATGAAGTTCTCCAGTAACCACCTTCCATCATTCTAGCAGCCGTGACATGTATCCTTGGGCCCCATGTGGGTCCAATTCTCCCGCAATCGATCTCGCATTGTGTTTAAAGGTCGAACCCATGATCAGGTGACTTTGCCCAGATGCAGTGCATGAGCATCTTCTGGCCACTCTATCCAGTGGTCAACCGAGTCGCTCTATCGGCTCTCGGTCGTACTCTTGTCCTTGGCCTCCTTCTGTATCTGATGGTGGTATTATACATCATCTTGCAATTCCCGACCGTTGGGGGACCGTCCAAGTGATAGTGTATCCCACTATGGTAATCACTTTCATCTCCCTATCCTCCTCTCCGCAGCTCAGTCAAAATTCCAGTCGATTTTGATCAGCAAAGCGCCACTCCGTCTTCACCCCAACCTGTTCCCGGTCTGGTCTGTTCCGTCAGGATTTGGTAGTCGCCGTAGTGGAAAGATGGCATCATTTAATCATACCCTGAAGAGCTTTTTTTATCTTAAGGAGCAGATGTCCGGTGGTGCTTCTTTCTTGACCCTTTCGTGCCCCTGCCATACCGCACTTTATTTGTTATTCCATCAGCGAGGTTTGTTTACCAGTACCTGTCGAATTCCTTCCAAGCCGCGTGTGGATTGGGGGGCCTTTTGGTGGTGGGAGACCTGGGTGGCGGAGATACTGTGGGATTCTATAGCCGTGGTAGGGTGGATGCCTGGGTGGGAATGGCTGAAAGTTGTATTTAGCTGTGTTGGGGATGGTTGTGATAGGTTGTAATGGGGATCTGAGAGTAGTTGAGTTTTGGTGTCGTGTGGCGTCCTTGCTGGTTCAGGTTCCTGCTCGACTGACCCTCGTGCTGATTCCCTCGGTCTATGTCTCTTTATCCGTTTCCTAGCTTCCTGTTTCGTTTTTTTCTGTTTAGTTTGTCGCACGTTCGAGACCTGCAGCTTGCTGTCGGCTCTGATTATATGTTTCTGTCTCTGTCTAGTAAAACCCACTTGTACTCTGTCGCGAGTATTTCGAATCGTGTGTTTCTCTGGAGGATCCGTGTTCCGTGGCACTGTTGATCCGGGCCCTGAGAATCAGCTTGTAGGTCCGGTTTTTCCGATCGGCGGCTGTCTTCTTTCTATGCTTCCCCTTCGGTACGCCCCTATTCTCAGAAAATTTACAATCTCGTCCATCTGGGCTTCACCTATTTCCCGTTGATGAAATTGTCGCTCAATCTACGCTTTCCCTTCTTGTCCTGCTTGTCCTCCCTATTCGGAGGTGTGTGTCCTATCCTCTCTCTCCGAAGCCGCTATGGATAAACACTGATTTTGGACCCATTCAGTCCGTCCCATTGCCTCCCGCCTCGTGTGACTGCTGGACCTGCCTGTATGTGGGTCAGGTTTCTCCCGTTGGATTTTCTTCCAGTGGCTCTTGATAGCCTTGGTTTGTGCCACCATTCGCCCTGATCACCGCTCTCCATCTGCCACCATCTGTGATCTTTCTCCCTTTCACTCCTTGGAATTCCTCTTGTGGGCAGATTATTTGACCTTGGAGCATAATTCGATAATTCCTTCCTTCTGATTTCAGGCCTGTCAGACGCGCAGCTTCATGATGGCTGGAGATGTCCTAGCGTCTGGTCACGTAGGCGCGATTGGGCCTGTCACGAGCGCTGCCACCGAGTTATTCCTCGAACTGTCTAGGACCCTTGATCTTGGCTACTGCAGTTGTGACTTGTCCTTCCCAAATCTGTTTCCTGCTGCCAACCGACCTTAGCCAATTTCACAGAGAGCTCTTGTTCCCTTTTTGTTCAGAAAGCTCGTCGCTAAATTTTCTCTCCCACTCTGTGTTCATTCTTTTCCATTCTAGCTGCGCCTCCATCACCGGACTCCTCCCTACCGAACCATTCTCATCTGATCCTTGTTGCCGCCCCCCCGGGGGGAAAAGTTTTCCTTCCACACCATTTTTTTTATTTTTTTTTTTTTTTTGTTTTTAAGTTGTAGGGAGAGGGGAGCGTTAGAAGGGAAAATGATGGGAGGACAGAGAAGAGCAGAGAGGATAGAGATCAAGAGAGAGTTCGGAGAGTGCAAGAGGTAGTGTATAGAGCAAAGAGATGAGGCGAGAGAGTAGAGCAAGAGAGAGGAGCAAGAGAGAGAATGGAAGAGCCAAGAGAGAGAGCAAGAAGAGAGAGCAAGAGAGAGAGCAAGAGGAAGAGAAGAGAGAGCTAAGAGAGCAAGATATAGAGAGGAGCAAGAGAGGAGAGGAGAGCAAGATAGAGGAGTGCGAGAGAGAGAGCGCGGAGGAGAGAGATCAAGTATAGAGGAGTGTACGTAAGCAAGAGAGAGAGAAGAGGCAGAGAGAGAGGCAAGAGAGAGAGAGGAGCATTAGAGAGAGCAAAGAGTAGAGAGAGCAAGAGAGAGTAGCGAGAGAGAGAGAGAACAAGGAGGAAGAGCAAGAGAGAGAGAGAGAGAGCCAGAGAGAGAGAGGAGAGCAAGAGAGAGAGAGAGCAAGAGAGGCAAGTATATAGAGGAAGAGAGAAGCAAGAGAGCAAGAGTGAGTAGAGAGGCGAAGGAGGAGGAGAGAGCAAGGGAGTAGAGAGAGAGCGAGAGAGAGATGAGTAGCAAGAGATGAGAGCAATAGAGAGAGGAGATGAGCAAGAGAGAGAGAGGCGCACGGAAGAGAGAAGAGGCAAGAGAAGAGAGCAAGAGATGGAAGCGTAGGAGCAAGAAGAGTCGAGAGAGGGAGCAAGAAAGAGGAGAGAGCGAATGAGAGAGAGAGCAAGAGAGAGGAAGAGAGCGCAGAGAGAGGTAATAGAGCAAGAGAGAGAGAGGAGCAAAGAGGAGAGAGAGATCTAAGAGGGAGAGAGAAGAGCAAGAGAGAAAGGGCAGAGAGAGATAGCAAGAGAGAGGAGCGTAAGAGGGAGAAGAGAGAGGCAATAGGAGATAGAGAGCAAGATAGGAGAGAGAGGCAAATAGAGAGAGATTGCAATGAGAGAGAGAGAGCAGAGAAGAGAGAGCAAGAAGAGAGAGAGCGAAGTGAGAGAGAGAGCGAAGAGAGAGAGAGCGGAGCAAGAGAAGGCAGAGATGACAGGCAAGAGAGAGATGAGAGCAAGAGAGAAGGAGATCAGAGAGAGAGAGAGCAAGAGAGATAGCGAGGAGATGAGAGAAGAGCAAGAGAAGAGCAAGATATGAGAGAGAGCAAGAGAGTAAGAGAGAGAGCATAGAGAGAGAGAGAGATAGGGAGGAAGAGAGTAGAGGACGGAGGAGAGAGGAGAGAGAGAAGAGAGGAGAGAGAGAGAGGAAGAGAGGAGAGGGGAGGGAGGGAGGAGTGGAGGAGGGTGGGAGGGGAGGGAGCAAGGGAAAGGCGAAAGTAGGTGGGGGTAGAATAGGGGGAACGAGGGGGGAGATAGTGGAAGGATCGAGAGGGGAGAGATGCTAGGTGTGGGGTGATGGAGGTGGCAGGATGGGAGAGGAGGTTGGTGTAAAAAGGGGGGAAGGGAGAGATAATGGGAGGGGCAGATGTTAGGAGGTGGGGAGAGAATGTTAAGAGTGGGGGGGGGTAGACATTGTTAAGACGGGGTAAAGATGATAGATTGGGGAAAAGATGGGAGAGGGAAATGAGAGAGAGCGATAGTTAGAGTAGTGAACGTGTAGAGATGAGAGATATAGGTAAGAGAGGTGAGAGAGGTAGAGGATAGTTCCTACTAGGTGTGGAAAGAGGGGGGGGGTCAGAGGGGAGAACAGTAGTCAAGTATGGTGCAGGTTTCACAGGACGGTGTGAAATCCTGTTTGAGAGGTTGTTTAACAGCTGTGTGTGAACTGACAGCAACAAGTGCCCGTTGTTCCAGTGTAGAGGTGTGTGAGTATGTTGAAGTGATGTTGGTGTGTGTGTGTGTGTAATGGTGTGTGTATGTGTGGTGTAGTGTGGGTTTAAAGGTGTGTGTATGTGTGTATGTGAGTTGTGATGGTGTAGTGTATGTATGTGTTGGTGGTGTAGAGGTATGTGGGTGTGTGTAATGTGTAGTATGTGTGTGATTGTGTGTTGTGGTATGTAGTGTGGTATGTGTATGTGTGTGTGGCGTGTGTTGGACAAGGTAGTTTGAGTATGTGTATGTGCGAGTGTGGGTGTTGAGTGGGTGTTGTTGTAGGAAGAGTTGTGTGTGCGTGTGTGGGGGTGGATGCGCGTGTGTGTGCCCGAGCCACATACTAAGTAATCATTACAGCAAAAGTAACGTAGATACCGATAATTTCTAAAAACTACCTGACAGTGATTTCAAGCACTTATCACTTCTACTAATACAACTCAGAAAGTAACGTTAGTTGTATTGGTAAAATTATCATTGTCTGAGCTTCTAGGATTGACAGGACTGTCGCAACCCTCACTAGCTTCCGCCTACGGCTATCAGGCACCACGCTATTCAAGAACCCGATCTTCACCTAATCTATGCTATGTTTTATCTGCTCTAATTCTGTGAATATTAGCTTGCAGGAGTGAGTGACCGAGTTATCTAACAAGAGGGGACTCAACTTATAGTGTTTGAGTGGTGGTTGATGGTGTGTGGTGTGTGTGTGTGTGTGTGGTGTGTTGTGTGAGTGTGGTTGTTGGTGTTTACCAGGAGAGAGTACTCGGGGGTCGGAAGACGGAGCCCCGCGGGCCGTGGCCCGGTCTGTGACCAGGTCCTTTGGTTATAGGCCTTCTCTTAGGTCATGTCCAGGAGTGAGGCGCTCCGACAAACAGTCGACTACACCCGAGGTAACCATACCATTTTACTGATGGGAACAATAGACAACAGGTGGAAAGAAACACGGTCCCAATGTTTCTACTCTGGCTGTGAATCTAACCCAGGCGCTCACCGTGTCTAGGAAGCGATAGCGTTAATCCACAGCGTGTGTGGTGTGGTGAGGTGTTGTGTTGTGTGTGATGGGTGTGTGTGTGTGTTGTGTGTGGGTGTGGTGTGTGGGGTTGTTTGTGGTGTGTGTGGTGGTGTGTGTGTGGTGTGTGTTGGGTGGTGTGTGTGTAGTGGAGTGTGTTGTGTGGGGTGTTTCTGTGTGGTGTGAGTGTGTGGAGTGGATTTGTGTATGTGTGTGTTGTGTGTTGTGTGGTGTGTGTGTGTGGTGTTGAGTGTGTGGTGTGGGTGTGTGGATGTGGTGTGTATTATATATGTGTGTGCGTGTACATTCACCTAGTTGTACACACGCTAGGTTTGAGGTTGCAAGGGGGTCGAGTCCAACTCCTGGCCCCGCCACGTAGACGACTGGTCGCTACTAGGTGTCAGCTCTCCTAGAACCGATGAGAGCATTATACGTACCTCTGCATAAAGTTCGTTATGTATGGATCCTGCCGGGGTCCACTATATCGCTTCCCAAACACTATTTCCACTTCCTGACAGCTCTGTGGCTGGCAAGAAAATACTTCCTAACATCCCTTTTTGATTCATGTCTGTGTCTTCAAGCTTCCAACTGTGTCCCCCCCTTGTACTGTGTCCAATCTCTGGCACATTCCTTTCTATTGTCCACCTTGCAATTCCTCTCAGTATTTTGTATGCCTTTGGTCTATGGGGGTATGGCCCCCCCCCCCCTAAGTCTTCTCCCTGTCCGTCAGTGGTCGTAGAGGGTTGATTTTCCCTTAACCTCTCCTCGTATGACATACGACTTAGCTCTGGGACTATGTCTTGTGCAAACCTTATGCACTTTCCTCTAGTTTTCTTTACGTGCTTGGCTAGCGAGCGGAATTCCAAACTTGTTCAGGCGCGCCGCGCGTGTGTGTGTGTGTGTGTGTGTGTGTGAGTGTACGTGTGCCTTAAAGACACTGAAAAATAGTCTAAAAGGTTGCGCCCATATGTGACCTCACTGAAATAAAAAATGAAAAAATACCTAAGTAGCTAGTCAGGTATACATGTAAAATATATAAACTTGATGACCCTTTGTAAGAAAAATTGGTTCAGAGAACCGACATGTTTATAAATTAGGACCATGATCAAGCTCATCTCATGGGTATCTTAATTTATGAAAGACGTTTGTTCTTCGCCATACAGAGGGGCTTTCATCATCCATACAAAGGGAGAATCATGAAGAACAGGAGGAGAATGAGGTAAACAGTTATCCCACCGACCTTGAGTCGTCGTGGTCAGGGTGTCCTCATCAAATCGACGCTCAAGTTGGAGGCTCTGAAATCTTAATCCTCATTCTCCTCCTGTTCATCAAGATTCACCTTTTATATGGATTGATGAAGCCACTGAGTTGCGAAACTTTCCTCAAAAAAGATACTCAAGAGTTCACGAGGTTCTAATTCATAACTGATCACTGAAAGTATCCATTCAATTAGCATACAAACAATACATACAAACAGTACTACATCATCATACATACATACATACATAACATACATACATACATGCATACCATACAATTACATACATACATATACATACATACCCAACACAACACGCACACACATCACACACATACATACATACATATACAGCCAGGAGGCTGTGATTCAACCCCTGCCTACCACAAAATAGGTAAGTACTGTATAGAACCCAACCAGAACACCAGTAGAAGAACAAGCAGAAAAGACATCCATTGCCAATAAAACGACCAGTTAAATAGTGTCGCCTACACCAACACCTCACGTCATGCGCATATACACACTCCTGTGGTCCAGGACACCCATCTGGGGTCTGACCAGCTGGGGCGACAGCTGGGCAACCATGGTAGAGGGGCAACCAGCTAGTGGCAAGAGCCACCAACTACCTAACGCATTTTCCTATGCCACCAGACTCACCAGTCGCATGATACAAAGCGCGCGCACTTACACACACGGCACAACACACACACACACACACACACACCCACATGCACACACACACACACACATACAGCCCAGCGACTAACTACACACAGCACACACACAACAGCACAGCACTCACACACACACACACACACAGCACACAACAAACACAAACAACCCGACACACACACAACACACACACACACAGTGTTCTACTGGGAAACACCTAGAACTTGTCGCATCTTCGAGTGGAGTGTGACCAGCGAGGTTGAACGTGCACCTGAGGAGTGCTGGAGAGGCTGGTGTGTGCTTGCACATGTCTTGACCATAGGATGGGGAATGAGGACAAGGTGGCATCCAAGGTACTGAAATTCCTGGAGAGGGAGGAAGGGAGGAAAAAATCTCAAAAAAAGGGAGGAAGACCTTTGGAAGGAGACTATATTAGGTCTGAAGATGAAGATGGAAGGGGAGGTAAGAAGCAGAAAGCAAAGGTAAGCAACAGTCCGACAGCAGCAGAATGATTCAAGATAGAGAGATAGAAGAGTAGCAGAGACATCTGAAAACAGCACAGAAGACAAAGATATTACAGAAGTAGCATACGGCAATGGGCTACCACGAACACAGACAAAACAGTCCTAAGGAAGCATGATAAACTAAACGTATGCAGAGTCCTGTCGCAGAACCCACAAGGGGCCCAAAACAACAGACAGGGGAGCACAAACCTAAGGACAGAAGAGAGTTATTTAAGACACATTGAAGAACTAGGGAACTTGGCAAGGACCTGTTACCAGGATACCTGTGGGGGTGGCAGGAGCAGGTGAGCAGGAAGGAAAAAACCAAGAAGCATAGGGCCATAACTGAGGAGAGAGGGTGACTGAGGAAGGAACACTCCATCGGGAAGGAACTAAAACACAACAAGAGGATGCAATGGAGTCACAGAGGGAGGGTGGAAAGGGCGATGATCCGTGTTTGTTATTAAGGTCTAGACAAGCAAAAGGGGAAACTTATGATGAAAGAAAGCAGGAGGAGAAAAAAGTCGATTGAAGACCTCATTAAGGTGATGAGGCGAGTTGGGACAATGACCCCATGGTGGCAAATTTTCGGGGGAGATTGAGGTGTGGTACACAAAGAAAAGGAATCGGCCTCCTCCAAGTAATTTACAAGGCAAATCAACCCCGAAACCATGATCCGTGCAGGAGTAAGAGTCCTGACAGAGGAGGGCGATAGCAGGAGTTCCGGGAGGTGTGGTACCTCGAACCGAGACATGGAAACACAGGAACTAAAGGAGAAGACGACTTAAAGAGAGAGATCAAAAAACGAAATGAAAATGGTAGGAAATGGAAAAAGTTGAGAGAGCAGAAAAACCCAGGAATCAAATGAAGTGACAAGCGCATGACCCCCCCTAAACACACACCATGCATGAAGGATCCAGGCCGACGACACCCCCAAGGCATACTGAACAATCCAAAAAAACCAACCCATCACACCCCGAGAGTCCCACTGTGTGTTGTTCCGTCCACCCACCGCACCCACAGTAAGCAGTATTAGAACAGTAATGTATGAAGGTAATTTAACCACAAAAGCGATATGGGTAATTAACGAATAAAACATAGGAATATGGTCAATACATATCAATGGAAAGATCCCCAGACATCAACGTGCAGTAACAGAAACAAAACTCATGGGAGAACAATAACAGAAGCAAACTTCCCACCCAAGGATACCAGAATCATGAGGGAAAGATAGCAGGCAGGGGGGGAGGATGGGGTTGCTCTGCTCGTAAAAAAAACCGATTGGAAATTCGAGAAATGGAAGGAATTAGATGAGACGTTGAGAAAAGAGACTACAAATAGCAGGGTACAACATCAGTCTGGGGAACACAAAGAGGTGCAATGCAGGTAATGTAAAATTGCCACGCACAGATAGCAGGCAGGAGCCAAGAGAGGAATATAATACAGAGCCGAACAGAGCAATGGTGGACCCGACTTGCAGAGGGGCAAGACGAGCTCACTTTCCGCAGCCGAGCAAGAGAATTGCATGGTTATGGAGGTGGATTTCAACACAGGGAGATTGACTTAGGTGAAAACCTGGAGCCACATGGGGGTCCCGGTGAACCATGGAGAACCAGTATGTTAGGACTAGGTGCAGGAAAACCTCAGCACCAACATTTTAAGGACACTACCAGATTGAGAGGGGAGGATGAAACCAACAAGATTGGACCTTGTGTTCCCCCTGGGCAGCTCAGAACTTGAGACAAAAACAATATGAGAGGTTCCCCAGCTAGAGCAAGCGACCCGCCGTTGTTCTGGAGCATAGAAAACATAAGTAGAGCTGCAAGTTTGAGAGGAAGTAAACAGAGTAGAATGGTAAAAGCCAAACTAAAAAATGAGGGGACTACATAGGGTTGAAGAACATCTGCGGGAGGTTCCAGTGGACAGAGAACTGGCATGGGAAAGCGCAGTAAATTGGACAAGATGGAATAATAGCAACAAAATGCAGGATGCAGTGGTAAAGGTTCATTTCCCCAAGGGCAACAGTAAACAACGGGAAGACGCAGAACAAGCCCCCTGGTTTTCCCGAAGTCGGTTAAGGAGGCAAAAAGCAAAGATTCAATAGAGAATAGAAAAGTACAGAAGGCAGAGAACAACACGAAAATAGGGGAATCATGGTCCGCAGAGATGGAGCCAGAATGGATTACTCATCAGGTACGGAGGTGAACGTGAGGTGGGGCCCATCGACAGAATTAAAATGACATAGCGATCGAGAATCAGAAGACTGACAACCGAGAACTTGTTGTATAGCCACATCAGGTGAGGACGACAAAACAGTCCAAAGACCATGTGATCATGATTAAGGACAGAATGGTGGAGAACACACAAGAAATGGATCAGGAGGTAAGTGATGGAGCGTTGAACAGGAATTTAAGGAAGGTTTTTTAAACAGTAAATGAACAGGAAGGGCTGTGGGAAGACAGCACAGAAGGGAACAATCAAGAGGAATAACCCAACAACAAGTGTGGATGACATAATGGCGAACAGAACTGAGGATGGAAGGGGAAGAGAGCTCGTTAAGTGACCTTGACAACCTCAAGGTCGATGGGACCGGACCACATCTCCCGCCATGGGGTTCCGTTAGAGAATGAAGCAGAGATGCTGTGTGTGACCTCTAACACAATCCTTCATCCACATCCCTTGAAACTGGGCAACTACCTGGAGAAATGGAAGACAGCTAATGTAGTCCCCCGCCATAATTAGAAAGGAGAAACAGAACCGAGGCATAAACTACAGGACCTGTGTCTCTGTACATTGTATTGTGAGCAAAGTTCATGGAGAAGATTAGTCAGGGAGAAGAGTGGTCGAATACACCTGAAAGGAACAAATTATAAATGAAAACCACGCCCCAAATGGGTTCATGGACAGAGTCAAATCTTGTATCACAAAAGCTCTTTGAGTTTTATCACAAGGTAACAGAATTAAGAGCACGTATAGAGAGGTTTGGAGGGTAGAATGCGTTTTGGGCTATACTTCAGGAAGGAGCCTTATGACACAGTTTCCCCACAAGAGATTAGATGCGAGAAGCAGGAGGATCAGGCCCACACGTAAAAGGAAGGGCACTGCTAAAGGAATGAATGAAACCTGACAGGAGGTCAGCAACGAGTCATGGTACGTATAGAGGTATCACAGTGGGGGCGCCTGTTAACAGGCGAGGGCGGGGGTCCCCAGTGGTCAAGTCTATGACCTTGCTATTTTTTATATAAAGTAGAACTGAACATGATGGAAGGAAGAGACTCTGAAGTGTCCCTGTTCGCAGATGAAGCGTGAAGTTTGAATGAGAAGAATTAAATCGGTGACGAGGTGAGGTCAGAATGCAAGAGACCTGGAGTATGCTGGACCATGTGGTCCAGTAACTTGCTTCTCGAATTCACGAAATCCCAAGCCAAATGCAAAGTCAGTGAAAAGATTGGGGAAGGGCAAAGAGACCGCAGACCAGAGTATAGGGCTAGGTGTGGCGACAAAGAGCGTACAGACCTCACTCGGGAGAGAAGACCTTTGGGGGTGACCAAACACCGAGCACACACCGGGAGGCACACACAACCAAAGTAACCGCTTCAGCATACTTTCGGCGCTTCCAAACCTGAAATAAGCGTTATGTCCGAGTACCTTATACTGAATCGTTCCATACACAGAACACAGTGTAGTGTTAGGGCCCATACTTGAGTATCCAGGGCACAGTCTTGAACCCACAACCTGGTCCAGCACGTCAAGAAGTTAGAGAAAGTACAAGTATTGCCAACAAGGCTAGTCCCAGAGCTCAAGGGAATGCCGTACGAGGAAAGGTAAGGGGAAATCGGACTGACGACACTAGCCTGGAGGAGTACAGAAGGGTTCAGGGGAGACAATAAACCGACATACAAGATACAGCTGGGAATAGACAAGGTGGACAGAGTGAAAGGATGTGGCCAGAGAGGTGACACAGGGGGACAAGGTGGTCACTGAACTGGAAGCAGGAAGACTTCAGACGATTCACAGGGACGTTTTAGGAAGTATTATGTCTACAGTCATAAGTTTGTCCAAGCAAGTGGAATAGCCGTATGCAAGTGAAGGTAGAGGAGGCAAGGAACCAAACATAGAATTAAGAATAGGTTTATGACAAGCAGGAAGCAGAGAGAAGAGGAGGAACCATTAGGCGAAACAGTGAAGAGGCGGGGCCAGGAGCTGTGTCTCGACAGCCTGCCCGCAAACCGACAATCTAGGTGGCGTACAATTCAGTGAGTAACACCACACACACACCCACACAACACAGCACACATACACACACACACACATATATATATAAATATATATAATATATTATATATATATTTGTGAGTATGTATGTATGTATTGTGTGTATGTGTGTTGTGTTTGTTGTGTGTGTGTGTGTACACTAGGATAGAAGGCCAGAACCCACCTGACGACCTAGGCACCTGGCTCCTTCCTGTGTAACAACGACCTACACTGCCATCCTTCCATGTACAGATAGACCTCACACTGGCTTCCTTCCTTGTAACATACGACCTACCACAGCCGTGTCCATCTCATGTAACGCAACGACCTACACTAGCCACCTTCCTAGGTCGAACAACGACCTACACTGCCTCCTTCCATGTAACACGACCTACACTGCCTCCATCCTTGTAACAACGACCTACACTGCCTCCTTCCATTGTAACAACGACCTACACTTGTCCTACCTTCCTTTGTAACAACGAACCTACACTTCCTTCCTACCATGTAAACAACGACCTACAACTGCTCTCCTATCTCATGAAACAACGACTACAACTGCCTCCTTCTTGTAACAACAACCTATCACTTGCCCACCTTCCTTGAAACAAAACACTACCTACACTGCCGTCCATTCCTTGAAACAACGACCTACACAGCCGGTCCTTCCTTGTAGAGCAACGACCTACACACTGCCTCCGTTCCTTGTAATAAAACGACCTACACTGGCCTCCTGCCTTTGAAACAACGACCTATCACAGCCTCTTCCTTGTTAACTAACGACCTACACTTCCTCCTCTCCATGTAACAACGATACCCTAACAAGCAGCCTCGCTTCCTTGTAAACATCGACGCAATACTGCCCCTTCGCATTTAACAAACACCTACACTTCCGTCCTTCCTTTAACAACGAACCTACACTGCCCTCCTTCCATTGTAACAACGACCTACACTGCCGGTCATCTTGAACAACGACCTACAACAGCCTCCTTCCTTTGTAACATACGACCAACAACTGTCCTCCTTCCTTTTAACAACGACCTAGCACCACTGGCCGTCCTCCTTGTAACAACGACCTACACTACTGCCTCCATCCTTGAAACGAACGACCTACACTTGCTCGTCCTTCCTTGTAAACACAACGACCTACACTGCCTCTCTTCCTTGTAACAAAGACCCTACACTGCACTGTCCTTCCGATTAAACAACGACCTACACCTGCCTCCCCGTTCCTTGTAACAACGACCTACACTGCCGGTCCTTCCATGTAACGAACGACCAACACACACTGCTCCTCCCACTAAGATAAGGCTGTAAGCACGGACGCTGGAAGAAAGGAAGAAGGAAGGTGGGAAGAAAGGGAAAAAAAACAAAGAAGAAAGCAAGAAAGAAATGAAAGAAAAGAAAGGTAGGAAGGAAAGGAGGAATGAAGGAAGGTAATAGGAAAGGAAGGAAGAAGGAAGGAAGGAAGGAAGGAAGGGGAAGGAGCCGTTCGTTTTTTGATTTCCTTTCTCTTTTCGTAGGGTTAAACTTGCTCGGGATAGTCTTGTTGCAAACTTTTGCACTTTCTTAGTTTCTTTCGTGCTTGGCTAGCGGTGGGTGTCCAATGGTGCCGCGCGCGGTGTGTGTGTGTGTTGTGTGTGTGTGTGTGTGTGTACGTGTGCCTTAAGACACTGGATATAGTCTAAGGTGCGCCCATATTGATTTCTCTGAATAAATAATGAAAAATACCTAATGAGCTAGTCAGGGTATACATGTAAAATATATAACTGATCTTTGTAGATGAATGGTTCAGAGAACCGACATGTTTATAAATTAGACACATGTGCAACTCTTGGGTATCTTTATTGAGGAAACGTTCGCCATACAGTGGCTTCATCGGGTCCATACAAAGGAGAATCTTGAAGAACAGGAGGAGAATGAGGTAATCGTCCCTCAACCTTGAGTCGATGTGGTCAGTCCATCAATCGACTCAAGGTTGAGGGACTGATTACCTCATTCTCCTCCTGTTCTTCAAGATTCTCCTTTGTATGGATTGATGAAGCCACTGTGTGCGAACGTTCTCAATAAAGTATCAAGAGTTGCCATGGTCAATTATAACTGATCCTGAATGTATCCATCAATGTAGCATCTACATCTACATACATACTACTGCATGCCATAATACTACTACATACATACATCATACATGATACTACATACATACATACATACATACATACACACACACACACACACACACATACATACATACATACAGGGCCAGGAGCTGTGATTCAACCCCTCCTACCACAAATAGGTAAGTACATGTATATCCAACCAGAAAACAGTAGAGAGAACATGCAGAAATGTCACCTTGCAATATAAACGACCAGTTAAATAGTGTAGCCTACACAACACCTCACTCATGCAATATACACACTCCTGTGGTCAGACCAGCTGGGCGACCAGTGGGGCGACCAGTGGGGCAACCAGGTTTGGGCAACCTGCTAGGTGCAAGCCACCAACTACCTAACCATTCCTATGCCACCAGACTCCAGTCGCAGATCAGCGCGCGCACACACACACGCACACACACACACACACACACACACAACACACACAACAACCCCACATACACACACACACACACACACACCACACACACACACACACACAACACACACACACACAACACAAACACATACACCCACACACCCCAAAACACCCCACACAGTGTCTTCGGGGGGGAACACCTAGACTTGTCTTCTTCGTGTGGAGTGTGACCAGCTGGTGATCGTGCTCCTGGTGTGTGCTGGAGAGCTGGTGGTGCTGCTGCAGTCTTGACCAAGGATGGGGATGAGGACAAGGGGCTCCAAGGACGAATCTGAGAGGGAGGAATGGGAGGAAAAGCTCAAAAAAAGGGAGGAAGACTGGGGAAGGAGACTAGATGAGCTGGAAAGGAAGATGGAAGAGAGGTTAGAAGCAGAATGCAGAAGGTGGAAGCAAAAGGCCACAGCAGCGAAATCAAGATAGAGAGATTAGAAGAGGAGCTGAGACATCTGAAACAGCACAGAGACAAAGATATTACAGAAGTAGCATCGGCAATGGCTACATCGAACACAGACAACAGGTCCGAAGGAAGCATGGAAACTAAACTGTATGCAGAGGTCCTGTCAAAACCCACATGGGGCCAAAACAAAGACAGGGAGCACACTAGGACAGAAAGAGAGGTTGGAAGACATTGAAGGAAAATAGGACATGTGCAAGGACCTTACCAGTACCTGTGGGGGGGCAGGAGCAGGTGAGCAGGAAGGATAAACCAAGAAGCATAGGGGCCATAACTAGGGAAGGGACTTTAAGGAAGGAACACTCCACGGGAAGGGAACTAAAAAAC
>NC_069415.1:12063418-12161799 GCF_026875155.1 Cherax quadricarinatus | reverse complement strand
CCCCCAAGGTCTTTCTCCCTGATGAGGTCTGAGTCTTTGTACCTAGCCTATACTCTGTCTGCGGGCCCCTCTTTCCCCCCCCCCAATCTTCAGGGATTTTGCATTTGGCGGGTTTTGAATTGGGAAAGGGCCCAGTTACTGGCCACATTCCAGCCTCTCCAGGTCTTTTGCAGTCCTGCCTCATCCTCGTCCGATTTAATTTTCTTCTCAATCAACTTCACGTCATCTGCGAACAGGGACACTTCAGAGTCTATTCCTTCCATCATGTCGTTCACATATATTCAAAAATAGCACTGGTCCTAGAACTGACCCCTGGGGGACCCCGCTCGTAACAGGCGCCCACTGTGATACCTCTTCACGTACCATGACTCGTTGCTGCCCCCTGTCAGGTATTCCCTTTTATCCATTGCAGTGCCCTTCCTTTTACGTGTGCCTGATCCTCCAGCTTCTGCACTAATCTCTTGTGGGGAACTGTGTCAAAGGCCTTCCTGAAGTCTAGGAAAACGCAATCTACCCAACCCTCTCTCTCGTGTCTTACTTCTTTTTACCTTGTCATAAAACTCCAGGAGGTTTGTGATACAAGATTTGCCTTCCATGAACCCATGCTGGTTTTTTTTCATTTATAATCTTGTTCCTTTCCAGGTGTTCAAAACCACTCTCCTCCTGATAATCTTCTCCATGACTTTGCACACAATACATGTCAAGACACAGGTCCTGTAGTTTAGTGCCTCGTTTCTGTTTTCCTTTTTTAAAATATGGGGACTACATTAGCTGTCTTCCATTTCTCAGGTAGTTGCCCAGTTTCAAAGGGATGTGTTTGAAGATTGTGGTTAGAGGCACACACAGCATCTTGCTCCTTCTCTAAGGACCCATGGGGAGATGTTGTCCGGTCCCATCGCCTTTGAGGTGTCAAGGTCACTTAAGAGCTTCTTCACCTCCTCCTCAGTTGTTCGTATGTCATCCAACACTTGTTGGTATATTCCCTCTTGATGTTCCCTTCTGTGCTGTCTTCCCACAGCCCTTCCTGTCTCTACTGTAAAAACTTCCTTAAATCTCCTGTTCAGCTCCTCACATACCTCCTGATCATTTCTTGTGAGTTCTCCACCTTCTGTCCTTAATCTGATCACCTGGTCTTTGACTGTTGTCTTCCTCCTGATGTGGCTATACAACAGTTTCGGGTCAGTCTGATTCTCGATGCTATGTCATTTCATACTGTCGCTGGGCCTTCCTCCTTACCTGTGCGTACTCATTCCTGGCTCTGCGACTGATCTCCCTATTTTCGTGTGTTTCTCTGCTTCTGTACTTTTTCCATTCTCTATTGCACTTTGTTTTTGCCTCCTTACACCGTCGGGTAAACCAGGGCTTGTTCTGGTCTTCCCGTTGTTACTGTTGCCCTTGGGAATGAACCTTTCCACTGCCTCCTTGCATTTTGTTGCTACATATTCCATCATTTCATTTACTGGCTTTCCTGCCAGTTCTCTGTCCCACTGGACCTCCCGCAGGAAGTTCTTCAACCCTATGTAGTCCCCTCTTTTATAGTCAGGCTTTTCCCATTCTACTCCTGTTATTCTCTCCACTTGCAGCTCTACTATGTATTCAAAGCACAGAACCACGTGGTCGCTAGCTCCTAGGGGACTCTCATACTTGATGTCCTCAATGTCTGAGCTGCCCAGGGTGAACACAAGGTCCAATCTTGTTGGTTCATCCTCCCCTCTCACTCTGGTAGTGTCCTTAACATGTTGGTGCATGAGGTTTTCCAGCACCACGTCCAACATCCTGGCTCTCCATGTTTCGGGACCCCCATGTGGCTCCAGGTTTTCCCAGTCAATCTCCCTGTGGTTGAAATCCCCCATAACCAGCAACTTTGCTCTGTTGGAGTGAGCTCGTCTTGCCACCTCAGCAAGTGTGTCCACCATTGCTCTGTTGCTCTCTTCATATTCCTCTCTTGGCCTCCTGCACTTCTGTGGTGGATTATACATCACTGCAATGACCACTTTGTGTTCCCCAGACTGAAGTGTACCTGCTATGTAGTCTCTTTCTCCCGTCTCATCTATTCCTTCCATTTTCTCGAATTTCCATCGGTTTTTTACGAGCAGAGCAACCCCACCTCCCCCCCTGCCCCTTCTATCTTTCCTCATGATCTGGTATCCTGGTGGGAAGATTGCATCTGTTATTGTCTCCATGAGTTTTGTTTCTGTAACTGCTATGATGTCTGGGGACTTCTCATTGATTCTTTCTTGCCATTCCTCATGTTTATTCGTTAATCCATCTGCATTTGTGTACCAAACCTTCAACTTCTGTTCTAATACTGTAAATGTGGTGCGGGGGGTGGAAACAGAGGGATCGGTGTGTGATGGTTGGTTTGGATTGTTCAGTTGCCTTGGGGTATCGTGGCTGGAGTCCTTCTGCAGGTGTTTCTGGGGGGTGCGCTTGTCCTTCCATTTGATCCTGGGTTATTCTGCTCTCCTTTTTCATTTCCTCCCATTTCTCCTTTCGTTTTTGAAGTCTCCCTTTCATTGTCTTCCTTTCGTCCTGTGTTCTGTCTCGGTCGAGGTACACACTCTCAGCCGTGCTTTCTCCTGCAGGATCATGGTTCGGGTTGATTCTGCCTTGAAAATTACTTTGAGAGGCCGATTCCTTTTCTTTGTGAACCACCCAATTCTCCGAAAATTTGCCACCTGGGTCATGTCCCCCCTCGCCTATCACCTTCATGATGTCTTCAATCGCTTTTTTCTCCTCCTGCTTTCTTTCATCATAAGTTTCCCCTTTAGCTTCGTCTAGCCCATAAACAAACACGGATCTCTCCCTTTCCACCTCCCACTGTGACTCCCATTGCATCCTCTGATGTGTTTTAGTTCCTTCCCGTGGAGTGTTCCTTCCTTCAGTCCCTTTCCTAGTTATGGCCCCTATGCTTCTTGGTTTATCCTTCCTGCTCACCTGCTCCTGGCCCCCACAGGTATCTGGTAAGGTCCTTGCACATGTCCTAGTTCCTTCAATGTCTTCCAACCTCTCTTTCTGTCCTAGTGTGCTCCCTGTCTTTGTTTTGGCCCCATGTGGGTTTGACAGGACCTCTGCATACAGTTTAGTTTCCATGCTTCCTTCGGACCTGTTGTCTGTGTTCGATGTAGCCATTGCCGATGCTACTTCTGTAATATCTTTGTCTCTGTGCTGTTTCAGATGTCTCAGCTCCTCTTCTAATCTCTCTATCTTGATTTCTGCTGCTGTGGCCTGTTGCTTCCACCTTCTGCATTCTGCTGCTAACCTCTCTTCCATCTTCCTTTCCAGCTCATCTAGTCTCCTTCCCCAGTCTTCCTCCCTTTTTTTGAGCTTTTCCTCCCATTCCTCCCTCTCAGATTCGTCCTTGGAGCCCCTTGTCCTCATCCCCATCCTTGGTCAAGACTGCAGCAGCACCACCAGCTCTCCAGCACACACCAGGAGCACGATTACCAGCTGGTCACACTCCACACGAAGAAGACAAGTCTAGGTGTTCCCCCGAAGACACTGTGTGTGTTGTGTGTGTGTGTGGGTGTATGTGTTTGTGTGTGTGTGTGTGTGTGTGTGTGTGTGTGTGTGTGTGTGTGTGTGTGTGTGTGTGTGTGTGTGTATGTGTGTGTGTGTGTGTGTGTGTGTGTGTGTGTGTGTGCGTGTGTGTGCGCGCGCTGATCTGCGACTGGGAGTCTGGTGGCATAGGAATGGTTAGGTAGTTGGTGGCTTGCACCTAGCTGGTTGCCCAAACCTGGTTGCCCCAGCTGGTCGCCCCAGCTGGTCGCCCCAGCTGGTCTGACCACAGGAGTGTGTATATTGTATGAGTGAGGTGTTGTGTAGGCTACACTATTTAACTGGTCGTTTATATTGCAAGGTGACATTTCTGCATGTTCTCTCTACTGTTTTCTGGTTGGGATATACATGTACTTACCTATTTGTGGTAGGAGGGGTTGAACCACAGCTCCTGGCCCTGTATGTATGTATGTATGTATGTATGCTACATTGAATGGATACATTCAGGATCAGTTATGAATTAGACACATGTGCAACTCTTGGGTATCTTTATTGAGGAAACGTTTCGCCACACAGTGGCTTCATCAGTCCATACAAAGGAGAATCTTGAAGAACAGGAGGAGAATGTGGTAATCAGTCCCTCAACCTTGAGTCGATTGATGGACTGACCACATCGACTCAAGGTTGAGGGACTGATTACCTCATTCTCCTCCTGTTCTTCAAGATTCTCCTTTGTATGGACTGATGAAGCCACTGTGTGGCAAAACGTTTCCTCAATAAAGATACCCAAGAGTTGCACATGTGTCTAATTTATCAACATGTCGGTTCTCTGAACCATTCATCTACAAAGGATCAGTTATATATTTTACATGTATACCCTGACTAGCTCATTAGGTATTTTTCATTATTTATTCAGAGAGTCAATATGGGCGCACCTTAGACTATATTCAGTGTCTTAAGGCACACGTACACACACACACACACACACACACACACACACACAACACACCACACACACACACACACACCACACACACACACACACACACACACACACACACACACGCGCGCGGCACCAGTTTGGAACCCACCGCTAGCCAAGCACGTAAAGAAACTAGAGAAAGTGCAAAGGTTTGCAACAAGACTAGTCCCAGAGCTAAGAGGTATGTCCTACGAGGAGAGGTTAAGGGAAATCAACCTGACGACACTGGAGGACAGGAGAGATAGGGGGGGGGCATGACAACGGCATACAAAATACTGAGAGGAATTGACAAGGTGGACAAAGACAGGATGTTCCAGAGACTGGACACAGTAACACGGGGACACAGTTGGAAGCTGAAGACACAGATGAATCAAAGGGATGTTAGGAAGTATTTCTTCAGCCACAGAGTAGTCAGGAAGTGGAATAGTTTGGGAAGCGATGTAGTGGAGGCAGGATCCATACATAGCTTTAAGCAGAGGTACGATAAAGCTCATGGTTCAGGGAGAGTGACCTAGTAGCGACCAGTAAAGAGGCGGGGCCAGGAGCTTGGACTCGACCCCTGCAACCTCAACTAGGTGAGTACAACTAGGTGAGTACACGCACACACATATATACACACACACACACCACCCACACACCACACACACACACCACACACACACAACCACACACACACAACCACACACAACACAACCACACACACACACACCACACATACCCCACCCCACACACACACACCACACACACACCACACACACACCACAACACACACACCACACACACACACCACACACACACACCACACACCACAACCACACACCCCACACCACACACACACAACACCACACACACACACCACACACACTCTGTGGTTAACGCTCTCGCTTCACACGGTGAGGGCCTGGGTTCGATTCCCAGCCAGAGTAGAAACATTGGACGTGTTTCTTTCCACCTTTTTGTCAAATGTTCCCCATCAGTAAATGGGTACCTGGGTGTTAGTCGACTGGTGTGGGTCGCATCCTGGGACACTGACCTAAGGAGGCCTGGTCACAGACCGGGCCGCGGGGGCGTTGACCCCCGGAACTCTCTCCAGGTAAACACACACACCACACACACACACACACACACACACACACACACACACACACACACACACACACACCACACACACACCACACACACACACACACACACACACACACCACGCACATACACACACCCCCACACACACACACCACACACCCACACCCACACACCCCCTCCACTTGACACAAACACTTGACACAAACACGTACCCCCCCTCCCCTAACCACCTCCCCCCCCCTTCCCTAACCACCTCACCTTACCCA
Organism: Cherax quadricarinatus; assembly: GCF_026875155.1. Classification (NCBI taxonomy): domain Eukaryota; kingdom Metazoa; phylum Arthropoda; class Malacostraca; order Decapoda; family Parastacidae; genus Cherax; species Cherax quadricarinatus. The sequence goes on along the minus strand of NC_069415.1, from coordinate 12,155,970 downwards.
CCTACCCCTCCCCCAAACCCTAACCCCTCCCCAAACCGTCTAAACCCCCCCCAACTACCTCCCTCCCTCCAATAACCATCCTCCCCCTCCTCCATAACCATCCATCCCCTCTCTCCCTCAAACCATCTAACCCCCTCCCCCAACTATCTCTACCCCTCCAATAACCATCCTCCCCCTCCCCCACAACCATCCATCCCCTCTCCTCCTAACCATCTATTCCCCTCCCCCTAACCACCCGTCCCCCCTTCTGTGGAGCAACGGGGAACCTAGAACCAGGATGAGGACAAGGGGCTCCAAGGACGAATCTGGGAGGGAGGAATGGGAGGGAGGAATGGGAGGTAGAGCTCAAAAAAAGGGAGGAAGACTGGGGAAGGAGACTAGATGAGCTGGAAAGGAAGATGGAAGAGAGGTTAACAGCAGAATGCAGAAGGTGGAAGCAACAGGCCACAGCAGTAGAAATCAAGATAGAGAGATTAGAAGAGGAGCTGAGACATCTGAAACAGCACAGAGACAAAGATATTACAGAAGTAGCATCGGCAATGGCTACATCAAACACAGACAACAGGTCTGAAGGAAGCATGGAAACTAAACTGTATGCAGAGGTTCTGTCAAACCCACATGGGGCCAAAACAAAGACAGGGCAGAATGAGAGGTTGGAAGACATTGAAGGAACTAGAACATGTGCAAGGGCTTTACCAGATACCTGTGGGGGCCAGGAACAGGTGAGCAGGAAGGACAAACCAAGAAGCATAGGGGCCATAACTAGGGAAGGGACTGAAGGAAGGAACACTCCACGGGAAGGAACTAAAACACATCAGAGGATGCAATGGGAGTCACAGTGGGAGGTGGAAAGGGAGAGATCCGTGTTTGTCTATGGGCTAGACGAAGCTAAAGGGGAAACTTATGATGAAAGAAAGCAGGAGGAGAAAAAAAGCGATTGAAGATATCATGAAGGTGATAGGCGAGGGGGACATGACCCAGGTGGCAAATTTTCGGAGAATTGGGTGGTTCACAAAGAAAAGGAATCGGCCTCTCAAAGTAATTTTCAAGGCAGAATCAACTCGAACCATGATCCTGCAGGAGAAAAGCACGGCTGAGAGGCAAGCAGGAGTTCCGGAGTGTGTACCTCGATCGAGACAGAACACAGGACGAAAGGAAGACAATGAAGAGAGAGTTCAAAACGAAAGGAGAAATGGGAGGAAATGAAAAAGGAGAGCAGAATAACCCAGGATCAAATGGAAGGACAAGCGCACCCCCAGAAACACCTGCAGAAGGACTCCAGCCACGACAACCCCCAAGGCAACTGAACAATCCAAACCAACCATCACACACGATCCCTCTGTTTCCACCCCCCGCACCACAGTTACAGTATTAGAACAGAAGTTGAAGGTTTGGTACACAAATGCAGATGGATTAACGAATAAACATGAGGAATGGCAAGAAAGAATCAATGAGAAGTCCCCAGACATCATAGCAGTTACAGAAACAAAACTCACGGAGACAATAACAGATGCAATCATCCCACCAGGATACCAGATCATGAGGAAAGATAGAAGGGGCAGGGGGGTAGGTGGGGTTGCTCTGCTCGTAAAAAACAGATGGAAATTCAAGATAATGGAAGGCATAGATGAGACGGGAGAAAGAGACTACATAGCAGGTACACTTCAGTCTGGGGAACACAAAGTGGTCATTGCAGTGATGTATAATCCACCACAAAACTGCAGGAGGCCCAGAGAGGAATATGAAGAGAGCAACAGAGCAATGGTGGACACACTTCCTGAGGTGGCAAGAAGAGCTCACTCCAGCAGAGCAAAGTTGCTGGTTATGGGGGATTTCAACCACAGGGAGATTGACTAGGAAAACCTGGAGCCACATGGGGGTCCCAAAACATGGAGAGCCAGGATGTTGGACGTGGTGCTGGAAAACCTCATGCACCAACATGTTAAGGACACTACCAGAGTGAGAGGGGAGGATGGACCAGCAAGATTGGACCTTGTGTTCACCCTGGGCAGCTCAGACATTGAGGACATCAAGTATGAGAGTTCCCTAGGAGCTAGCGACCACGTGGTTCTGTGCTTTGAATACATAGTAGAGCTGCAAGTGGAGAGAATAACAGGAGTTGAATGGGAAAAGCCTGACTATAAAAGAGGGGACTACATAGGGTTGAAGAACTTCCTGCGGGAGGTCCAGTGGGACAGAGAACTGGCAGGAAAGCAGTAAATGAAATGATGGAATATGTAACAACAAAATGCAAGGAGGCAGTGGAAAGGTTTATTCCCAAGGGCAACAGTAACAACGAGAAGACCAGAACGAGCCCGGTTTACCCGACGGTGTAAAGGAGGCAAAAACAAAGTGCAATGAGAATGGAAAAAGTACAGAAGGCAGAGAACACACAAAATAGGGAGATCAGTTCGCAGAGCCAGGAATGAGTACGCACAGGTAAGGAGGGGGGCCCAGCGACAGTATGAAAATGACATAGCATCGAGAATCAAAGACTGACCCGAACTGTTGTATAGCCCACATCAGGAGAAAGACAACAGTCAAAGACCGGGTGATCAGATTAGGACAGAAGGTGGAAAAACTCCAAGAAAGATCAGGAGGTATGTAGGAGCTGAACGGGAAATTTTAAAGGGAAAGTTTTTTACAGTAGAGAAGGAAAAGGGCTGGGGAAGCGCACAGAAGGGAACATAAAGAGGGAATATACCAACAATTTTGGGAGACATCAAAACAACTGGGAGGAGGTTAAGAAGCCTTAATGCCTTGCACCTAAAAGGGGCGATGGGCCCGGACAACATTCCTCATGGGTCCTTAGAGAAGGGCAGAAAAATGCTGTGCGTGCCTTAACCACAATTTTCAAACATCCCTTGAAACGGGGCAACTCCCTAGAAAGGGAAACAGCTAATTATCCCCATTTTTAAAAAAGGGAAAACAAAAACGAGGCACAAAATCAGACCTTTTCCCTCTGACATTATTGTTGCAAATCATGGAGAAGATTATCGGGAGGAGAGTGGTTGAACACCTGAAAGGAAAAGTTTTAATAAATGAAAACCAGCAGGGGTTTTAGGAAGGAAATCTTGTATCAAAAACCCCTCCTGGATTTTTAGACAAGGTAACAGAAGTAAGACACGAAGAGGGGTGGGTAGAAGCTTTTTCCAGACTGCAGGAAGGCTTTTGACACAGTTCCCCACAAGAGATTATTGCAGAAGCTGGAGGATCAGGCGCATGTAAAAGGGAGGGCACTGCAATGGAAAAGGGGAAATACCTGACGGGGAGGCAGCAATGAGGTCATGGTACGTGAAGAGGTATCACAGTGGGTGCCTGTTACGAGCGGGACCCCCACAGGGGTCAGTTCTAGGACCAGTGCTATTTTTGATATATGTGAACGAACATGATGGAAAGAATAGACTCTGAAGTGTCCCTGTTCGCAGATGACGTGAAGTTGATGAGAAGAATTAATCGGACGAGGATGAGGCAGGACGGGCAAAGAGACCTGGACAGGCTGGACATGTGGCCAGTAACTGCTTCTCGAATTCAATCCAGCCAAATGCAAAGTCATGAAGATTGGGAGGGGCAAAGAAGACCGCAGACAGAGTATGGGCTAGGTGGACAAAGACTACAGACTTCACTCAGGAGAAAGCCCTTGGGGTGACCATAACACCGAGCACATCACCGGAGGCACACATCAACCAAATAACCGCTGCAGCATACGGCGCCTGGCAAACCTGAGAATAGCGTTCCGATACTTAATGGGGAATCGTTAAAAGACACTGTGCACTGTGTATGTTAGGCCCATACTGGAGTATGCAGCACCATCTGGAACCCACACCGGGTTTCAAGCATGTCAAGCATGTCAAGAAGTTAGAGAAAGTACAAAGGTTTGCAACAAGGCTAGTCCCAGAGCTCAAGGGAATGTCGTACGAGGAAAGGTTAAGGGAAATGGGACTGACGACACTGGAGGACAGAAGGGTCAGGGGAGACATGATAACGACATACAAGATACTGCGGGGAATAACAAGGTGGACAGAGATAGGATGTCCAGAGAGGGGACACAGGGACAAGGGGTCACAACTGGAAGCTGAAGACTCAGACGAGTCACAGGGACGTTAGGAAGTATTTCTTCAGTCATAGAGTTGTCAGCAAGTGGAATAGCCTAGCAAGTGAAGTAGTGGAGGCAGGAACCATACATAGTTTTAAGAAGAGGTATGACAAAGCTCAGGAAGCAGAGAGAGAGAGGACCCAGTAGCGATCAGTGAAGAGGCGGGGCCAGGAGCTGAGTCTCGACCCCTGCAACCACAATTAGGTGAGTACAATTAGGTGAGTACACACACGATTTCAACCACAGGGAGATCGGCTGGGAAAACCTGGAGCCACATGGGGGTCCCGAAACATGGAGAGCCAAGATGATGGATGTGGTACTTGAAAACCTCATGCATCAACATGTCAGGGACACTACCAGAGAGAGACGGGAGGATGAGCCAGCAAGACTGGATCTTGTGTTCACCCTGAGCAGTTCAGACATTGAGGACATCACTTACGAGAGGCCCCTTGGCGCTAGCGATCACATGGTTCTGAGTTTTGATTATATAGTAGAGTTACAAGTGGAGAAGGTAACAGGAATTGAATGGGAAAAGCCAAACTACAAAATGGGGGACTACACAGGTATGAGGAACTTCCTGCAGGAGGTTCTGCGGGACAGAGAACTGGTAGGAAAATCAGTAAACGAGATGATGGAATATGTAGCAACAAAGTGCAAGGAGGCAGAGGAAAGGTTTGTTCCCAAGGGAAACAGAAATAATAGGAAGACCAAAGCGAGTCCTTGGTTTACCCGAAGGTGTAGGGAGGCAAAAACTAAGTGCACCAGAGAAGGGAAAAAGGTACAGGAGGCAAAGGACCCGGGAAAAAATAAGGAGATTAGTAAAAGCCAGAAACGAGTACGCACAGAATAAGGAGGGAGGCCCAGCGACAGTACGAAAACGACATAGCATCGAAAGTCAAGTCTGACCCGAAACTGCTGTATGGGCCCACATTAGGAGGAAGACAACAGTCAAAGACCGGGTGATAAGGTTGAGGAAAGAAGGTGGAGAACTCACAAAAAAACGATCAAGAGGTATGTGAAGAGCTCAACATGAGATTTAAGGAGGTATTACAGTGGAGACAGGAAGCCTCTCGGGGGACAGACCAATGGGGACACCAGCAAGGAATATTTCCAACAAGTGTTGGATGACATACATACAGATGAGGAAGAGGTGAAGAAACGCTAAGGGACATCGATACCTCAAAGGCAATGGACCGGAACATCTCCCCGTGGGTCCTTAGAGAGGGAGTGGATATGTTGTGTGTGCCACTTACCACAATCTTCAGCACGTCCCTGGAAACTGGGCAACTACCTGAGGTATGGAAGACGACAAATGTAGTTCCCATTTCTAAAAAAGGAGACAGAAAAGAGGCACTAAACTATAGACCTGTGTCACTGACGTGTATAGTATGCAAAGTTATGGAGAAGATTATCAGGAGGAGAGTGGTGGAGCACCTGGAACGGAACAAGAGTATAAACGCCAGCCAGCATGGATTCATGGAAGGAAAATCCTGTGTCACAAACCTTCTGGAGTTTTATGATAAAGTAACAGAAGTAAGACACTAGAGAGAGGGGTGGGTTGATTGCATCTTCTTGGACTGCAAGAAGGCCTTTGACACAGTTCCTCACAAGAGATTAGTGCAGAAGCTAGAGGATCAGGCTCATATAACAGGAAGAGCACTGCAATGGATCAGAGAATACCTGACAGGGAGGCAACAGCGGGTCGGTCCTAGGACCAGTGCTATTTTTGGTATATGTGAACGACATGATGGAAGGGTTAGACTCAGAAGTGTCCCATTTCGCAGACGATGTGAAGTTAATGAGGAGAATTAAATCAGATGAGGACCGGGCAGGACTTCAAAGAGACCTGGACAGACTGGACACTGGTCCAGCAACTGGCTTCTCGAATTTAATCCCGGGCCCAAAAGCAAAGTCATGAAGATAGGGGAAAGGCACAGAAGAAACCCCAGACAGAGTAAGGCTAGGGGCCAAAGACTGCAAACCTCGCTCAAGGAGAAAGATCTTGGAGTGAGTATAACACCGAGCATGTCTCCGGAAGCACACATCAACCAGGTAACTGCTGCAGCATATGGGCGACTGGCAAACCTGAGAACAGCGTTCCGATACCTTAATAAGGAAATCGTTCAAGACACTGTACACCGTGTACGTCAGGCCCATACTGGAGTATGCAGCACCTGTTTGGAACCCGCACTTGATAAAGCACGTCAAGAAACTAGAGAAAGTGCAAAGGTTTGCGACAAGGTTAGTTCCAGAGCTAAGGGGAATGTCTTATGAAGAAAGGTTAAGGGAAATCGGCCTGACGACACTAGAGGACAGGAGGGTCAGGGAGACATGATAACGCCATATAAAATACTGCGCAGAATAGACAAGGTGGACAAAAGACAGGATGTTCCAGGGAGGGGACACAGAAACAAGAGGTCACAATTGGAAGTTGAAGACACAGATGAATCAGAGAGATATTAGGAAGTATTTCTTCAGTCACAGAGTTGTCAGGCAGTGGAATAGCCTAGAAAATGACTTAGTGGAGGCAGGAACCATACATAGTTTTAAGACGAGGTTTGATAAAGCTCATGGAGCGGGGAGAGAGGGGACCCAGTAGCAACCGATGAAGAGGCGGGGCCAGGAGCTAAGACTCGACCTCTGCAACCACAAATAGGTGAGTACAAATAGGTGAGTACACACACACACACACACACACAACACACACACACACACACACAAGTTATTTATACATTTGCATCACCTGACTGACCAGTTGACTAAGCTCTGTAACTCGTCCTTTGAGAGGCAGCAGACATAACACACATTACAGTGGTAACAATGGACCTTTATCAGACACCAATGGGTATATTTTTTTATAGCCCAGAATGTCACTGGAAATGTTTTAGACTCATCATTTAGTTAATTATAGTCGAAGTGAATGCGAATAAAAATAGGAGTTCTGTTAACAGAATTTTAAAGCCAAGACAACAGTGGCATAAGTGTTGGCAATAAAGCTAATATAATTCTTGGCTTCATATCAAGAAGTATAAGTAATGGAAGTCCTCAGGTTATACTTCAAGTTTATATATCCTTAGTTAGATCGCATTTAGATTATGATGCTCAGTTCTGGTCTTCATATTACAGGATCTTGATACAAAGAATTCTTCAACACTTGTCCAACCCTTGGACGAAGACCTACTTCGACTGGTGGATGGTACCACTATGACCCCGCCTCCTCCTGCTTACACTAGTGTATGGTACCACTATGACCCCGCCTCCTCCTGCTTACACTAGTGGATGGTACCACTATGACCCCGCCTCCTCCTGCTTACACTAGTGGATGGTACCACTACGACCCCGCCTCCTCCTGCTTCGCCTCACCTGACTACGTCTACGTCCCTATGCTGTACATTCTACAAGATTGATGGACTGAACACATCGACTCCAGGCTGAGGGACTGATTACCTCAAACTCCTCCACTCCTTACACCTTTCTACATTGTATTGGACTGATAAAGCCACTGTGTGGCGAAACGTTTCCTAAATAAAGATTCCCATATGTTGCATAAGTGTCTCAATCTTCAACTTGTCGGTTTTCAAAACCATTCATCAGAAGAAGTATTTCCTGACGCGGGTCTTAGATGATGACCCGCCGTTGGAGCTTTTGGTCATCTGACCGAGGCCTTCCGCTGGCCTACCACTCCACCCCTTTAAAACTTATGGTCATAGTTATAACCATTCAGTTTATAAAGTTACTGTGTATTTGACTAAAGAAGCCTACTGTGTAGGCGGAACGTTTCAAGAATAAAGATACCTGACTGTTGTACGTGTGTCTTCACCATCAATTTGTCAGTATTTTACACAATTTCCAACATTTATAGTCAAAAATTACTTCATCATTGAATACGTTTTGTAGATAACAAAAAGGCACAATACCGTGACTGCAACAATACGCAAATGACCCGCACATAGGACCGAAACGTCGTCGTAGGCTCCTGTCTCCTGTGTGCAGGTTTTATATGTACCTTTCGTAGTTTACTGGTCGAGAAATTTACACCAGAGACGTTGTTTACAAGGCCCATTTCAGAATGATGAACGGGGAAGCTGCTTGTTCCTAGCTGGACTCTTCCACTTTCACCATGCTAGGTTTTTTTTTAAGCTTTCTCTGATGATGGTTTTATAAAACTTTTGTTTGACAAACTGGAACTCGGGTCACTTATGTTGATTCTGAGTTAATACAAGAAGACAGGACGATGTGGGAATCTTGTGTGTTGAGATGACAGTGGTGATGTTGTCTTGTGTGTTGAGATGACAGTGGTGATGTTGTCTTGTGTGTTGAGATGACAGTGGTGATGTTGTCTTGTGTGTTGAGATGACAGTGGTGATGTTGTCTTGTGTGTTGAGATGACAGTGTTTATGTTGTCTTGTGTGTTGAGATGACAGTGGTGATGTTGTCTTGTGTGTTGAGATGACAGTGGTGATGTTGTCTTGTGTGTTGAGATGACAGTGGTGATGTTGTCTTGTGTGTTGAGATGACAGTGGTGATGTTGTCTTGTGTGTTGAGATGACAGTGGTGTGTGTGTGAGCTTGGTAGTAGTGAGCGTGGTGGTGGTGGAGCGTGGTAGTAGTGAGCGTAATGGTGGTAAGCGTGGTGGGAAAGGAGCGTGGTGGAGGTAAGCGTGGTGGTAAGCGTGGTGGAAGTGAGCGTGGTGGTGGTAAGCGTGGTGGTAAGCGTGGTGGAAGTGAGCGTGGTGGTGGTAAGCGTGGTGGTAAGCGGGTGGAAGGTGAGCGTGGTGGTGTGAGCGTGGTGGTGGTGAGCGTGGTAGTGGCGTGGTGGTGAGCGTGGCAGTAGTGTAACGTAATGGTGGTAAGCGTGGTGTGTTTAGCGTGGTGGTAAGCGTGGTGGTAAGTGGTGGTAGTGAGCGTGGGGGTGGTGAGCGTGGTGGTGGTGAGCGTGATGGTGGTGGGGCGTGGTAGTAGTGAGCGTGGTGGTAGTGAGCGTGATGGGGTAAGCGTGGTGGTAAGCGTGGTGGTAAGCGTGGTGGTAGTGAGCGTGGTGTGGTGAGCGTGGTGGTGGTGAGCGTGATGGTGGTGAGCGTGGTGGTGGTGAGCGTGGTGGTGGTGAGCGTGGTAGTAGTGAGCGTGGTGGTAGTGAGCGTGGTGGTGGTGAGCGTGGTGGTGGTGAGCGTGGTAGTAGCGAGCGTATGGTGGTAAGCGTGGTGGTGGTGAGCGTGGTAGTAGTGAGCGTGGTGGTAGTGAGCGTGATGGTGGTGAGCGTGGTGGTGGTGAGCGTGGTAGTAGTGAGCGTGGTGGTAGTGAGCGTGATGGTGGTGAGCGTGGTGGTGGTGAGCGTGGTAGTAGTGAGCGTGGTGGTAGTGAGCGTGATGTGGTGAAGCGTGGTGGTGGTGAGCGTGGTAGTAGTGAGCGTGGTGGTAGTGAGCGTGATGGTGGTGAACGTGGTGTGGTGAGCGTGGTAGTAGTGAGCGTGGTGGTAAGCGTGGTGGTAGTGAGCGTGGTGGTGGTGAGCGTGGTGGTGGTGAGCGTGGTAGTAGCGAGCGTAATGGTGGTAAGCGTGGTGGTGGTGAGCGTGGTGGTATGAGCGTGGTGGTAGTGAGCGTGGTGGTAGTGAGCGTGGTGGTAGTGACGTGGTGGTAAGCGTGGTGGTAAGCGTGGTGGTAGTGAGCGTGGTGGTAGTGAGCGTGATGGTAGTGAGCGTGGTGGTAGTGAGCGTGGTGGTAGTGAGCGTGGTGGTAGTGAGCGTGATGGTAGTGAGCGTGGTGGTAGTGAGCGTGGTGGTAGTGAGCGTGAGGTAGTGAGCGTGGTGGTAGTGAGCGTGGTGGTAGTGAGCGTGATGGTAGTGAGCGTGGTGGTAAGCATGGTGGTAAGCGTGGTGGTAGTGAGCGTGGTGGTAGTGAGCGTGATGGTAGTGAGCGTGGTGGTGGTGAGCGTGGTAGTAGTGAGCGTGGTGGTAAGCGTGGTGGTAAGCGTGGTGGTAGTGAGGTGGTGGTGGTGAGCGTGGTAGTAGCGAGCATAATGGTGGTAAGCGTGGGGGGGGTGGTGGTAGGAGCGTGGGGTGTGGTGGTAGTGAGCGTGGTGGTGGTGAGCGTGGTAGTAGGAGGTAATGGTGGGAGCGTGGTGGTGGTGAGCGTGGTGTAGTGAGCGGGTGTGTGAGCGTGGTAGTAGCGAGGTAATGGTGTAAGCGTGGTGGTGGTGAGCGTGGTGGTAGTGAGCGGGGTGGTGGTGGTGAGGGGGTGGTAGTAGAGCGAGCGTAATGGTGGTAAGCGGGTGGTGTAGCGGTGGTAGTAGCGTGGGGGAGGTAGGGGAGTAAGCGTAATGGTGGTAAGCGTGGTGTGAGCGTGGTGGTAGTGAGCGTGTGGTGGTGAGCGTGGTAGTAAGCGAGCGTAATGGTGGTAAGCGTGGTGGTGGTAAGCGTGGTGGTAGTGAGCGTGGTGGTGGTGAGCGTGGTGGTAAGCGTGGTGGAGTGAGCGTAGTGGTGGTAAGCGTGGTGGTGGTAGAGCGTGGTGGTAGTGAGCGTGGTGGGGAGCGTAAGGTGGTAAGTGGGGTACTGGTGGTAGTAGCGTGGTGGTAGGGGAGCGTGGTGGTAGTGAGCGTGGTGGTGGTGAGCGTGGTGGTGGTGAGCGTGGTAGTAGTGAAGGGGGTTAAAGCGTGGTGGTGGTAAGCGTGGTGGTGTGAGCGTGGTGGTGGTGAGCGTGGTGGTGGTAGCGTGGTGGTAAATAGCTTGGTGGGAGCGTGGTGGTGGTAAGCGTGGTGGTAGTGAGCGTGGTGGTGGTAAGCGTGGTGGTGGTAAGCGTGGTGGTAGTGAGCGTGGTGGTGGTGAGCGTGGTGGTGAGCGTGATGGTAGTGAGCGTGGTGGTGGTGGTGATGGGGACCAGTGTACCAGGTGCCAAGCTGGGATCAATGATGCCTAAAGCGTATATGCTCATTCAATACCGAGAGGAGGCGGGTAAAAGGAGCCAGCCTACCTTCACAAGAGTCAGGCCTACATTACTCTCTTTCTCAGCCGCTGGTCGGCTGCCACAGTGTTTGTGTTGCAATGACGCGTCTTCCATTACCCAAACTTTAATACGTATTAATTATCTCCCTAGACAATACACATGCCTAAATTAAGAAGAGAGGCATAAAAAACAATATAACAACTTCGGGACGTGTATGGTTGATGCCGGAATTGAAAACCTCGTCTAGGGTAACGTTTCGCCCTCTCAGCAGGCTTTTTTTTCTCTGATCTGAAGAGTATTGAGTGTGAAATAATGCGAAACGTGGTATTTATAGAAGCCGCAGACCGCAAGTCTCGCAGAGGAGTCTGCTGGAAGGAAAGAGACCCCGCTGGAAGACGATCATTTGGTGTTTGTTGGAGCTGTGTCGCTGCTAGTGCTGTGTCTGCTGAAGTTGTGTCGCAGTCAGAGTTATTTCTGCTGAAGTTGTGTCGCAGTCAAAGTTATGTCTGCTGAGTTACGTCTGCTGAGATGGCCGCAGAGGACGAGAGAATTTGAGGAATACAGGTTTACATTTCTCCCTCAAGTTCAGATTTTTACATTTGTCTTGCATATTAACATTTGTGTTAAATACCTGAGATAACCCAATTAAGTCAGAGTGACTTATGTCACTGGTGTTCCTCCTTATTCCCGCTGGAGTCTGTCATACTTTTCTTTAGATCCTTTGACCATTATATATCCAAAAAAAAAAAATGAATCTTTCTGATTACCTACTTATTTATCTTTTTAATCCACAAGATTTGGCTTGGGTTAGCCAACCCTGACGGTTGAAGGAGCTGAACATAAGAACATAAGAAAGAAAGAACACTGCAACAGGCCTACTGACCCATGCGGAGCAGGTCTATCCTCCCCCGGATTAGCCCAATGACCCCCCCCCCCCCGATTAGCTCAATGACCCACCCAGTCTGGTCACCTCCACTCAAGTGGACCATCACCTATTTACCGTGTTGACTAGTGTTGATACTTGCTTCCTCTCCTCACCATCGGTCTAGCGAGCCCGTTTACCACATTCAGCGAAATCCCCATACATTGTGCCATCTTTTACAGCAGGGAAGGCTTTTATTGTGATTTTTCACTCGCACTGGGGCTTTGTCAAGCACCACTGGGGATGAAGCCGTACAATGACAGCTTTTCCTGTTAACTCATCTCACACACTGAGGGGATGTCCCTAGTTTGATCCCCGGCACGGTGGAAACGTTGGACGTTTTTTTGACATCCGCCCCTGTTCACCTAGCAGTAAGTAGGTACCTGAGTATTGGCAAACTGTTGTGGGTGGCATCCTGGGGGATAGTAGTATACCTTAGATAGGTCTGGGCTTTGAAATGAGCTGAGGTAGGATAACAGATCTTAGCTTGTAAAACTGATCAGAGTAAAAAAAATAAAGCATCCAACCTTTATTTCTGGACTTGTTTCTCCCTGACTTGCGTAGGACTTCAGGTCATCTGTGAGGTTATCTTATTTGTCCACTCCATCTGCAGTAGCGAGGACCAACTAGTACAGAGACGAGTGAAAGATGGTCTGCTTCAGAGGCTGGTGTAAGACCAGTGTTGTTAAGGCATCGAAGAGAGAACCAGTTACTGCTGAGGCAAGTAAAAGGCGACCAATTACTGTTACGACACTTCGAGTATAGGCTTCATTTTGCTGGTGTAATAACACTTTAAATTAAACAGCCAAAACACACGTAACCCGCACATAGGAGAGAGAAGCTTACGACGACTTTGTAAATGGTCCAAGTCGGACCGAAACGTCGTCGTAAGCTCCTCTCTCCTATGTACGGGTTATTTGTTTATAGTTCCAGTCACAGTGCTGTGCCTTTTTGTTTTTTTCAACAGCCAGGTATTGCTCTAGCACTATTTAACTCTTTAAGAGATATCCACATTAGTCATGGTGGTGTGTGGTTGCCTTGCTTTCAATAATCTGGCAACTTTTTGCCCCATTATCTTCTTGGGAACTCATCACAATTTGCAAAATTCGCGCATCAGCCGGGTAGACACGTCAGTTATTTTCTGCATTATTCTGCTGTTGGAATGGGCGAGGAGTGGAAAAAAAACAGCCACTATTTGAGGTAAGCTGTGAGCTGTTTTGCTATTGTGCCGCCTGAGCGGCTAGTTAATTGTGCACATCATGCTCTTCCTGTGAGTGACACCGAAAAAAAAATACTGACGTCACAATAGGTCTTCATCAAAGTCCTCCAAGCATAATTACATCACTATAAGCTTTATCAGAGCAATTTGTATAGGCTGTGGCATTTAACTCCGTCCGGGTTTAGGCGGGGAAGTCCACTTTACATAATTGAAATTGTCTGCTGTCTGTTCTAATTTTCTATTATTATTATAGCCTATATTTTGGCAACATATCTTCCTCAGACAACATGAGGTAGGGCTCTATGAGGCGTGAGCTTTGATTGCCCTTCATAATTCCAGTAACATCGGTCTTAGGCCTGTTGCCACACTTCGACTCAATAAAGAGATTAACATTGTTTCGTATAGGTAGGATTTCTATGCGGGCATTGGTAATAAATTTACTCCGCTCTGTTTGGAACGCTTTCATCTTATTCTCCTTGTCTGGTAGATGTATTCTGAGATATACTATGAAATGTTCCGAGAAAGTGGAGAGGTGGTTCAAAGCGTCATTAACCGTGGTAGCCCTATAAACCTCCAACAGAGCACCAGACAGACAGAGAGAGAGAGAGAGAGAGAGAGACAGACAGACAGACAGACAGAGAAAGAGAGACAGACAGACAGACAGACAGACAGACAGACAGACAGACAAACAAAGAGAGAGAGAGAGAGATAAAAAGATATCACTGAATGGATTTTATCGCCGGTGTCGGTGGAGTGTGGGCATTTCACTCTGCATCCCCGCCTTGAGTATAAGTGTTGAATTTCTCCTGTTTTCTTTTCCGGAGAGATATGTCTTCCTTATATACTGCCCGCTGACAAGCAAATTGTAGGGGCGCCATACACCAGCTACTCCTAGACTAGACCTCATCTTCACTAACAATGATGATCTGATAAGAAATGTCACCATATCAAAAACAATATACTCAGATCACAACATAATTGAGGTTCAGACATGTATGCGTGGAGCCCCAGACCGACATAATGAGACTAGTCACGAGGGAGCATTCACCAAATTCAACTTCAATAACAAAAACATAAAGTGGGACCAAGTAAACCAAGTCCTAACCGATATAAGCGGGGAAGATATACTAAGCAACACAGACCCCAACTTATGCCTAGAACAGATTAACTCGGTGGCACTCGATGTATGCACAAGGCTTATTCCTCTAAGAAAAAGGAGGAGTAGATGTAAAATAGAAAGAGACAGGCGCTCCCTTTACAGGCGACGGAAAAGAATAACAGAGCGGCTAAAAGAGGTCAATATATCTGAAATGCGTAGGGAGACACTGGTCAGAGAAATAGCAAGCATCGAACTTAAGCTAAAAGAATCCTTTAGGAGTTAGGAATCGCGGGAAGAAATAAAAGCCATAAATGAAATCGAAAGAAACCCAAATTATTTCTTTTCCTATGCCAAATCAAAATCGAGAACAACGTCCAGTATTGGGCCCCTACTTAAACAAGATGGGTCCTACACAGATGACAGCAAGGAAATGAGTGAGCTACTCAAGTCCCAATATGACTCAGTTTTTAGCAAGCCGCTAACCAGACTGAGAGTCGAAGATCAAAATGAATTTTTTATGAGAGAGCCACAAAATTTGATTAACACAAGCCTATCCGATGTTATCCTGACGCCAAATGACTTCGAACAGGCGATAAATGACATGCCCATGCACTCTGCCCCAGGGCCAGACTCATGGAACTCTGTGTTCATCAAGAACTGCAAGAAGCCCCTATCACGAGCCTTTCCCATCCTGTGGAGAGGGAGCATGGACAGGGGGGGTCGTCCCACAGTTACTAAAAACAACAGACATAGCCCCACTCCACAAAGGGGGCAGTAAAGCAACAGCAAAGAACTACAGACCAATAGCACTAACATCCCATATCATAAAAATCTTTGAAAGGGTCCTAAGAAGCAAGATCACCACCCATCTAGAAACTCATCAGTTACACAACCCAGGGCAACATTGGTTTAGAACAGGTCGCTCCTGTCTGTCTCAACTATTGGATCACTACGACAAGGTCCTAAATGCACTAGAAGACAAAAAGAATGGAGATGTAATATATACAGACTTTGCAAAAGCCTTCGACAAGTGTGACCATGGCGTAATAGCGCACAAAATGCGTGCTAAAGGAATAACAGGAAAAGTCGGTTGATGGATCTATAATTTCCTCACTAACAGAACACGAGAGTATCGTCAACTTTGTAAAGTCCGAGGCAGCTACGGTGAAAACTCTGTTCCACAAGGCACAGTACTCGCTCCCATCTTGTTCCTCATCCTCTTATCCGACATAGACAAGGATGTCAGCCACAGCACCGTGTCTTCCTTTGCAGATGATACCCGAATCTGCATGACAGTGTCTTCCATTGCAGACACTGCAAGGCTCCAGGCGGACATCAACCAAATCTTTCAGTGGGCTGCAGAAAACAATATGAAGTTCAACGATGAGAAATTTCAATTACTCAGATATGGTAAACATGAGGAAATTAAAACTTCATCAGAGTACAAAACAAATTCTGGCCACAAAATAGAGCGAAACACCAACGTCAAAGACCTGGGAGTGACATGGCGGAGGATCTCACCTTCAAGGACCATAACATTGTATCAATCGCATCTGCTAGAAAAATGACAGGATGGATAATGAGAACCTTCAAAACTAGGGAGGCCAAGCCATGAGGGACACTCTTCAGGTCACTTGTTCTATCTGGGCTGGAGTATTGCTCCCCACACTAACAGCACCTTTCAAGGCAGGTAAAATTCCCGACCTAGAAAAATTTTACAGAAAAACTTTCACGGCGCGCATAACACAGATAAAACACCTAAATTACGGGGAGCGCTTGAGGTTCCTAAACCTGTATTCCCTGGAACGCAGGAGGGAGAGATACATGATATATACACCTGGAAAATCCTAAAGGGACTGTACCAAACTTGCACACGAAAATCACTCACTACGAAAGCAAAAGACTTGGCAGATGATGCACCATCCCCCCAATGAAAAGCAGGGGCGTCACTAGCACGTTAAGAGACCATACAATAAGTGTCAGGGGCCCGAGATTGTTCAACTGCCTCCCAGCACACATAAGGGGGATTACCAACAGACCCCTGGCAGTCTTCAAGCTGGCACTGGACAAGCACCTAAAGTCAGTTCCTGATCAGCCGGGTTGTGGCTCGTACGTTGGTTTGCGTGCAGCCAGCAGCAACAGCCTGGTTGATCAGGCTCTGATCCACCAGGAGGCCTGGTCACAGACCGGGCCGCGGGGGCGTTGACCCCCGGAACTCTCTCCAGGTAAACTCCAGGTCTGAGGGAAGCCTGTTCTTGACTCAGATATGGGTAAGTGAACGTCTGGCTATGCCGGGTTTCAGGCAAGGTCAGCTTGACCTAAAAGGGAATTTAATATTTCCGTTTCTCTTTCGGGAGGAAACTTTGTTTCATTTATAATCTTTATCTAATCTTATCTTATCACCCATTTTTGGACAACATATTTTTTCCTGGATTCCCAGGAAGTCGGGTTCAGTAAGGTGTGAGAGAAACAAGATTTTGTTCGATTTTTTAACCCCGGAGGGTTAGCCACCCAGGAAAACCCAACAAAGTCAATATGTCATCGAGGGACTGTCTGTCTTATTACGATTGTGGTCCTTCACTCTTGTCCCCCAGGATGCGACCCACACCAGTCGACTAACACCCAGGTACCTACTTACTTGCTAGGTGAACGCGATAACAGGTGTAAGGAAACACGCCCAATGTTTCCACCCTTGCCGGGGATCGAACCACGGACACTCTGGCCCCGTGGCTTGGTAGCTAAAGCTCTCGCTTCACACGGCAAGTGTCTGGGTTCGATTCGCAGCGAGGGTAGAAACATTGGGCGTGTTTCTTTACACTGGATGTCTATGTTCACCCATCAGTAAAATGGGTACCTGAGAGTTAGTCGACTGGTGTGGGTCGCATCCTGGGACAAAACTGACTTAATTTACCCGAAATGCTCTGCATAACAAGTGGCTTTCTATATAGCAGTATGACAATAATGTCGGCTAGGGCTGTATAACATATACATATACTTGTAGTAAATAAATATATTATTATTATATTATTATTAAAGCGAGAACATTGCCTACCAGGCCACGGGCCTGAGAGACTGGTAACCTTTAATAACACTCAACACTCACATCTGCTGTCCTAAGCATCGGTGGCAAATATTTGTGCCTTTCTGCGGGACTCGGGCTGCACTGGAGAATATATGACATATTTCCCGCAAGTTATGTTCCACCCAATTTGACAATGTTTCCTTCCGGACACCAGAATGCAGAGCTCGATACGGTGTCAACCATCCGTGTCCCTATAAACCCTAACAACAACAAGATTGTTGACAAACCTTCTTCACATACATAGCCTGTGGGAAACTGGTTAAGTATTTAGGCCTCTCAGCATCTTCTCATCAAGCCCTATTTTACAAAAATATTTTAATATGAAACCCCATCCCTTGTCTCAGCCTCCTCACCCTAAACTACATACTCAATACTCAATATTTAACTTTACCAAAAATCTCCCAATTACCTAAATCTGAAAATTTAAAAACTAGATGCCCAAAGTTCATGAATTACTTAATACTACATTGTAGTATAAACACCTACCCAACTTACACCCAATTGTAACATTCTCATACTGTAAACTGCTTTGAACAACTCACAATGTTATATTCCCATAATTATTATTTATTTATTATCACACTGGCCGATTCCCACCAAGGCAGGGTGGCCCGAAAAAGAAAAACTTTCACCATCATCCACTCCATTACTATTGATATACAAAACCTACAGAATACTTTCAACTTGTCCCAATGTAATATCCCCAGATTGTAATTTGAGTAAACTTACTGTCTACTATAAATAAAAACAGATGTACAACTTAAACTATGATCAATTTCTCTAGTATTATTAAGTAGTCTGTAAGCCATTAACTTAGTCTGGCCATAATGCCATGGCATGATAGTGGCTCTTTGCACTTGTAATTACATAATCTCAATGTACTCTTGCAAGGAAATAAAAATTTGTATTTGTAAAAGAAGTCCTACTGTAGTAGCTACCCAAATTATAATTGAACGTCATTGTTAATAAACTGAATTAATGTTATCTTCCTATTATTGTCCAAAACAAGTTCTTACAAGCTACATTTTTTTTTTTTAAGTAATATATTTTTTTCAGGCTAGTGTCAAGAAAATGTCAATTAGCTCTCCAAGTGTTTTTCTGCTCAATGTGACGGGACAGATTGAAACTGGACGGTTCATGGGAGGTGATAACCTCTATTTTAATTATTCCTTTGCTTCTGGACAAGACTGGGAAGTTATACTGGTAAATATACTTGTTTGACCTCTTTTTACTGCACATCTTTAGTGGTATATACATAGTTGATAATGAGATTCATGAGAAAAAGGGGGAGGGGGTCTTGCTTTGAGGCTGGTGAAGGGCTTTTGATTCAGAGAATTGGAGCTACCCCTGCCCTTCTTGAGATTATATTTGATTACCTATATTCCCCAGGCAATATACCTCTACAGGCTTAGCACTCCCCATGACTATAATAATAATAATAATAATAATAATAATAATAATAATAATAATAATAATAATAATCCATGCCTTGTAACAAAATACACAATAAGGCTGAAATGTGGTCTAAGCATTTACTTTGTAAGTTTTTTATTTAAAAAGAGAATCAAAAATTTTCTCACACTTTATGCTGATTCATTTTGTGAATTCAGCATTATCTGATGTCCCATTTCTAATGGTGGCTCCATGTTTACAGTATACATTACCCATGTGCAGTCAGCATGATTTACAAAATGTAATAAGAATTCTGTTATAGTATTTTGTGTTGGCAGCTTTATTGAGCTTAGTACAGCTGTCATAAGCCTAGAACATATTTACTGCATGAAGTAAGGGCCACCTGTGCTATAATTTTTATTTTTTCTTATGAAGGGGTTGGAAGAATGTGCTTCTCAAAGTGCTCGCCGCAGTGATGATGAGAGACAGGTGTTTGTGTGGAACTTCCCAATAGATATTACTTTCAAGTCAACTAATCCTTTTGGCTGTAAGTATGAAACATTAGGTGGATTTATTCTAGTTATACAATATTTCTCTCCCAAAGAGTTAGTGTCATACAGTTTCTAGAAAGCAGGGTTTTTTTTTTTGACATTTAATATTGCTACATAATAGCTTTGAAAATTACAGGGGTTCCCCATTTAGAAATACAGTGGACCCTCAGTTTTCATGTTTAATCCGTCCCAGAGATATCGGCAAAAACGGAAAGCAGCGAAAGCTGAAACCATTTTCTCCACAAGAAATAATGTAACTCCAATTAATCCGTTCCAGATATCCAGAAGTATTAACAAAAAATTTTTTTTTTACCTTAAAGATAGATTTACATGCACAAAACAATGAATATTCAACATGACACTTACCTTTATTGAAGGCTGTTGTTGGTGGATGGAAGACAGGGAGGATTGGAGAGGGAAGAGAGGTTATTCTTTAGAAGGGGAATCCCCCTCCATAAAGACTAGGTACCAAGTCCTTATCTAGGGTCACATCCCTTCTTTGTTTTTTAATGCCACAAATCTTTCCATCCTACTCCACATTGCACAAATCTCCATTACTACCACCCTCTACCACCATCACAACCACTACCACCCTCTACCACCCTCTACCACCATCACAACCACTACCACCCTCTACCACCATCACAACCACTACCACCCTCTACCACGATCACAACCACTACCACCCTCTACCACCATCACTACCACCCTGTTCCACCATCACAACCACTACCACCCTCTACCACCATCACTACCATACTCTACCACCATCACAACCATTACCACCCTCTACCACTATCACTACCTCCCTCTACCACCATCACTACCTCCCTCTACCACCATCACTACCAGAAGTGTCCTTGTTTCCAGATGATGCGAAGTTAATGAGAAGAATCAAATCGGATGAGGATCAGGCAGGACTACAAAGAGACCTGGACAGGCTACAAGCCTGGTCCAGCAACTGGCTCCTTGAATTTAACCCTGCCAAATGCAAAGTCATGAAGATTGGGGAAGGGCAAAGAAGACCGCAGACACAATATAGTTTAGATGGCCAAAGACTGCAAACCTCACTCAAGGAAAAAGATCTGGGGGTGAGTATAACACCGAGCATATCTCCTGAGGCGCACATCAATCAGATAACTGCTGCACCATACGGGCGCCTGGCAAACCTACGGATAGCGTTCCGATACCTCAGTAAGGATTCGTTTAAGACTCTGTATACCATTTACGTCAGGCCCATACTGGAGTATGCAGCACCAGTTTGGAATCCACACCTAGTCAAAAACGTCAAGAAATTAGAGAAAGTGCAAAGGTTTGCAACAAGACTAATCCCAGAGCTACGGGGATTGTCCTGCGAAGAAAGGTTGAGGGAAATCGGCCTGACGACACTGGAGGACAGGAGGGTCAGGGGAGACATGATAACGACATATAAAATACTGCGCGGAATAGACAAGGTGGACAAAGACGGGATGTTCCAGAGAAGGGACACAGACACAAGAGGTCACAATTGGAAGTTGAAGACTCAGATGAATCAAAGGGATGTTAGGAAGTATTTCTTCAGTCATAGAGTAGTCAGGCCGTGGAATAGCCTAGAAAGTGACGTAGTGGAGGCGGGAACCATATATAGTTTTAAGGCGAGGTATGATAGAGCTCATGGGGCAGGGAGAGAGAGGACCTAGTAGCAATCAGCGAAGAGGCGGGGCCAGGAGCTGTGACTCGACCCCTGCAACCACAAATAGGTGAGTACAAATAGGTGAGTACTAGCACCCTCTACCACCATCACTACCACCCTCTACCACCATCACTACCACCCTCTACCACCATCACTACTACCCTCTACCATCACAACCACTACCACCCTCTACCACCACCACTACCACCCACTACCACCATCACAACCTCTACCACTGTCACTACCACCCTCTACCACCATCACTACCACCCTCTACCACCATCACAACCACTACCCCCCTCTACCACCATCACTACCACCCTCTACCACCATCACAACCACTACCACCCTCTACCACCATCACTACCACCCTCTACCACCATTACTACCACCCTCTACCACCACCCTCTACCACCATCACAACCACTACCACCACCACCATCACAACCACTACCACCCTCTACCATATTACAACTGCTACCACTCTCTACCACCATCACTACCACCCTCTACTACCATCACAATCACTACCACCCTCTACCACCATTACTACCACCCCTCTACCACCATCACTACCACCCTCTACCACCACCACCACCACCACTTTCGTATTTGTCTACAAACTTTTTCTTGAATTCTGTAGTGTTTCTCACATTCTTTACCAAAGGGCTGGCACTACAAGCTTTTTTTTTTGGCCCATGTTGGCTTATTTAGCAGTCACGCAATAAACAAGTGCCAAAAATAATGGATTATTACAATATGTTTCGTATGACCTCGCAGGATATGTTCACTCACCGAGAAACAACAGGACACTGCCTGAGAATGTGTGTGGGAGGCAGCTTTGTGTGCGCTCTGGGCACTGGGCAGGTTCAGTACCATCCACCAAAGCAGAGGAAATTGACAAAAACGGAACCAATATTTTGACGAAAAAAGTTGGCGAAAACAGAAATCAGTGATAACAGAGATCGACGAAAAGGGAGGGTCCACTGTACCAGCATTATGATCCATACTTTCGAATGAGGTCCAGAAAGACATAATATCACAAAATAATTGCTCTGCGAATGTCAGTCTGAGGTTAATAACATGTGTAACTCATAATTACTCTCTGTGTTTTAATTTTGTTATTAACCACAGACTGAGATTCACTGAGTAGACTGACATTCACAGAGTAACTTGTTTTGCAAGCTGAAATACTGAAAACACAACTCATAAATTGGGGAGCTTCTAAATTAAACAAGATATGGTATTGCCATGCAGTGTGGTTCAAAACACACCATGGGCCAGATACTGTATTCTCCATACTTGCCCTAGAGTTATATACAGTAGGACCCCCGTATCCATGGGGGATACGTTCCAAGGACCTGCCATGGATAGTAGCAAACCCTATATATATATAAGTCCTATACATACCTATTATAAAGTTTAATTGACAGATTATGCACAATAGGTAGAGATTATCACTTTTTCACTGATGGAAAGCACTTCACAACTCTGAAGAACTGCCAGCTTCTCTACCTTTGTGCTATGGGCCCATTATTATGCAAAATTAAGAGGTATTTTTAAGCCACAGTAAACCATGGATAACTGAAACCGTGGATACCGAATCAGTGGATACAGGGGTTCTACTGTATACAGTATACATTATCACTGTCCTTACTCAAGTAAAAAGACTGGTTCTGTATATGTTCACTCACCTTGTCTATTCTCCAAGCGTGCACACACACACATTTCTGGATCTTAACATATATATTTTATCTTTCTCACCAGGGCCTCAAATAGTCATCTGCATATATGGAAAAGATTTCTTTGAAAATGAGGTGATAATGGGTTACACCGCCTGTCATATTCCAATTACTCCTGGGATACACACCCGAAGGTATGTGTTTTTATCAGCGTTTGGCTCTGTACCTATATAATAACAATCAAATTCCTACACTGTACACCCTCTCCTAATGTGGGGATACACGTCTGAAAATCAACTCCATATGGGAATTAACTGTATGTGAGTTGAACATTTGGGAAAATAGGATTATGTTCCAGAGGTCTCTAAATTTGCCAAACAACTTTTTTTTTTTTTTGTAGTATTCCACTAGGTACAGATTACCACAGTTTATCTTGTATTCTAGTTCTTTTTGCTTGTTTACATGGAAGTGTGTGGAGATGGTTACTGGGACCCTACTAGGCTGAGGTGAATGGCTGGGATTCTTGTGTTGTAGTTGTACTGAAGTACAGCACATTATTATCTGAACACTAAGTGGGGCCACTTTCTTTATTTTCTCCTCAGAATCTGCACATTCATTTACAGTTCTGTTTTATTTAGCATTATTAACCCTCTCACTGTCTCTCATATACTGTATTTGCACGAATAGAAGCGGCAGCACTTACATATGTAGATCCACGTGTAAATCATAGCACTCTTGAATATGCTGTGAGCTGCAATTTTGATCTAGACATGAGAGAATGAGTCTTGTGTGTTGTATGTGCATTATTAAAAAAATACTGCCCAATGCAATTCATGATGGGAACAGCTAACCTCTGACCCTGAGCTTGGGTTAAAATAGTGACTTTGGAGCACTTTCTAGGGTAATTTTCATGGTTTTTATTGGCTGTTTCTTCATACCATTTGATAGACTGGAAGACATACTGGTTAGATGAAGATTTTGATTAGTTTCAGACTGGAAGTGTCCTGAAATAGGCCTGAAAGTAGCAGAAATGGTTGATTCCAGGCAGTTTTCCTAGGGATGGGTAGGGCTTCCCCTTCCCACCCCCAGTCCATCTTTATTATTTTTTATTAGCACACTGGCTGATTCCCACCAAGGCAGGGTGGCCCGAAAAAGAAAAACTTGCACCATCATTCACTCCATCACTATCTTGCCAGAAGGGTGCTTTACACTACAGTTTTTAAACTGCAACATTAACACCCCTCCTTCAGAGTGCAGGCACTGTACTTCCCATCTCCAGGACTCAAGTCCGGCCTGCCGGTTTCCCTGAACCCCTTCATAAATGTTACTTTGCTCACACTCCAACAGCACGTCAAGTATTAAAAACCATTTGTCTCCATTCACTCCTATCAAACACGCTCACGCATGCCCGCTGGAAGTCCAAGCCCCTCGCACACAAAACCTTTACCCCCTCCCTCCAACCTTTCCTAGGCCGACCCCTACCCTGCCTTCCTTCCACTACAGACTGATACAGTGGAACCTCAAAAATCGAACTTAATCCGTTGCAGGAGCTAGTTCTAAATTCGAAAAGTCTGAAATTCGAAGCAATATTTCCCATAAGAAATAATGGAAATACAATTAATCCATTACAGAAACCCAAAAATATTCACAAAAATAATACATTTTATAGAGATTAATTACAGTTTTACATACACACAACAAATGCTATAGTCTTTAATTATGTATAGTAATATAAAATAACATTTTTGCTTACCTTTATTGAAGATTGGTGATGGCATCTGGAGTCATTGGACCCCAGTCTCACAAAATAACTGTCTTCAGCCCTCAGTTTGTCTCACAAAATAACTATCCACAGTCTTCTGCTTCTGTCTCACAAAATAACTGTCCACAGTCATCTGTTTCTGTCTCACAAAATAACTGTCCACAGTCCTCTGTACATCCTGGCAAGCTCAACAAGTCTCGCACCACTCTCATACTTCTGTATTATTTCCTTCTTCACATCTATGGTGTTTCTCACTTTCTTTACCACAGGGGTACCGCTAGCAAGATTCTTTGGGCCCATGGCAGCTTATTTCACAGTCCCACAAGTACTAAACACAACGAAATAATCGTAAAATGTGTGAATGAGATCGCAGGTTAGTGTTCACTCAAGCATAAACAAAGCTAGACTGCTCACGGCGCCTGTGTGGGGATGCAGACAGAGCAGGCCAGCGGACAGGTTCCATACCCGGCGGTCCGAAATTTGAAACGCGTTCGATTTTTGGTACACAGTTTGTCCGAAAAATGGTCTTATTTTCGAAACGTTCGATATTTGGTACGTTCAATTTTCAAGGTTCCACTGTACACTCTTGAAGTCATTCTGTTTCGCTCCATTCTCTCTACATGTCCGAACCACCTCAACAACTCTTCCTCAGCCCTCCGGACAACAGTTTTGGCAATCCTGCACCTCCTCCTAACTTCCAAACTACGAATTCTCTGCATTATATTCACACCACACATTGCCCTCAGACATGCCATCTCCACTGCCTCCAGCCTTCTTGCTGCAACATTCATTACCCATGCTTCACACCTATATGTATAAGAGTGTTGGTAAAACTATACTTTCATACATTCCCCTCTTTGCCTCCAAGGACAAAGTTCTTTGTCTCCACAGACTCCTAAGCACACTGCTCACCCTTTTTCCCTCATCAATTTTATGACTCACCTCATCTTTCATAGACCCATCCGCTGACACGTCCACTCTCAAATATCTGAATACATTTACCTCCTCCATACTCTCTCCCTCCAATCTAATATCCAATCTTTCATCACCTAATCTTTTTGTTATCCTCATAACCTTACTCTTTCCTGTATTCACTTTCAATTTTCTTCTTTTACATACCCTACCAAATTCATCCACCAACCTCTGCAACTTCTCTTCAGATTCTCCCAAGAGCACAGTGTCATCAGCAAAGAGCAACTGTGACAACCCCCACTTTGTGTGTGATTCTTTATCTTTTAACTCCACACCTCTTGCCAAGACCCTTGCATTTACTTCTCTTACAACCCCATCTATAAATATATTAAACAACCACGGTGACATCACACATCCTTGTCTAAGGCCTACTTTTACTGGGAAATAATCTCCCTCTTTCCTACATACTCTAACTTGAGCCTCACTATCCTTGTGAAAACTCTTCACTGCTTTCAGTAACCTACGTCCTATACCATACACCTGCAACATCTGCCACATTGCCCCCCTATCCACCCTGTCATACGCCTTTTCCAAATCCATAAATGCCACAAAAACCTCTTTAGCCTTATCTAAATACTGTTCACTTATATGTTTCACTGTAAACACCTGGTCCACACACCCCCTACCTTTCCTAAAGCCTCCTCGTTCATCTGCTATCCTATTTTCCATCTTACTCTTAATTCTTTCAATAATAACTCTACCATACACTTTACCAGGTATACTCAATGGACTTCTCCCCCTATAATTTTTGCACTCTCTTTCGTCCCCTTTGCCTTTATACAAAGGAACTATACATGCTCTCTGCCAATCCCTAGGTACCTTACCCTCTTCCATACATTTATTAAATAATAGCACCAACCACTCCAAAACTATATCCCCACCTGCTTTTAACATTTCTATCTTTATCCCATCAATCCCGGCTGCCTTACTCCCTTTCATTTTACCTACTGCCTAAACAAACTTCCCCCACACTCACAACTTGCTCCTCCTCACTCCTACAAGATGTTACTCCTCCTTGCTCTATACATGAAATCACAGCTTCTCTATCTTCATCAACATTTAACAATTCATCAAAATATTCCCTCCATCTTCCCAATACCTCTAACTCTCCATTTAATAACTCTCCTCTCCTATTTTTAACTGACAAATCCATTTGTTCTCTAGGCTTCCTTAACTTGTTCATCTCACTCCAAAACTTTTTCTTATTTTCAACAAAATTTGTTGACAACATCTCACCCACTCTCTCATTTGCTCTCTTTTTAAATTGCTTCACCACTCTCTTAACCTCTCTCTTTTTCTCCATATACTCTTCCCTCCTTGCATCACTTCTACTTTGTAAAAACTTCTCATATGCTAACTTTTTCTCCCTTACTACTCTCTTTACATCATCATTCCACCAATCGCTCCTCTTCCCTCCCGCACCCACTTTCCTGTAACCACAAACTTCTGCTGAACACTCTAACACTACATTTTTAAACCTACCCCATACCTCTTCGACCCCATTGCCTGTGCTCTCATTAGCCCATCTATCCTCCAATAGCTGTTTATATCTTACCCTAACTGCCTCCTCTTTTAGTGTATAAACCTTCACCTCTCTCTTCCCTGATGCTTCTATTCTCCTTGTATCCCATCTACCTTTTACTCTCAGTGTAACTACAACTAAAAAGTGATCTGATATATCTGTGGCCCCTCTATAAACATGTACACCCTGAAGTCTACTCAACAGTCTTTTATCTACCAATACATAATCCAAAAAAACTACTGTCATTTTGCCCTACATCATATCTTGTATACTTATTTATCCTCTTTTTCTTAAAATATGTATTACCTATAACTAAACCCCTTCCTATACAAAGTTCAATCAAAGGGCTCTCATTATCATTTACACTTGGCACCCCAAACTTACCTACCACACCCTCTCTAAAAGTTTCTCCTACTTTAGCATTCAGGTCCCCTACCACAATTACTCTCTCACTTGGTTCAAAGGTTCCTATACATTCACTTAACATCTCCCAAAATCTCTCTCCTCTACATTCCTCTCTTCTCCAGGTGCATTCACACTTATTATGACCCACTTTTTGCATCTAACCTTTACTTTAATCCACATAATCCTTGAATTTACACATTCATATTCTCTTTTCTCCTTCCATAACTGATCCTTCAACATTATTGCTACCCCTTCCTTAGCTCTAACTCTCTCAGATACTCCAGATTTAATCCCATTTATTTCCCCCCGCCGAAACTCCCCTACCCCCTTCAGCTTTGTTTCACTTAAGGCCAGGACATCCAACTTCTTTTCATTCATAACATCAGCAATCATCTGTTTCTTGTCATCCACACTACATCCACGCACATTCAAGTATCCCAGTTTTTTAAAGTTTTTCTTCTTCTCTTTTTTAGTAAATGTTTTCAGGAGAAGGGGTTATTAGCCCATTGCTCCCGGCATTTTAGTCGCTTCATACGACACGCATGGCTTACGGAGGAAAGATTCTTTTCCACTTCCCCATGGACAATAGAAGAAATAAAGAAGAACAAGAGCTATTTAGAAAAAGGAGGAAAACCTAGATGTATGTATATATATATATATATATGCATGTGCATGTCTATGAAGTGTGACCAAAGTGTAAGTAGGAGTAGCAAGATATCCCTGTTATCTAGTGTGTTTATGAGACAGAAAAAAAACACCAGCAATCCTACCAACATGCAAAACAGTTACAGGTTTCTGTTTCACAGTCATCTGGCAGGACGGTAGTACTTCCCTGGGTGGTTGCTGTTTTTAATAGGTCTGCTTCAATTATTGGGATGTCATAAACAATGACTAAGCATTTATGGTTTTGGTTTATTAGTAAAGAAATAGAGAAAAAATATTGATCTTTTTGTGACAATGGATTCAGAATGTAGGGCCGGTGTTATATACAAGAGGTCTGGGAATGTAATTAGTGTGGCTGGAATGGCTACAATATTTGTTTTGGACTCTGGTTTTAAATTGGAATTTATTGAAAATATTGTGCAGGTGGCCAAATTACCAACTTCTAAGTGGTTTATGCAATTGGTGGATAGTATGGAAGGCATTCTAGTGGAATAGCCAGGAATTGGGCCAGTTTGAACACTGGAATTATCATAAAATAGGCCTCAAATCACTGATGCATAAAGTGCTTCACTACCTCCAACTTTGTGCCTGCATATTTCCATAAAGCATTACATCAGATTTTGTATTTTTGTGTCACTACCTTTAGGAAAAAAATTCTATCATTTTAGAAGATAATTTTTTTTTTAAATTGCAACACAGAAGGATCTTTCAATTTGTAAGAAGGTGTCAGCAGTGAAAGGAATAACCTCTCTAACATTCTTTTCACCACATCAAAATCTATGATACTCATCGCACGTCTTGTTTTCTTATTGTCTCTGTGTATGTGGTGGCTTCTCTTGGACCATAAGTGCAGGTCATCATCATATGTGCACCACCTAGTAGCATTTCTTCAACCTCCACTTTGTTCATTACTGTCACAGTTTCACACTTGCTCTTCTTGGCACCTTCGGAATTTCTGATATTTCCTTTGGGTGCCACGATTAATATCCAAAGACCAGATGAATTGATGAAAAGACCCAAAGTCCTCTGATAAAGGTTCATTCACACTATGCAATATTGGATGCATTTTTCCCATTGTGCCTACAAAAAATTGTACTATGTAGTGTGACTTTATAAGAGGATTTACTCTAGAGGCCTTTAAACTCATTGTTTTAAGTTATTATTATCAACACTAAAATCATCTTTGTGTATCTGTGGTAAGATTGTTTTCAAAGCATTACCTAGTTTGGAAAGAGACACAAATGCAGTTTAATGCAATCTTGTGTGGGTGAAACATTATCAGTAAAGGATTGCATTGTACCAAGTTTGTTTCTCCCTTCCCATTACCTGGAGTTTACCTGGAGAGGGTTTCAGGGGTTAACACCCCCACAGCCCGGTCTGAGACCAGGCCTCATGGTGGATCAGGGTCTGATCAACCAGGCTGTTACTGCTGGCCGCAGTCAAGCTGACGTATGAACCACAGCCTGGTTGGTCAGGTACTGACTTTAGGTGCCTGTCCAGTGCCTTCTTGAAGACAGCCAGAGGTCTATTGGTAATCCCCCTTATGTATGCTGGGAGGCAATTGAACAGTCTTGGACCCCAGACACTTATTATGTTGTCTCTTGGTGTACTTGTGGCGCCCCTGCTTTTCATTGGGAAATGTTGCATCTCTTGCTGAGTCTCTTGCTTTCATAGGGAGTGATTTTCGTGTGCAGGTTTGGTACCAATCCCTCCAGGGCCTTCCAAGTGTATATTATCATGTATCTCTCTCGCCTGCATTTGAGGGAATACAGATCAAGGACCTTCAACCGTTCCCAGTAGTTTAGGTGCCTTATCGTACTTATGTGTGCAGTGAAAGTTCTTTGTACACTCTCCAGGTCTGCAATGTCGCCAGCCTTGAAGGGGGCCATTAGTGTACAGCAGTATTCCAGCCTAGAGAGCAAAGTGATATGAAGAGAATCATCATGGGCTTGGCATCCCTAGTTTTGAAGGTTCTCATCATTCATCCTATCATTTTCCTAGCGGATGAGGTAGATACATTGTTGTGGTCTTTGAAGGTGAGATCCTCTGACATTATCACTCCCAGGTCCTTCACATTACTTTTCCACTCTATTGTATGGTTAGAATTTGTGGTATACCCTGATACATTTTTAATTTCTTCAAGTTTCCCATATCTGAGTACATAGTTGAAATTTCTCTTAGTTGAACTTCATATTGTTTTGAGTGGCCCATTCGAAGATTTGGTTGATTTCCGCTTGGAGTCTTGCGGTGTCTTCAATGGAGGTCACTCCCATGGTGATCCGGGTGTTATCCTCAAAGGAAGACACGGAGCTATGACTTACATCTCTGCCTGTCTCAGAACTGAGGATGAGGAATAGAATGGGAGCGAGTACTGTGCCTTGTGGAACAGAGCTTTTTACCGTGGCTGCCTGGGACTTTACTCTGTTTACTATTGCTCTTTGTATTCTATTTGTCAGGAAGTTGTAGATCCATCTACCAGCTTTTCCCGTTATTCCTTTATCCCGCATTTTGTGTGGTCACACTTGTCAAAAGCTTTTGCAAAGTCTCTGTATACTACATCTGTATTTTGTTTATCCTCTTCAGCATCCAGGACCTTGTCATAGTGGTCCAGTAGCTGGGACAGGCAGTAGCGACCTGCTCTAAACCCGTGCTGCCCTGGGTCGTGTAATTGATGGGTATCTAGGTGGTTGGCTACCTTGCTTCTTAGAACACTCTCAAAGATTTTTATGATATGGGATGTTAGTGCTATCGGTCTGTAATTCTTTGCAATTGCTTTACTGCCACCTTTGTGGAGTGGAGCTATGTCTGTTGTTTTTAGTGTGTGTGGGATGACACCTGTATCCATGCTCCCTCTCCATAAAATGCTGAAGGCACGTGATAGGGGCTTCTTGCAATTCTTGATGAACACGAAGTTCCACAAGTCTGGCCCTGGGGCAGAGTGCATGGGCATGTCATTAATTGCCTCTTCAAAGTCTTGTGGAGTTAGAATAATATCCAAGATTTTTGGGATGACCAGATTTTGGGTTTCCTTCATAAAGAATTCATTTAAACTGTCAACAAGTCTGGGCAGTGGCTCGCTGGACACTGAGTCATATTAGGACTTTAGTATCTCACTCATTTCTTGGCTATCATCTGTGTATGTCCCATCCTGCCTAGGCAGGGGCCCAATACTGGATGTTGTTTTTTCCTTAGATTTGTCATAAGAGAAGAAGTATTTTGTTTTTTTTTCAGTTTCCTTTATGGCTTTTAGTCCTTCCTGTGATTCTTGTCTTGTATAAGATTCCTTCAGCTTAAATTCGATATATGCAATTTCATTGACTAGTGCCTCCCTTCGTATTTCAGATATATTGGCCCCACTCAGCAGCTCTGCGACTCTTCGCCTTCGTCTCTCTTTCTAGTTTACATCTTCCTTTTTCTTAATGGAATGTGTCTTGAGCAGATCTCAAGAACCACAGACCTCATTTTCTCAAGGCAAATGTTTGGATCCGTGTTGTTTAGGATATCTTCCCAGCTTGTTTCATTTAGGACATGGTGTCAGTATCTTATACCATTTCACTCCATTGTAGTACAGTGGACCCCCGACTAACGATATTATTTCAATCCAGAAGTCTGATCGGGTGCCGTTATAGACTGAATTTGTTCCCATAAGGAACATTGTGAATTAGATTAGTCCGTTTCAGACCCCCAAAAATACACCTACAAAAGCACTTACAAAAATACACTTACATAATTGGTCAAGTTGGGAGCTGATCGTTAGTCGGGGGTCCACTGTACTTGGTTTACTTTTTTAAGCCCAAATTTTAGCCAAGTTGTGTATGTCATCTTTCATATTAAATGTTTTAATATTTCTTCGAGCATCTCCTCCCTAGGCTCTCAAGTTGTTCCTCCCACCCATCAGAATCTACCATCACCAAAATTTGGCTTGTTTCCTCTTTTTTTATTTTGTGCTGCATGTTTAATTCTTTGTTTCATAGCCTGGACAGTAGATGTAGTGTTAGCTGAAAAAAATATTTTTTATATTACCACTGGAAAATTGCAGAGAATTATTACATGGATTCACAGGGGCATTATCATACAGTAATGTTGTACTTCTTGTGTCCACACCACTTGCTTCTACTTGGTATTCTGTAGCTTCCTGTCAAAAGATTTTATGGTTCCTATTACATACCTATGGGTTCTTTTACATACCTGTGAAGTACTACACCTGGAGCTGTAATACTTTACAGGTATGCTGTTTAATGTATATTTTAAAACTTATGATTTGGCATCCTTTTTTACAACTACAATTTTTGCTCTATGCCTTACATCACTATTGGCACAGACCAAAACAGTCTTTCCTTACTTAATGTCCCACCACTGACTCTTCTGTGCTGTTGGCTAAAGTAGAGCAGAGGAGGTCCCTGATCTTACCAGTACAGCTTAATCTCATTGCCATTATTAATTTAAAGTTAGTTTACATGTATGTGTGGTATGGTTATAAGTTATTTTGGAGGTAAGTTTGATTGTGGGGTGGTTGTGTTTCTGGTGAGTCATCAGAACCCAAATGCAGAAATGTTCTCAATGGCTAATAGGCAGAAGAGACAGTGACATAAGACCCATACAGTGATGGCTTATCCATAGGAGCTGCAGAGCTTACGCTAAAATAATTTGCAACTGACAAATATATTACAGGAAAAATCTGTTGTATGTTGTTTTCAATCTATTTATAATCGAGTTTTTAATTTTTTTTTTTACACAATGTTAATTTTTTTTGTTGAAACAAGATAAAAAAAATATTAAAAATAGAAGTTTGATGTGATACAATAGTATAGGTATTAAATAACAAAAAAGGCACAATACCGTGACTGGAACGATACACAAATAACCCACACATAAAAGAGAGAAGCTTACGACGACGTTTCGGTCCGACTTGGACCATTGACTTTGTCAATGGTCCAAGTCGGACCGAAACGTCGTCGTAAGCTTCTCTCTTTTATGTGCAGGTTATTTGTGTATAGTATAGGTATTACTGGCTTTACGAGCCGCCACTGGACCTATATATAAAATAAGAAAAGGATATTAAAAAGTAGCTAAGGGGAATTTCTTAACACTATCCAGTGGTTGAACAAGAGGCTTTAGGTATAAACTAAGAGGAAGAGGTACTGAAGGTTTACTATAAAGTAACAAAAGGTGATATTAATCATAGATTTAATGTTGAGGACATTATACATTGAGCAGAGTTCTGGTCATGTAGCTTCACTTAAGTAATTAGACCTAATTACTGAGAATACAAAGGGATGGCTCACTGAAGATTGTGGAAGAGGACATGAAAACCATTATCCAGCATGTACAAGTAATTTACATATTTACACTTACGTATTTGGTAGTAGATTTTGGTATCATAATAGATTACCATCAATAATATACAGTGCTCCCTAAAATACACATCATGCACTAATTCCCAGTTTTTATTTCTTGTCAGGCAGGTTTAGCAGGTATTATTCGAGTTCTGAAGGATGGGTGATCATGTTGCAATTCAGAGGGTCATTTCAATTGTGATGTCTGTTCACTTCTTATATGATAGCTATAGAATGAATAGTGGTGAATGCATTGCCTCCTTTAAATTACTTATCTTGGTGAGAAACAACCAATTTCGCAAAAAGAATGTAGAATTTTTTTTTTTTTAGGTTCACTACTGTATATTAAAAAAGTTAAACTCTTGTTTATGAATACTGTACTGCAGTTTTATTTTATTTTTAACATACTCAATGTCTTCCACTGAGATAGAGTGACAGAAAAGAGGAAACACTTTCACTGTTATTCATTGAATCACTGTTTTGCTAGAAGCATACTGACATCACAGTTCTGATATGCGGCATCCACATACCTCCTTCAGAGTGTAGGCATTGTACTCCCCACTTCCAGAGCTGAAGTCCAGCTAACCAGTTTCCTTGAATCCCTTCATAAATGTTACCTTGCTCACACTACAATAGCATGTCAAATCATAAAAACCACTGGCCTCCACTCATTCCTAACATGTTCACACAGATCTGTTGGATATCCAAGCCCTGGCACTCAAACAACCTTTACCCCTCTCTTCAACATTTCCTTGGATGGCCCCCAAACCTTCTTTCCCTCCACCCCAGATTTATGCCTTACTTATTCTATTTTCCTCCATCTTCTCTAACTGTCAAAACTACAACCCTCCTAAGCCTTCTAATATCTTATGGTAACCCCCACACCTTTTTCTAATTTTCTTATGGCTTTATCATTCTTATTTTAACATGGCCATCTTCCACCGAGGCAGGGTGACCCCA
This sequence comes from Cherax quadricarinatus, assembly GCF_026875155.1. NCBI lineage: Eukaryota > Metazoa > Arthropoda > Malacostraca > Decapoda > Parastacidae > Cherax > Cherax quadricarinatus. The sequence continues at coordinate 12,121,698 of NC_069415.1, read as the reverse complement.
AAAAAAAAAGAAATGTAAATTTTTTTCTTTTTACATTCAGCAATTTATACAGAAGGGGTTACCAGCCCCTTGCTCCTGGCATTTTATCACCTCTTACAACACACGACTTACGGTGGAAGGTTTCTTCTCTACTTCCTGATGAAGTAAAAATATTTTTGCTGCTTTTAATTAATTTCATTATTTTTTTCTTTCCACATTTTTACTAGGCTCACTACATTTGTACCAGAATCTGCATCCACAGTTCAGAAGTTGATGTCATGGCTCACTGGAAGACGACCAGAATTTGTCGATCCAAAACTTATTACTCAGGGTAGAGGACGAGAAGGTAATTGTCAGAAATTGTGCATGGTAGTGTTGCCATTAAGAAATGTTAACTGCAAAATATGTTTTGTTGCCTAATAAAAAGACATAAGATACAGGTCACAGTCATTCATCAGGTTTAAAGAAGAGGAAATAAATTGAGACTATAATAAAACTTTTAGCAAAATTAAAGTCTAAAACAAATTGAAACATGAAGTCTAATACTAACATCATTAAATTTGTCAACTGTTGTATATGTAACAATATACATATATACAGTGGTACCTCGAGTTACGAACTTAATTCGTTCCAGAAGACTATTCGAGTGCTGTTACCGAACGAATTTGTTCCCATAAGGAATAATGTAAACTAGGTTAGTCCGTTTCAGACCCCCAAAAATACACTTAAAAAAGCACTTACAAAAATACACTTACATAATTGTTTGAGTTGGGAGCTGTTTGAAACTCGAGGTACCACTGTATATATAATGTTTCTAAGGCCAAAGCACCAACACAAAAGCCTCTTTCTTTTTGTTGCTGTTTTGTCTAATTAAATTTTAAACCAAGATTTTCTTAAGAGTGTGCTTATTTTTTTTTTTTTTAACACACTGGCCATCTCCCACCCAGGCAGGGTGACCATCATTTACACATAATCACTGTCTTTGTAGAGGTGCACAGTTATGACAGTTCAGATGTCATTCCAAGCAGCAGATGTCCCCAACCCCTTCTCTGAATTGCAGGCATTGTACTTCCCACCTCCAGGACTCAAGTCCGGCTAACCGATTTCCCCGAATCCCTTCACAAAATATTACCCTGTTCACACTCCAACAGCTTAATTTTGTATGTTTTTATTTACCTTAAACTCACCAGTGCATTTTATATAATAATTTCATCAATTTTACAGTGACACGTGTGAGATCCCAAGGAGAAATTACCGTGACCTTCAATGTGATGATGAAAGACTTCGCAAAATTTGGGTACGATTGTGGGGCAACTGGCAGGACACCATACCTTGCTGCGCCTGTCAAACCACCACCAAGTATAACTGTTCCAAGAGAAGGACAGAGTGATGCATGATTCTTGTTATTGTTTCAGTGGTACACTGTATTATTTTTAACCCACCTACAAATTGGCACACACAGTGCCAGTGTTTGCTAGCAAGATTAGAAGAATATATTTTGGAGGGGATTTCATGGGAAAAATGATAGGTGCAAATTGATGCTGTATTGTGGTTAAAGTTGCAGAACATTGAGTACATAGAAGAAATAAGAAACAGGAAAGCAAAAATATGATAGAAAAGTTAAATAGTACCTGTGCAGTGTAAGTCTTCCTATAAAATGTTATCTGGATGACAGCTGGGGCTTCACAGTCCTGTGTCTGTGAATAAGATATGGTTTAGTAGCCTAGTTGGTATAATGGTCATTTTGTGTGAGGGTCACACACATGTATATTTCAATCATGTTATAAATAGGAAGATAAATTCAGAGGCTTTTCAGATTTCTCAAAAGTTTGTATAGAATACCAAATTAATTACCGAGTTAAGTTACTCAAGAAGAGAGAGAGAGAGCATTTCAAAGAACAAAGGAGAGCTAGTAAAGGCAGTCATAGTGCCTTCACCAGTCGTCCCTAAGATGTAATTTTTTCTCTTTTGAAAAGGTTTATGACTTATTTCAGGAATGTTCTTTCAGCCTGTATGGCCTTCTTCTCCTGTAAATGTTTCTGACAATGACCATTTTTTTTATTAGCTAAAGTAAGGGGGATACTGTACATGTTTGTACAGTCTATCATTTATATAATGTGTGCACACTTTGGATCGCTCTACCATGCTGGCAGACAGCTCATGTAGTTAAATAAAAAAAATTGCTCTATGTATATTTGCAAAACTTTTTTAAACAGGTTTAGCACTTTGTATACTTTGAGTTATTTCCTTTCCTCCTTCCCTTATTTCTTCACCCAAAAACAGTCTGATCCATATGAGTTTAGTGCTTTTTGAGAATTAATAATATTTACTCTAGAAAACCTTCAAGGGAAGTGCCGTCACCTTGATGGTGAAGGGATTGTAATCTCTTATAACAATATTGTACATTGGTAATGTTTTGTAAATGTATAATTTTGGTGTCTTATTATTATTATTATAATCAAAACAAAGCACAAACATAATTTTGGCATTTTAATATAACATACACTCATCTTCGAGAAAGTCTCCTTGATGCCAGTGCTTCCCTTTCTTGGATCAAACCTGAATGCCTATCATTCCCCCAGGTACTGTATGACTCCCTACAGGTTTAACACTTTCCTACAAATTTAATAAGTACATACTGTACAGTGGACCCCCGCATACCGTACGCATCACATAACGTTCAATCCGCATACCGCTCACTTTTATCGCAAAAATTTTGCCTCGCATACCGCTCAAAAACCCACTCACCGCTCTTCGTCCGAGACGCGTCCAATGTGCACCCTTAGCCAGCCTCACATGTGCCGCCAGTGGCATTGTTTACCAGCCAGCCTCCGCGGTAACATCCAAGCATACAATCGGAACATTTCGTATTATTACAGTGTTTTTGGTGATTTTATCTGCAAAATAAGTGACCATGGGCCCCAAGAAAGCTTCTAGTGCCAACCCTACAACAATAAGGGTGAGAATTACTATAGAGATGAAGAAAAAGATCATTGATAAGTATGAAAGTGGAGTGCGTGTCTCCGAGCTGGCCAGGTTGTATAATAAACCCCAATCAACCATCGCTACTATTGGTGGTACAGCTGCTGCTGCTGCTGCTGCTGTAGTACCGTCTGCTGCTGCTGTAGTACCGTCTGCTGCTGCTGTAGCATCTTCTGCTGCTGCTGTAGCACTGTCAGCTGCTGCTGCTGTTGTACCACCGTCAGCTGCTGCTGCTGCTGTAGTACCGTCTGCTGCTGCTGTAGCAACGTCTGCTGCTGCTGTAGCATCATCTGCTGCTGCTGTAGCACTGTCAGCTGCTGCTGCTGTTGTACCACCGTCAGCTGCTGCTGTAGTACCGTCTGTTGCTGCTGTAGCATCGTCTGCTGCTGCTGCTGCTGCTGTAGCACTGTCAGCTGCTGCTGCTGCTGCTGTAGCACCGTTGTTGGTGTGGCTTATTGAGAATACCAAGAAACAATTAACCCCAGAGGATTTGCCACCCAGGATAACCCAAAAAAGTCAGTATCATCGAAGACTGTCTAACTTATTTCCATTGGGGTCCTTAATCTTGTCTCCCAGGATGCGACCCACACCAGTCGACTAACACCCAGGTGAACAGGGAAAGATGCCTGGAACTAGTGCTCATATTGGTGAATTTAAAGCCAGCAAAGGTTGGTTTGAGAGATTTAAGAATCGTAGTGGCATACACAGTGTGATAAGGCCTGTTCTGGAAGAAAATGCCAAACAGGACCTACAGTACTCAGGAGGAAAAGGCACTCCCAGGACACAGTGTCTCATCAGTCATTGCTGCATCTTCAATAAAGGTAAGTGTCATTTATTCTTCATTTAGTAGAGTAGTACATGCACAATATATATTGTGCATGTACTACTCTACTATTGTGCATGTATCCTTCTCTTTGTGTGTAGGAAAATGTATATTTCATGTGGTAAAAAAAATTTTTCATACTTTTGGGTGTCTTGCACGGATTAATTTGATTTCCATTATTTCTTATGGGGAAAATTCATTCGCATACCGATCATTTCACATAACAATGAGCCCTCTTGCACGGATTAAAGTCGCTATGCGGGGGTCCACTGTATATACAGTTAATACATTAATGGGGTGTGCTAAACTTGTAGGGGTCATGCAACACCTGGGAAAAAATGGGAAATATTCAAGTTCAGTCCAGGGAAGGAAAGGACACAGTGGTGGAACCAAGGCAAGCTTGGGGGCTGAAGCCACCCAAAATTTCCCCCCCCCCTAATAAAAATAGTATACTAACACTGCTTCAAAACAAGTCTCCTAGCCCCAATTCCAACCAAGCTCCTGGCATAGAAATTCTGGTGATGCCTCTGGGAGGGTGGGTTCAAATTCCTTCGATCAAGATCCCCTCCCTAGCATCAAGGAACTTTACTTGAGGGATCTGTATGTATACAGTACTGTACTGAAAATTGGAAAATTTTGGATGAAGACCATTGTGCTCTGTATATTTTTATGTGTAAATTAAATACAAGTGTATGTTTGTAAATAATTGTGTTCATTTGCAAACTGATGAACATGTGTATGCACATGTGCCCACACACACACACACAAGAGCTTACGTGGGGGGAGCAAAGTTACTAGTCATGGGTGATTTCAATCACAAGGAGATTGACTGGGAAAACCTGGAGCCCCATGAGGGTGCTGAAACATGGAGAGCAAAGATGATGGATGTGGTACTTGAAAACCTCATGCATCAACATGTTAGAGACACTACCAGAGAGAGGCGAGGACAATCCAGCAAGACTAGACCTTGTATTCTCCTTGAGTAGTTCGGACATCGAGGATATCATGTATGAAAAGCCCCTAGGAGCTAGTGATCATGTGGTTCTGTGCTTTGACTACATAGTTGAGCTACAAGTGGAGAGAGTAGCAGGAATAGCATGGAAAAAAACCAAACTACAAAAGGGGAGACTACACAGGCATGAGGAACTTCCTGCAGGACGTTCAGTGGGAGAGAGAAATGGAGGGAAAATCAGTAAAAGAAATGATGGACTATGTGACGACAACAAAATGCAAGGAGGCAGAGGAGAGGTTTGTTCCCAAGGGAAACAGAAATAGTGGGGAGCAAACTTCCCAGGATCTAGGAGGAAAACTAAGATGTGGCTTCACCAGACAAAGGTTGTAGGAAGAATGGGGAGACCAAAAAACTACCAAAGGTGTAGGAAGGCAAAAACTAGGTGTCAGTCAAGGACCAGGTAATCAGATTGAGGAAGGATGATGGGGAGTTCACAAGAAACAACCAAGAGGTGTGTGAGGAGCTCAACACACAATTTACCTCAGGGAGTTGCCCAGTTTCAATGGATGTGTTGAAGATCTTTGTTAGTGGCACACACAGCATCTCTGCTCCCTCTCTAAGGGCCCACAGAGAGATGTTGTCTGGTCCCACTGCCTTTGAGGTATCAAGTTCACATAGCAGCTTCTTCACCTCCTCCTCAGTTATGTGTACCTCATCCAGCACTTGTTGGTGTACCTCCCTGTTCTGATTTCCTGGAGTCCTACCAGTTTCCACTGCAAATACTGGTAGGACTCCAGGAAATCAGAACAGGGAGGTACACCAACAAGTGCTGGATGAGGTACACATAACTGAGGAGGAGGTGAAGAAGCTGCTATGTGAACTTGATACCTCAAAGGCAGTGGGACCAGACAACATCTCTCTGTGGGCCCTTAGAGAGGGAGCAGAGATGCTGTGTGTGCCACTAACAAAGATCTTCAACACATCCATTGAAACTGGGCAACTCCCTGAGGTATGGAAGATGGCAAATGTAGTCCCAAGTTTTAAAAAAGGAGACAGACACGAGGCATTAAACTACAGACCTGTGTCATTAACGTGTATAGTATGCAAAGTCGTAGAGAAGATCATCAGGAGGAGAGTGGTGGAGCACCTGGAAAGAAACAAGTGTATAATCGACAACCAGCACGGTTTCAGGGAAGGAAAATCCTTCCCTGTAAAAACTCTAGTAGGTCACAAACCTACTAGAGTTTTATGACAAGGTAACAGAAGTAAGACAAGAGAGAGAGACGTGGATAGACTGTATTTTCTTGGACTGCAAGAAGGCCTTCGACACAGTTCCTCACAAGAGGTTACTGCAAAAGCTAGAGGATCAGGCACACATAACAGGAAAGGCACTACAATGGATCAGAGAATACCTGACAGGGAGGCAACGAGTCATGGTACGTGACGAGGTGTCAGAGTGGGCGCCTGTGACAAGCGGGGTTCCACAAGGGTCAGTCCTAGGACCTGTGCTGTTTTTGGTATATGTGAATAACATAACGGAAGGGATAGATTCAGAAGTGTCCTTGTTTGCAGATGATATGAAGTTAATGAGAATTAAATTGGTCGAGGATCAGGCAGGACTACAAAGCGACCTGGACAGGCTACAAGCCTGGTCCAGCAACTGGCTCCTTGAATTTAACCCTGCCAAATGCACAGTCATGAAGATCAGGGAAGGGCAAAGAAGACTGCAGATACAGTATAGTCTAGGTGGCCAAAGACTGCAAACCTCACTCAAGGAAAAGGACCTTGGAGTATAACACCGAGCACATTTCCTGAGGCGCACATCAATCAGATAACTGCTGCAGCGTACGGGCATCTGGCAAACCTAAGGATAGCATTCCAATACCTCAGTATGGAATCGTTCAAGACTCTGTACACCATTTACATCAGGCCCATACTGGAGTATGCAGCACCAGTTTGGAATCCACACCTGGTCAAGCACGTCAAGAAATTAGAGAAAATGCAAAGGCTTGCAACAAGACTAGTCCCAGAGCTAAGGGGACTGTCCTACAAAGAAAGGTTAAGGGAAATTGGCCTGACGACACTGGAGGACAGGAGGGTCCAGGGAGACATGATGACGACATGTAAAATACTGCGCGGAATAGACAAGGTGGAACAAAGACAGGATGTTCCAGAGATGGGACACAGAAACAAGGGGTCACAATTGGAAGCTGAAGACTCAGATGAGTCAAAGGGATGTTAGGAAGTATTTCTTCAGTCATAGAGTTGTCAGGCAGTGGAACAGCCTAGAAAGTGACATAGTGGAGGCGGGAACCATACATAGTTTTAAGACAAGGTTTGATAAAGCTCATGGAGGAGGGAGAGAGAAGACCCAGTAGCAATCATTGAAGAGGCGGGGCCAGGAGCTTTGACTCGACCCATGCAACCACAAATAGGCAAGTACAAATAGGCGAGTACATGCCATAAATGAGTTTCTTGCCCAATACCAAAACTCGTTATTATGTATAGATTCCTTTACTGTATACAGGGTATTTTCATTATATTAATTTTCCAATAACTTATAAAAATGTGCCAAGTTTTTCCATTATAAGTACTATCAGAAATAGTCATAGGTTATTGTTTTGTATAAAAAATTAGCAAGTTAAAATAAGAAGCCTTTTTTTATATATAAATTATATTGTTGACGATGGTAAACAATATCAGGAGCCATACATGACCAACATATTACAATCAGGCAAATGTTGCACATAAGAAGAGTAACATAGTTAAAAATATATCCTCATATACAGGAGGTTCCTCAGCCCTCAAATGAGTTGCATCCCTGGTGATGGAACTTACAGATGAGTTGCATTCCTAGTGTTTGAGCTTACATATAACTTGCATTCCTGGTGTTTAAATTTAAAAATTAGTTGTATTCCTGGTGTCTGAATGCACAAATGAGTTGCATTCCTGATTGTTTAGCTTACAAATGAGTTGTCTGTATAAAAAATGGTATGAAAAGAATTGTTATACTTTGTATATTTTCACACTGCGTATCAGCAGTTGTAAAAATTTAATTGGGTCCTAATTGCCTCTTTTGCATTATGGATGTTTGTAACTTGGATATCTGTATCCTGGGAGGCCTTATATGCACTATAAAACACAACTTATAACTTATTCTGCAGCTCATTTGGCATCCCACCAGAACAGTCCTGTATAACAGACATTTTGTCAGAAACGAGTATTTTTTTTGCACTGTGTGAAGAGAACACGACTGTGAAATGTAGTGTGGTTTATTCTGCAAATGTGTAAAGCTTTACAAAATGCTGTGAACCCTTGATTTATCAGACTTATAGGGGTAAAGGTGTTCATTATAGCCAATTGTCTGTTAAATCTGTATTATGAGATTTTTACTATGATTATAACATTAATGGACAATTTTCAGATTTAATGGCCTTGTTCCATTAATTAAAAAGTAAATTTAAACAGTAAATTGCAACAGTGAGGGATAATTCTGGATTTAATGAACTTTGCCTGTTGAATCTGGAATTGCTCATTAAAAATGGCATATAATTCTCATTTAACAGAGTCTGTTAAATTCAAAATAAATTTACTGACTAGACCATAGGAATAATGGACAATTTTGGATTTAATGCTGTTTGCTTCTAAATGTTGTCCTGCCACAGATTTTGCCAGTTAAATACAAAATCCTTTAAATTAGTCTTAAATTGAGGTTTTACCGTATACTGTACTGTAGATCATCAAAGTAATGCCAACTGAGCTTGAATGTGGTTATACAGCAGACCTTCTCCCGCCCCCCACCCCCTACCTGATCGCTTAATGTAATTTTAATTAACCAAAAAATAAAAACAGGATTGTTTCCCTATTTAACAATTGCCTCATGATCATACAGTGGCTAAATTCCTGGTAACAGGCTCCCACCCACTTAATAATGTTCTCTCGCTCATGTGACTAAATGACTGAGCAATATTATTCAGTTTCTTTTGATTTTGTAATAATCTATCTTCAAATATTGGTCTAAACTGATTTATATTGACAGTCATACAAAATCATTACTAAAGGAAAATGACTGAGTGAGAGCAATCCCATGAGCATATTTCAAATGAAATCCTATGCTTGAGTGTTTTGGGCCATGTCAAAACAAAATGAATGCCAGGGTAGATGAAGTATGTTTGAAATTTAGGTTTTATATTTTTTAATTTTTGGGATCCAATTCATTTTTTTTTTTTTTTTTGTATATGATCATATGATGTGTGTGTATATAATGAGCTCATTTTTGGGAGAAGCATTCTTCAAGAATGAAAAAAAAAAATAGAAATTTGATGGGTTATCAACCCAGTCTCCATCTCATGTTATAACGTGGGTTTCTATGGGTAACTGTGATTTACTCAAAGTATTTACTGCTCAATGAACCTGTTTTCTGGTCCCTAGTTAGGTCATTAAATGGGGGTCTACTGTATAACATTAGCCATTCTAAAAATGTTTTGGCAGACCAGTGTTTATTTTTGTGCAGAATAAGAAGCTAATCATATTTTTTATAACTAATTAATGAAACAAAGCACAAGTTGTTTGCTATTATACTGTAACATATACAAGCGAATATTTTAATTTTAATTGCTTATTGCAAATTATTTGCACACTAATGGTTTGTTCTCATGTTCTTTTGAGTAACAGAGAGCATAAACAGAGAAAGTATAAATATTAAACCCTTTGTTAATCAAAGCACTAGGGTAACTAAAAAAAAAAACGCAATATATGTAGATATCATATATAAAATGCAAGTTGAATTAATTAATTTCTAAATAAATTACAAAATGGAATTTTTTAAAGTCATCAACCATTATGGCTTTTTTCTTTTTTGTCTTTTCAAGCTTTATTTTCCCCATTCTCAAGGCAATGCTGCAGAATTCTGGTAAATAAATGTATTTTACAGCTTTTCATTTATATCTGATCATACACAAATGTAGTGTCTCTTATGCTATACTATCAACACTGCCTATAAACCATGATATATATGTACAGAGGTCAAAGTTGGATAACTTATAGCAAGTTACATTAATGTATAAACAGGACATGTCTAATTATGTTTCTGCTATTTTTTTCATACAAATATAAGATGTGCCTCAACTTAGAAATAGTAAAGTGCATTCCTGCTTTTTCAACTTACAATAAAGTTGCTTGTATTGAAAACAATAGTAGAAAGGATAGTTATGCAGACCTCCTGTATAATGTTGCTGCCTGAGACAAAAGCAATATTGCCAATAACAAATAAAAAAAATGCAAACTCAACGAAGCACTGAAGTGAGTGTATAAACATGTAAGCTTTTCATCAGGTTTTTCTCTATAACATTAACTATACAGACACCCAAAACTAAAACATACTAAAAAGGAAACTCCACAAGGAATTATTGAAGTTAAGGAACAGTAACATATTTACATAATCACAAGATGTTACAATATTTACACAAAAATAAATTTTACATAATGATTTTATCTTACAAATAACAGCTCTCACATCTACTGCATTAATGTACTGCTTGGCTGAAGATGCCTCGGAATCACCAGTGACATCCCGCTTCAATACTAACAATCTCAATGTTTTAGGTATGTAAACGCTGAAAGGCTCATACGAGTCTTCATATTTTTTTTGTGAACACAATTTTATATAAACAAAAATTCAGTAATTTTTAAGAAATAACCAGTACTGTACTAATTAAGTACATTTAGCTTCAACTATAATTTATGTGCTTCAAAATAGATATAAAGAAAGTTTATTTCATGTATTACTGTATTGTATACTGCCAGCCTCTGTAACAAACTAAAATGATTTTCCAAGGGAGTCTCTGCTACTAGGTGAAATTTTATTCAAATTATATGTAGGTTGATAAAATGTATTCTTTGCTTTAATTACTGTATATATCACGAGGCATGACATTCCTGAAACATTTCTCATGACTTAAATATTCATCTCTCTAATTATCTTATTTGTAGTATTTATTGGCTGTAGACAGTACATAATACTGTACTTGATAAAAAATATTACTGTAAAACAGAATACTTTAATAGCCCAGCTATCTGTAATAAAGTTTTTCTAATGTAGAACCCTGGATGACCCAGTTGGAATATATTATATTTATTCCTACCTAATACCTGCTTCTTCTATCCTCTAGAATGAGCTCATATTTTGTACCCATAATAAATTCATCTCTCCCACTCAGTGGTTGTTACCAGGTGTTGTACTGTGGTATGCATGTGCCAGGTTGGACATGCATGCAAGAATTTTTTTTTTAATATCTCCTCCTACAATGACACAAGATTTATTTAACTGTCACTTTCCCTGGACTTTAGGTACTCTATAGTGTAGCCTCCTTACCTTTTTAGACACATTCACCATTACATCTCCTTCCTCAAGTGCATGAGTCTACCTTGTGCCTATGTACTCCAGTTGGGTAGCACCCAATGAGCTGGGCAAATAAGGCTGTTCTAAACACAAACAAGTTATGTATCGTGTCCAAATAAAAATAAATAAATAAGACCGTACCAATAATAATAATCTTTATTTCTACATGTACAATGTATACAGGCCTAGCTGATATCAGTGACATACTATATAGAAAGCCCTTTGTTATGCAGAGAATTTCAAGCAAGTTATGTCAATTTTGTTCCCAGGATGTGACCCACACCAGTCGACTAACACACAGGTACCTACTTTACTGACAGATGAACAGGGACAGCAGGTGTTTTAAGGAAAAACAACCTAATTTTTCACCCATACCGGAGACTGAACCACGGACCTCAGTGTGAGAACTGAGTGCACTAGGAATTGAGCTACGGGACACCATAAGGAAGTAAGATTATTATTATAATCAAAAAGAAGTGCTAAACCACAAGGGCCTAAGAAGTAAGAGAGGTATGTATTAGGCAATTATTATAATCAAAGAAAGTGCTAAACTGACAAGGGTCATACAGCGCTGCGGGGCAGAAAATACTACTGGGGCTATAAACAGCTAGGTAGAGAGGGGATCAGAGGCACGAGGAAAAAAGGGCTGGCAGGGATGCTAAGGGCTGTGTGTCAAAGTTCATACAGTAAAGCAGTTGCTGACAAAGTCAAAAAGTGATTGTAAGTCAGACAGGGCCATCTGCAAGAAGGAAAGATAGGTAAGAGTGGTAGGGTGGCAGCGGGGTTGGAGGTAAATCCTGTGAGCTCACTGGTAAACCGGGCAATCTACAAGAAAGTGAAGAACCGAAATAGGGACCTGACGAACCTCACAGAGAGGAACTAGGTGTTGTTCTATGAGAAGGTAGTAGGCAAATATAGGAATATGTTTCAATTGGACCACTCAGGGCACCACAGCAGAAATCCATCCTTCTGCAGTCAAAATGCAGTTTTACTTCATTTTTCACCAGATTCCTAATGATTGTCATCAATGTTACAAGCATGTGTTGCATTTGTTTACATATGAATTTTTTTAAATATACCAGTAAAATAAAATAAAGTTACTATAACTCTTACAAAAAGTTAATAATTTAACTCTTAGTATACTGTATATGCAAATAATGTTTGAACACAAAGTATGGAGAAAAATACATATAACAAAATGATGAGAATTTTCTTGATCACCAGTCTTTTACTTGAAGTTTTTAATATACACTATCTTATTCTTTTCAGATAGAATTCTTTAAATATGAAAGCTACTGTACCAAGATGGTTCTCAAACATCTATTATGTAGGCTAACTTCTATTTTAAATATGAAAATTACCTGATAGTGTTAAAATATGTTCTCTGTATCTCCCTCTGTATACTATATCATGATCTTAATTCTCTTTTAATTATATCAGTTTAAATGGCAGAGCAGCAAAATAACTTTTTATAAACAGTATAAAATAACCTCTTCAACTGGATTATATAATGCATTTTGTCTGTTGTTCACTCTTTCAGAAGCTGACGTGATAATCTGCTAAACAGACTTTTTACGCCATTGGTTTAAACTTATATAACCTAATGACCTATAGTAAGGGTAAACATTAAGAGCTGATACATATCTTTGTCCACATTGAGCAATGAATTCAAAGAAACAGACTGCAAATATTATTACTTAGAGGTCAGTCCTCTTGTTACAAAACATTATACATCCAAAATTTAATCCATACTCTTCTGTAATTTCAAGATACAGCAATATGTCAAAACACAGCTTTGGCATATTATAAGACTCTGAAAGGCAAAGGTCATATCTGCTAACTTATTCACACAACATTTTTGTCAGCAACATCAAAAACAGTTTTTACACACGTTTTAGGTAGAAGACAATGACTGGTATACTGTATCTACACTATGTCATTACAGACCTACAGATGATGCGAGACAAACATGTACTACTGTATCGGATAAAAAATTTTGAACCTAGACCTAATAAGAATATTTAGTGTTTTCTCTGGTATGGTAAATGTATGATGGTGTGTCTAGGTGATGAAACTGGATGTCTACTGTATTGTATACTGTAATATATCACTGAAATAGTGCATTCTTATTAGGATTAGTTTCAGAATATGTTTACAAAACTACAGTAGTTTGGATACCACAGCCCAAAAATCATGATACTACACCATGTTCATGTGCAGAAGCTTCTGTTATGTAAGGAGATTTTACTCCTTTATTAATGACATCCCCTTCAAGGGGACACCCTGAAGATGGTGAAAAGCTCTTGATCCATGGAATTGCAGGCACCCTCCCTTCACTGGAATGAAACCCAATTATTACCCATTCTCCAAGCATTGTATGACCCTAATGGGTCAGTCTGATACACTATAGGGAACCCTGCACCCTATATTCATATTACATGAGTGTTTGGCTGCTTACATTAATGCAACATCTTTTACTGCAGTGTGATCTATTCAGGTTTAGCACTTTCTTGTATTAACAACAATAATAATAATAATGGTATCTTTATACACTCATTAGCAACACTGCTATGTCTGCCAAATCTTTTACTGATGTTTATCTTGTAAAGTACTCTGCTCATGTTATCATCTATACCATTGGTATTTTTGACACAAAGTTTATGCCTGTGAAACACGAGTGTTAGTTTAGATAACATTACACTATGGGAGGCTCCATCATAATACTATGAGAGATTCCATTATGACACAATGGGAGGCTCTACCATGACACTGGGAAGCTCCATGGCATCATAGGAAGCTCCATCATGAAACAGCAGCATTACACTGATGTCACCAAGCAGTACCACAAGGAAGACTTACACACTACCTAAAAGAAAAAATGTACTTAAATTGATAAAACTAAATATAATAAAGATTTTAATGAAACAATAAAATATGTAAGACAAGAAAAGCCTGCTAACAAATTTTTATAAATTACATAAATGAAGTTTTCAAATTTAATGCAAGTTATAACATGATTGTTATTCTTGTTGGTGAAAGACAGGTGACTGCATGCTGATGAATTAGGGCTACCCCTCCCCATCCTTGGATGAGATCTGATTAGTCCCCATTCTCTTAGTGAGGTAAAAGCCCCATGGAGTTTGCATTTCCCATTGAATATACAGTACCAGTATTAAAACGGTAAAACCTCTTAATGGACTACTGAGTGGAGGGGTGTATGATAATGCTGATTGTCTGCAAATACAGAATTATGAAATATTTCACAATCATCCAGTTGTCTTCTGAAGTAGTGGATATGGTCCACTGATGCAGAAGACAAATGGATACTAAGAATAGGGGTATTGTAACCTTTAGTACTACAGTATAGTACTGCACTGTATAGTAATTTTATAGTATGTACTGTATATTAATCTTATAGTATGTACTGTACTATTTAGAGAAATTTTACTTCCCTTTTCATGGTGAAGAGAAGAGGTTGAAACTGCTGTGATCGACAGTGGTGACTCAGAATAAAAGTTATTCTAAGTCAGAGGAGGTGTAAAGCTTTACTAGTGAAAATAATGTAGATAGCTGAGAAGAGGTAGATAGCTAAGAATATGTACAGGGCTGAGAAGCATAAATGGCTGAGAAGATGTAGGAGGCTGAGAAACAAATGTTTTCTCTCGGCACCACCACTTGCTTTAGAGGCCTTTGTAAATTGCACTTTACTAATTGTGCTAATAAAGTCACACATAATGAACTAAATCCTGGAAAAATTAGAGACTGAATGTATGAATGAGTACATACAAACAAACTGGCTCTGGTGGCCTAGGGCTCAGGGAACTTCGAAAACAGACAGGTTTTGGACATGGCTGCTTTGGCCCTTACTGGACTAACACCAGAACTGACTTGGACCAATACTTCACAAAATAACCAGACACTATCAGTACACACTAAAATTTAGAATTATGCACTTCTGTCTGATAACTGGAGATTTGTCCTGCCAGTTTTTTGTACAAAATTGCCAAAATCCATTAATGAGAGGTTTTACTGTAATTCAGTATAGTACAGTGGACCCCCGCATAACGATTACCTCCAAATGCGACCAATTATGTAAGTGTATTTATGTAAGTGCATTTGTACGTGTATGTTTGGGGGTCTGAAAGGAATAATCTACTTCACAATATTCCTTATGGGAATAAATTCGGTCAGTACTGGCACCTGAACACACTTATGGAGTGAAAAAATATCGTTAACCGGGGGTCCACTGTACTTAGAATTGTTAGAAACACTGTATTTACTTACCACCCCATTCAAAGGAGGTTTCTGACACTGGTGAGGGACTCTTGATCAAAGGAATTGAACTTTACTTCCTCTTCCTTGGATCAACCCCAAATGCCTAAAATAACCCAGAATTCATTGTGAATGAAATTATCTGCTTACCCAGCCTGGCTTAAGTCAAACACTTTGCCATTGTTGTTGCCATTGCCATAGGATTTAGGTGCTGCATGTCCATCTACTCCTGACTGGTGGCACAGGAGGAAGGTGACTATCTCGTTCCTTCCCTCTAGAGCCATCACTACAGCCTTCCCGTCACTGGAGATCTCACATGCAGTGATGGCTTGGTCAGGTGTCATCACGGCAAGGCTAGTACCTGTACCAATTAATGTTTATTTAAAAAATTATTACAATTATCAAGCTGAAATCAGTATAGTAATTGACTTCAGCTTAAAAAGAAGACTGTTATAATGAACAGAAATCATCCATCCATAATACCAACTGCAGTTTAATGCCCTTTCTTTCATGAGTAGTGCCTTGATTCTGGTGAAAAGTTCTTGATCCAGAAATCAAACGTTACATTCATGAGACACTGTCTGATCTCAAGGGATTTAGCTCTTCCCAATGATTATATATTTTCCATAATTATTTGCACCTTAAATTCTCTTAATTGGGAGTGTCCTGATGCCAGTGAAATGTTCTTGATCCAAGGAACTGGAGTTACCTTATAATCTTTTATCAAACCTGATTACCTCCCATTCCCCTCCACTCTATGACCTGCAAGGGTTTAGCACTTTCCCTGAGCTGAACTAAAAATAATGAACCATACCAGTGTGAATGTCCCAGACTCTGAGAGAACGATCCCTTCCCATAGAGTCGTAGGTAACACACTGAAGTCCTCTGTTGTCCAGTCTGATGGTGGTTGGTGGTGCTGTGTGGCCCTTTAGAGTCCACCGCGCATTACCTGAAAAGTGTTCATACATTACTTAATTACAAGTGTTCATGCATTACTTAACCCTTTGACTGTCGCAAGCTCCTTTCTGAAACTCATTCTGTCACAAAATTTTTTGAAAAAAAACAAAAAAAAATTCCTTATGAAATGATAGAGAATCTTTTCCCGGTGGTAATGACACTAAAAGTACGAAATTTGGTTGAAAACTCACGGAATTACGCTCCTGCGAAGTTAGCGGTCTCAGCGACATATACGCATCGGTGATTTCGCCAACTTTGAGCCCTGTTTTTGGCCAATTCTGTTGTTCCAGTTGACCAAACTCATAGCTATTTCTTTGGAACTCCATTTTTTCTATCAGTTGAGTACAAGAAACCAGTCAGAAATTGGCAATTTGGCCAATTTCATGCAAATTAAAAAAGATGCCAATTTCAAAACAGGGTCCAGAATAAACAATATAGACATTCTTGGCACTAAAATAACATACCCTCTGTTCATTAGTCACGTCTCTAGGTCCCTCTCATATTACTATTGCTTTCTATTTTGATTTTTTATTCATACAAAAAATACAAAATTTACTGTTATGCAGACTACTGCATTATTGTAAAAATGGTATAAATAATATCAGTGGACTAGTGAAAGAATATTAGACTTCCCAGTTGATGTGTATTGGAAGTGTGGTGTGATTTGCTTATTCCTGAACATTGGTAAAAATCGAACAATTCCGCTACTTTGAGCTCAATTTCAAAGTCGTTTTCATCGTGAAACTAATCAAAATCATCTCTATTTCTATAATATGTTTTCCATTTTATCACGTGAGACCATGAAAACCAGAATACAACTATAAATACTATATGAAAATACACCTCAAAGTCGGCATTTTAATCCAAAAAAAAGGTCAGAGTTTTTTTTTTTTCTCATTATGCACTGCATGCTGCAGGATTTTTTTTATGTGATGCACACTTATCACACAGACCCATTCTCTCACATGTGGGCCTACCAGCTTTCTCCTGCGTGATTTGAAGCCGCTAGAATTTATGCGTATTAATACGTCTGAAACAGTGGCTCGTAAGATGTATATAAATGACCAAAAGAGTCAAAGGGTTAATTATGAGCATTCATGCATTACTTAATTACTTGGTACAGCATATCATAAACACACACAAAACATACTCAAAGTATTGATCATAGCTCAAGTGTGACCAAACTGCTTTGCATAACTGTATGGTCTTCCATGAAAGAAGTGATGTAAACTGAACTATGTAACTAATATCTTCTAGCAAAATTATTATTTATTTTTATTATAAATAAAAATTATTTTAGCAAATACATGTACTGTACATTTATTAACTGATGCAAAAGAAGAGTACAGGAGGGCCCCACTTATACAGCAGGTTAAGTTCTGGGCTACTGCTGCAAAGCAAAAAATTGCTGTAAAGTAAAACATGGGCTTTTTCACTTTCAAATGCATATAAAAGCTGATAACATGTTTACACTGTCATATACTAAGTGAGCAATAGAGCTAGGCCTAAAAAATGCATATACAGTACACACATTACTTAAAACATTTTCATCCTTAGCTTACAGTGAGTGGTGAATAAAGATATTGTAGGAAGCTGAATAAATGAAGAATGGGTATAACTGAAAACAACTGTATTAGCGAAATGCTGTAAAACAAAGTACGTACTGTATATATGTACAAGATTTGTTTTATTGTTTTCTACCCGAGTTATTATTACAACCATTCTAGTGAGTGTGCGTTTAAGCCAGTAAAGGGCTCTTGGTTCAAGAAACTGAAGCTACCTTTCCTTTCTGTGAAGCAGCCTGCATGCAACCTTAATGACCCTCATGTAGTTGAAAGACTTCACCCCCACCAACCAAACCAACCCTACAAAAAATCCTTATTGCTATTACACATTCAAGGTGGCCACAGTACCAGTAATGAGGTCATAGGCCATCAACTTGGAGTCCTCCAGACCTATGATGACACAGCTGCCCGCTGATGATATAGCGATGGATATGATGTTGACCCCTGGCTTCCACTTCTTGAAGAGTGTGCCACTCTGCAGGTCGTAGACTACGATGAAATTAGGCGCTGGTTCATCCACTTCCTGAAACAGGAGGACCATGAAAAAGAGTCACTAAGAAATATTGTAATGCTCTGTAAGTTTAATTCTGGTTTAGTGCTCTATAATAATAATAATGCATAGCAAGAGAAAGTAGTATCTCACCCTACAGACACAGGACACATAGTGTCCCTCTTTCGTGATAGCCGCAAGTCGCGTAATGAACTCGTGATACGGGATGCGTAGGTCATACATCAACTTGCGTAGTTCCAAGTCCCACACTAGCAGAGCTGAGGGCTTTTGAGTCTCATCACCACACACACAAATTTTACCATTTTCTGACACCATTAGACTGTTGAGGAATCTGTCTTCTCCAACCTGGTGAAAATTCAAGAAGTCAGACATGACCCTGAAGAACTAGACTGTAATGCTGATAAAGCAAATTGCAGTGGCTATGAGGTTTTTTAAAGTAGGCAATGTTTGGATATTTTCTATTTAAAATTGATTCTAGTATTTCAGTGTGAATGAAAAATTTTGTGTTTTGTATGCTATGATATTCACTACCATCAATGTATCCTGTAAATTTGTGCACCACACTGCATAATAATGTATGTATATAATTACTTTACGTATAAAAGATGGGATGGCAAGAGGATATTTAAACAGCCTAGAGGGGAAACCTAAGTGTTTCTGACCTGAAGCTTTTTCATTTACTACTTCGAGGTTAAGGCTGCCTACATTTGCACCTAGAAGAGGACCTCAACTGTGAATGAAGTACTGTTCAGACATTTCTTGAGCATTTGTGAATGGCTTATCTGTAAATTCCTTGAAACATTACAGAACAGCTAATTGCATACAGTTTTGTTTACAATGATCTGGACTAGTAAGAAAAATGTCTTGTTACTTAAAATGTCACAGACCGGGCCGTGGGGGCGTTGACCCCCGGAACTCTCTCCAGGTCAGTCATGCACTTGCGAAAGATCAAGATTAGGATGGCTATTTATTCAAGTACAGTACAAGTATTTACGTACCCTTTAAGGAAAAGGAAGCCTGCTGAGGAATTTAACCCATAACCCTCAGTTGTGAGCCAACTTGCAGCTCACTTTTTAACCACAGAAATGATAATTCCACATTAAAAATAATAAAAATCTAAGAACGTTAAACATAAAATTATTATAGTTACTGTATATGTATCTGTTAACAGACGAAGGGTCAAGCCTACACCATTCCTTGTGCTAAATGATCTATGCAGGTTTAGCACTTCTAAAAGAAAAAAAATTATAAGTACAGTAGACCATTATATTACATGGTAGTTGCATTCCTGAAAATGCTGTGTTAGGTAAATCCATGTTAGATAAACTGAAGAACTTATGGGAAAAATAGGGTTACATTCCTCGGAACCCAAAAAAAGCCAAACAACTTTTTTTCAGATCTCCAGATTTTACAAAAATAAAAGTGAATATGTAATTGTAGTTCACTGTCGTGATGTATTATGTTATTTTTACTGCTTAAGGCTACAAATGCAACAGAAATAATAGTATTCCTTACCTTAAAGTGTGGGTGCTGGTGTTTGTGGATGATTGTGAAGAGAGTGAAGAATTATGCTGTGGCCCTACTGGGCTGAGGTGGATGGTAGAGGTTCTGGTACTGAAGTCGATGGCTGTACTGGAGTGTGCACAAATTCCGTAATGGATTTCCGTTCTATTTTATTCTGCAGCACATTATACAACTGACGGTAAGGCATCAGCTGCTCTAGACACCATTTCAGGGTCCTCTTCAGTGAAAAAGTCTAATTTTAATTCAGTCAAATCAGTAAATCAGTCCAGTCAGTCAGTCAGTAAATCAGTCAATTCAGTCAGTCAGTAAATCAGTCATGTCAGTCAGTCAGCAAATCAGTCAAGTCAGTCAGTAAATCAGTCAGTTAGTTATTCATCACACAAACTCATATTTACCTCATTCTTTTTAATTGCACAGTGACCTTTCATTATGGCCACAGGCTATCTCTTGTCTAATATCTCTATTTTCTTCATTAACTCTAAGACTTAAATGCTTATACCTTTTCTTGGCACTTTCAGCAACACTGGCATACCTACTGGGTGCCATGATTGCTTGGCAGATACAAGATATGGTAATTAAAAGATTAAAACACAATTCACAAACACAGCAAGCTCCTAAGACAGAATGGAACTGAACACGTATTCATGAAGGCTGGGATGGTGCTGGCGGGAGTGTCGGGGATTGCGGGAGGTCTCCCCTGTTGACTCACAAGGTGGCAGCTTGAGCTGGGGAAATTTTTTTCATGCCCGCAAACGAAACCGTGTAAAGTTAATTTTATGAAGTGTTGTATAAAACTGTGCTGCAATTTTTCAATAGTGCAATAACCAAAATGTGACAAATAAATCCGTGTAATATAAAGGTCTACTGTATATTGTCTCACCTTGAACGTTGCCACACAGTCACCATTGTGGAGATTCATCATGTTAACATACATCCTGGAGCGAGAAAGAGCCACTACATGGTCCTTGTCATGGAGGCCAAAGTATGGCATCTTCTGGTTCATAACTTCACGTAACTTCATCACAAACACTCCTTCGTCAAAATTATAGATGCGTAGCTCACGGCCACACAGCACCAAACACCGGTAGTCATCAATCATCTGAGATATAACAACACTCCATCAGTATTAACAAACACAAGATTCATTAGTAAAACAAATTACATCTGCAAGAATATTTGCCCCGAGTTTTGAAAAGCAAGCACCTCAATTATCAAGTCTTGAAGGCTAGAAATACAATGCACTTAAAGAGTATTTTTTTTTCAAAACATATATGTATAGAGTCAGCTTTATAATAAAGCTCCTTTATATAGTGTGACTGTGAATGCAATTGAAAAAGTTCATACAAAATTGAACATGTGAACTTTGAAGACCTTTCTACCTTTCCATTACCGACAAATACTTTTTCACTCACTCTGACAGAAAATCGCCCTATGAAAATCGTTTTGTAAGAGATTTTACTGTATAAATTCTATTAACTGGAATTGCCCAACAATCAAAATAAAAAACAGGCTCCTTCCCATGGTCAATTTATCTATTTTTTAATTATTAAAATTTGAGACATCACGTTGTATGGCTACCCTGATCTATATGACATTGTAGCAGGTTAGACTAGGAAGAACCATTATTTTCCCCTAATTCACTCACTCATCTAAACAAGTGTATTGATTTTTAGCAAAGAAATCTTGAACCAAGGAACTGGAGTTACCCCTCTTCTTCCCTGGATCAAATCTGACTGGATACAAAAGAGCACTACCAGCAGTAACAAAGAAAAGAGGCAGGCGCAAAACAACTTTTAATGTTACAATGTTTCATTCTGCCCAGAGCTTTATCAAATCACTTTATTGTGGACTTGACAAACCTCTGAATAAAGTGAAACATTGTCTCGCTAAATCCTTGAACTGTGCCTTTCTTCAATGCTCATTTTCACTTTTCATTTGTTGTATAATCTATGCAATGTTAGTGCTTCCAATGATTTTCCAGGATGGTTGTGACTACTGTTTGTAAGTCATAAGTCAGACCACCGACCACATGTTGTTGAAATGTACGTCGCTGACAGATCCCAGAAAGAATCCTACCATATCCCATGACCCCAGCCCCCTGTACCTCAACTCACGCAGGAGGTTGTGTCAGAAGTCAGACCCAGGTATGACTCAAGAAACTGTAATGACACGAATGCAAACAAACCATACCATGGGTGGGGTTAGAACCTGCGATCAGGGTCTCAAAACTCCAGACCAAGGCATTAGCCACTGGGCCAGCTAGCTTCAGGTATGTTGGAACCAGAGCATACCTGTGAATTCCATGCCATATTGGTCTTCAAATGCATGATACAACTGACGAACTAGCAAGAGCATAAGCCTTTGAGGAGGGAGTATATAAGCCATGGTCTGTCAACTAATAATATGAGGACGATGGTAGGAAAAAAACTTCAACTGAACTTCATTGACTGAGATCGAGGGAGATTAACACCAGTTAGTCCATCTATCATTCTATCATGCAGTAATAGCTATATATATACATCCAATAACATCACCAGATGCCTGGAGGTACTGCTGAAAGTTTGTACCACAGGCTGACATCAAAATTTGATCAAAGGCTCCACTTAGTCATTATATATCCAAGACACACATTTGTATCAGTTTTCCTATTTCTCCTGACAAAACAAATAGCCTAAACGTTGCTTTTAGTCACCTCTCGAAAGTGTGAGTTATTTGTGAACTGTTCCAGCGATGGTATATACTACCTTGAATTAAAAACCCACAAGGAGACAAACACACAGGAGACCACACAAACACAGTGTTTTTGTCTCCATGTGGGTTTCCTTCATACATCAACATATGTCTGCTACATGGTGATGGTCCATGTTATTACCTTCAATTTTCTTGGTTGGGTGATGCCAGTGAGGGTGCGGACTGGTGACATGGTGAAGATGTTCCACACAGCTATCTCCCCACGCTCTGTAGAGAGGGTGATCACATAGTGTGGGTTGTGGCGAGCCCTGATCACAGCGTTGAAATATATCTGTCCATCTCCCAGCTTCATGTTTTCATCCTAGGGTGTGAAATATACCGTTAGTACTGTTAAAGGCATTGAATAACTTATTCTATGCATCCTTCAACCAGTTTGACATAATCCTGGTTGTTCTTGATCCAAGGAACTGGAGCACTCTCCTCTACCTTGGAATGAACCTGATTACCTGCAATTTCCCTGGTACTGTATGACTAAAGGTTTAGTTTCAACGTGAATGTAATAATTATCTTATACAACACCAAATGCTCTTATCTTATCACTTGTAAGTAAAATAAATTCCACTGTTGACAGTTTTACTGATACATTTGTATTAAGATATGCAAGAAACTGTACTTCTTAGTGGCTGTCATTAATAAAATTGATGCAATACCTGTATTGCATCAACAGGTTGCACAACAAATATTCATTGGAATAACAT
Organism: Cherax quadricarinatus; assembly: GCF_026875155.1. Classification (NCBI taxonomy): domain Eukaryota; kingdom Metazoa; phylum Arthropoda; class Malacostraca; order Decapoda; family Parastacidae; genus Cherax; species Cherax quadricarinatus. The sequence continues at coordinate 12,098,284 of NC_069415.1, read as the reverse complement.
TTCTCTCTGTGTAAAGTTTTATCAGTGACTTTATAATAACCAAATAAAGCTCTACACAGAGCTAAATGTTTTCCTAATAGGTGTGTCTTTTCTTGACCAATGTCTGCAGTAAGTCACTTTGGATGCAGTTGTTATTGTAAAGCATCAAGATCATGGAAGCCCACATCTCTTATCTCACCTGGAAGGGCTGGCGGAGGCAGACAGTGAGGGGCAGGAGGCTAGGCACAGGGGCACTTGATGCTATGTCGTAAAGTTTCTTAATAACAGGATAAGTCTCGTGGTTGTGAGGGTCACTCATGAGGGTAGACAAGCGACCACATACCTGCCACATAACACATGGAATCACAATGTCTGTTAGGATGATGCTATGAAACTATTTACGTATAAGAAGCAACCAATTACTTAAAAACAAAATACAGTGGACCCCCGCATAATGATCACCTCCGAATGCGACCAATTATGTAAGTGTATTTATGTAAGTGCATTTGTACGTGTATGTTTTGGGGTCTGAAATGACTAATCTATTCACTATGTACCATTGGGAACAATTACGGCCCTAATACTTGGACTGAACATACTTTGGACGGAAGAAACTGTTGGCCTGTGGTTAAAACGCCTCTATTTTCACACAGGCGAGTAATGAGTTCGTCATTTCCAGCCAGAGTAGAAACATTGGATGTTTCTTTCCACCTGTTGTTATGTTCCCCATCAGTAAATGGGATTCCTGGTGTTAGTCGAACTGGTGTGGTCGCATCCTGGACAGACCTATTTCCGAAATGCTTCCGAGCATAACAAGGGCTTTCTTATAGTAATTGGCATTGGAGAAACTGACTGTACTACACCTGGAACATGTCTTTGTTAAAATAACAATATTATTTACGGGGGTCCACTGTATCCTAATCATTAAAACAAACAGCCATACATATTTTTGTAAAATATTTTAAAAACCAATCAGACAAATTGCATCTGAAGTCAGTAAGGTTTGTTCTGGAATGCTTCTTTCTGCATTAATTGTACAGTGAAATGGCTTAATCAGCTACCTGAGAATACAACTGTCGTGTACGTGTAGCCTAATCAAGCTGCCAGTTCCAGCAACTTTTCAAAAGCTAGTTCAGTTTGCTTTTGTGGTTGGCCAGTGAGAGAGAAATGTCTTCCAGCACCTTGAGGACAGAAAGCTCATCATTTTATCACAATCACTGGTACTTACTGTACAGCTAAGGGTAGATCTGGTATGGTGGTACGGGCAAATTGAAGGTGAAAGATTCATACGCACCAATCAAGACATTCATCTAGGAAATGTTTCACCATGAGTGGCTTCTTCACTTCTAGAGAAGTTACAAGTGGCAAAATGTGCCCTTAATAAATGTCATGATCAATGCACATGCTTCTTTTAATGTGTATATGCCTAAAATTCAAGAAAATGTATCAGATTTCATTCAGTAATTAGAATGCACAAATACCACAGCAACGTACAATAAGTGCCACATTTGTACCTGATATGTATCTGATCCACAGAGCTTCTCATACACCCAACCACAGTTGAGAACAAACTCTTCGAGTATTGTGCCATGTAGCTGCAAGACCTGGTATGGCAGCTCGTCTAACTTCCGGCGGTTGTGTCTATACACACCCTGCATAGAAATCTTGGACATGGTGCTGTAAGTAGAGAGACAATCATCTTGTTACAAGCTCATCACTAGATATGATTATCTGAGGTCATACTGAGACTATCTTTGTTTTCCTATGCACTACCGTGACCACCTCTAAGTTACTCTAGCAGAAAGGTTCTCGCTGCAACACCGTCGTGGCCACCTCTGCTCACCACCCTAAGGAGATTTCCTGTCGTATTATCTTGGTCACCTACAGTAAAAACTGTAGGGTTCTCTCACACTGTCATGATCACCTACAGTTATTACTGCAGGAATATTCTCACACCATCATGCTCACCTACAGTTACTACAGCAGAAGAATTTCTCTCGATCTATAAGGAACGATTAGTTACTGCTGGAAGGAGGATTTCCTGACACTATCATAGTCAACTACCTCTGCTTACTATCACCACAGCAGTGATAGTATGCAAATGACACCTTGCCTATGTGTTACTCCATAGCTCAAAGTGTTAGCACCTTCGGCTCACATCTGAAGGACCTGGGTTCAATCTCAGCACAAGTGGAAAAGTTTGGCATGCTTCCTTATACAGTGGAACCCCAAGTTTCAAACTTAAGCCATTCCAGGAGCTAGCTCTAACGTCGAAACGTTCAAAAGTCGAAGCAATATTTCCCATAAGAAATAATGTAAATACAATTAATCTGTTCCAGAAACCCAAAAATATTCACAAAAAAATACAGTTTATAGAGATTACAGTATAGTTTTGCATACACACAAAAAAACATACATAGTACAATTAGTAATTGCTAAATAAAAATTTAAATAAACATATAACATATTTGACTTACCTTTATTGAAGATTGTTGATGGCATCTGGAAGATAGGGAGGAGTTAGAGAGCACTTATTGTTTGAAAGGGGAATCCCCTTCCATAAAAACTTCAGGTAAGAAGTCCTTATCTGGGGTTACTTCCTTTCTTTGTCTTTTAATTCCACTAGGACCAGCTTGAGAGTCACTGGACCCCTGTCTCACAAAATAACTGTCCATAGTCCTCTTGTTTCTGGCACCTCTTTAAGATTTCCCTAAAATGGGACATGGTTCTGTCACTGAACTTGTTGCAGAGATGGCTTGTTTCAGCTTGCTCAGGGTGGACTTCTCCACAAAAGTTTGCACATCATTCCACTTGGTACAAATCTGCTTATTCTGTGAAGGCAACTGCCTTGCCTTTTCACAAATGATTGTGAACATTGAAATGGTATAAAATACCCACAGGTTTTTAGGTAAGACACATATGCAACAGTTAGGTATCTTTATTTCAAACGTTTCGCCTACACAGTAGGCTTCTTCAGTCGACTACAGAAAAGTTGACAGAAGCAGAAGATACTTGAAGACGATGTAATCAGTCCGTCACCCTTGAAGTTTTGAGGTGGTCAGTCCCTCAGTCTGGAGAAGAGCATTGTTCAGTAGTCTGAAACAATATGGAGTTGAAGTGACAGGATGGAGCCTATATACCGCCAGGAGGCGAGATGTAGGCCACTAGTAGAGGTAAGAATGTTGTCGTTGGAAGGTCAGGTCCCTCTCAAATCCAGCCATTCTCACTAGTAGAAGTTGACAAAGTTGATTTCAGGTCTGTACCAAGATACCCTTGTGTTGCAGTGTCTGACAGAGTGAACATTGAAATGGTATAAAATACCGACAGGTTGTTAGGTAAGACACATATGCAACAGTTAGGTATCTTTATTTCGAAACGTTTCGCCTACACAGTAGACTTCTTCAGTCGAGTACAGAAAAGTTGATAAAAGCAGAAGATACTTGAAGACAATGTAATCAGTCCATCACCCTTGAAGTTTTGAGGTGGTCAGTCCCTCAGTCTGGAGTTTACCTGGAGAGAGTTCCAGGGGTCAACGCCCCCGTGGCCCGGTCTGTGACCAGGCCTCCTGGTGGATCAGAGCCTGATCAACCAGGCTGTTACTGCTGGCTGCACTCAAACCAACGTACGAGCCACAGCCCGGCTGGTCAGGAACCGACTTTAGGTGCTTGTCCAGTGCCAGCTTGAAGACTGCCTGGGGTCTGTTGGTAATCCCCCTTATGTATGCTGGGAGGCAGTTGAACAGTCTCAAGCCCCTGATACTTATTGTATGGTCTCTTAACGTGCTAGTGACACCCCTGCTTTTCATTGGGGGGATGTTGCATCGTCTGCCAAATCTTTTGCTTTCGTAGTGAGTGATTTTCGTGTGCAAGTTCGGTACTAGTCCCTCTAGGATTTTCCAGGTGTATATAATCATGTATCTCTCCCGCCTGCGTTCCAGGGAATACAGGTTTAGGAACCTCAAGCACTCCCAGTAATTGAGGTGTTTTATCTCCGTTATGCGCGCCGTGAAGGTTCTCTGTACATTTTCTAGGTCAGCAATTTCCCCTGCCTTGAAAGGTGCTGTTAGTGTGCAGCAATATTCCAGCCTAGATAGAACAAGTGACCTGAAGAGTGTCATCATGGGCTTGGCCTCCCTAGTTTTGAAGGTTCTCATTATCCATCCTGTCATTTTTCTAGCAGATGCGATTGATACAATGTTATGGTCCTTGAAGGTGAGATCCTCCGACATGATCACTCCCAGGTCTTTGACGTTGGTGTTTCGCTCTATTTTGTGGCCAGAATTTGTTTTGTACTCTGATGAAGATTTAATTTCCTCGTGTTTACCATATCTGAGTAATTGGTATTGTTCCATAGTCTGAAACAATATGGAGTTGAAGTGACAGGATGGAGCCTATATACCGCCAGGAAGTGAGATGTAGGCCACTAGTAGAGGTAAGAATGTTGTCGTTGGAAGGTCAGGTCCCTCTCAAATCCAGCCATTCTCACTAGTAGAAGTTGACAAAGTCGATTTCAGGTCTGTACCAAGATACCCTTGTGTTGCAGTGTCTGACAGAGTGAACATTGAAATGGTATAAAATACCAAATTTGTTATAATTTAGGGTTAAGAATTAATCTAAGTTTGCCCGAAATGCCTAGCCATGCTAGGTGTTCTAGTGGCCCCCTCTGTAATTATTTTACTACATGTAAACCACACAATAACCAAAATCTGTAAACCCTGCATTGTAATCCTTATAGAGAATAAACTTTGATTTGATTTGATTTGATTATGAGAGCATGGTCCAGTGTGAGATCATGGTCCAGTACGAGAGCATGATATAGTGTGAGACCATAGTCCATTATGAGAGCATGGTCCAGTACAAGAACATGGTCCAGTGAGACCATGGTCCAGTATGAGAGCATGGTCCAGTGAGACCATAGTCCAGTACGAGAGCATGGTCCATTACGAGAGCATGGTCCAGTACAAGAGCATTGTGGAAATTATTTAATTTCCGAAGCTATAGTGCCTAATAAGTGTTTAATGTGTTGATTTGGGTCAAAATGTATTTGTATTTTGAATGGAACCAACTGGGTTCCCGCTGCTAATGCGCAGACGTGGGGGGGTATAGGTCGAACTGGGGCACGAGAGGCGGGAGTGTTTTGAATGTAGTGAGGAGGCTGGGAAAGCATGGAACCAGGAAATTGGCATTCATGGCGGCCTAAGGATTAATATAGGCCTCATTTCATAATAGGAAGTGTCATAACTGTTCCTGGTGGAGAGTGAGGGAACGTGATTTACGGGACCACCATAATAAAGTGGTAAAATGAGTGAATAAGGGTAGGACCGGGTGACTGGCGCGTCACCATGGACTGTGTCCCGGGGAAAATTACCCTTGGTTTAATCATCACTCATCGGTCTCAGATCTTAATGGAGTGATCTCTAATGTGTATAATAATTATGAGACATTAAATCGTCTTGTGAATTGTAATGTAATTAATGATAATAACACTAAGTTAAGAGAATGCGTGAAGTGAAATAAGTCGCCTTGCTCCGAGTGAACACGTTAGACCTCGTTGTTCTCGTGACGAGGAAAGTGAAGTTCATTGAGTCACGACTTCTAAACCGGGACAAACCAGCGGATACCTCGTCCTGCTGGAATGAGAACCGTGTCGGTGTAGCAGGACATCGAAATGAGATGGTGAATGGAGGAAATAAGGAGTATCAATCACCCACAGTTAAGTAACCCTTCTAGTTATAGCAGACTGATACTGGCCAGTTAGGTATGTTGTAATTGGATAGGTTATGGGTGATCCAGCTACATCAAGTGACCACCAGAGAATATCTGGTAAGTGGTGGGATTATGTACAAGTGTTTTTCCTTGATGGATATATCCATGTGTAACCTACCCCCCCCCCTTCACTCAGTTACACTAATATAATCTATACAGTCCACAATTAATTAGTAGCAACGTACTTGTAGGTGCTACCCAATCCATACTGGTCTCGGATAGATATGGATAAGATTGTGAGGTCGAAGGAACCACCTGCCGTGACCAGGGGTGGTTAAGTTTTGGGGTGGCCCGGTGGCCTGGTGGCTAAAGCTCCCGCTTCACACACGGAGGGCCCGGGTTCGATTCCCGGCGGGTGGAAACATTTCGACACGTTTCCTTACACCTGTTGTCCTGTTCACCTAGCAGCAAATAGGTACCTGGGTGTTAGTCGACTAGTGTGGGTCGCATCCTGGGGGACAAGATTAAGGACCCCAATGGAAATAAGTTAGACAGTCCTCGATGACGCACTGACTTTCTTGGGTTATCCTGGGTGGCTAACCCTCCGGGGTTAAAAATCCGAACGAAATCTTATCTTATCTTATCTTATCACATGTCTACACGGGGTGACTACGGTAAACAATATGGTTGTCTCCCAATGAGATTACTTGAATGTATATAATGTTGAGGTACATACAGGTAATCACCCCTAGAAAATTTTCCACAAGCATGGTCCAGTACAAGAGCATGGTCCAGTACAAGAGCATAGTCCTGTACAAGAGCATGGTCCAGTAAGGGAGCATGGTTCAGTACAAATGATCCAGTACGATAGCATGGTCCAGTACAAGAGCATAATCCTGTATGAGAGCATGGTCCAGTACGAGAGCATGGTCCAGTACAAGAGCATAGTCCTGTATGAGAGCATGGTCCAGTATGAGACCTCAGACACTCACCTGCATCGGTATTTGATGGGTTGATGAAGGATGTAGCGGTCCGTGGCTTCAACAGTCTCACTTTCACCCACTGGCTTCTTCACTCCATCACTCCACTTGCTCTGTACACACACACACACACAAGTAAATGTTAAGCATCCACTTCACACCCAGTGTTATGAATCAACATAACTAGACGTTCTCTCCAGGCTGGAATATTGTTATGTAAAGAGAATCTTCTCAGCTCATATAAACTCCATCAAGCTCCTAAATTACTAGAAACACTCTTAAGTCCCTCAAACTTTATTCATTTTGAATAAATGTTATATATACACTACATAAAAAACTCCATAAGGAAATGGAGAAGAATCCTTCCTCCGTAAGCCACACGTGTTGTAAGAGGCGACTAAAATGCCAGAGGCATTTTAGTTGGATTTTAGCTTGTTTCCCTCAAAACAAATACTGACTACACAAGGGTCATTAAAGATGCAAGTAACCAGTGAAGAATACTTTAATCCCTAAAACTGGGATTGAAGTAAACTCTCCGTATATACGCAATGAGAGACAACACTTCTCGGTTTATATATCCTATGAAAGGAATGTGGGATGAGATGCGTATCATACAGCACAAAGATAAGAGGCAGCCTATAAAATGAATCTAATGTACTTGTTAATAAGGATATTTCAGCATTTCCAGAGGTGAATATGTAAAAACATAAGGTCAACTTTACAGACAAGATATCACGTTCCTAATGACTTCGCGTTAAAGTTAAACTTAAACTGAGGAAATATATTACATCACGTGTATGCTTCAGCTAAAGGAGATAATTCAGCCAAAGTCTAACCTGGAAGTAATCTATGAGTGCAGTGTGGCACAGAGTGCGCTGGTCAGGTGTGGCCAGGTAGCGGTCGCGGGCAGCCTCCCTGAAGCTCTGGTAGCGCCAAGTGAGCAAGCAGAGGCCCGACACGGTGGTATGCATCAGGAACGGCTGCAGCCGCTGAGTGAGCTGCACCCACAGCAGTGACGGACACCGACGCACTGCCAACACAATAAAGTATCAGTGCCACAGCAAGAAACAAGTTCAATACAAGACCTTCCCTATTTACAAATTTTTTTTTATAAATTATAAATGAGTTGTCTGATTAGAAAACAGAAGCACAAATTTGTCTGTATAGCAAATAATAATACAATTTTGTCTGTACAAGGAATGATTATGTTTCATACGTGTTTCCACAGCTTCTCTGTGGTTGTCAAACTTTAATTCTTAAGAACCACGTTTGTATGATGGGGATCACCTGAAGGAGCAAATACAGCAGGTTGGTGAGCGGCTACACTCTAATATGTGTTTCTGGGATGTGTATTTATAAAGATTAAAAGCCACCATTCTGTAGCCGGAGACATTTAAAACTGACCCACGAATTGTAGAAGAAACTACACGCCTTGTATTAATGTTGGTAGAATTATCGACAATATGTTAAGTAAAAGGACACAAGTGCAACTAATGCGATATTTTATTGTGGCAACGTTTCGCTCTCCAGGCGCTTTGTCAAGCCGTATACGACTTGATAAAGCTCCTGAAGAGCGAAACGTTGCTACAATAAAACGTCACATTAGTTGCACTTGTGTCCTTTTACTTAACAAACTAGACGCCGTTTGAGCCCATCGTGTACCATTATCAAGCAGCGTGAGAATAAAAGAGGAGAAAGACAGACGTTATGTCAGACGAGATGTTAGACTGTCACCTAACCTTTCCATTTGATCTGACTTTAGCTGTCTCTTCACCTCTTTGCTCGACCTTCCAGGATGTACCAAAACATCGTCTAGTGTCATCTTTATTTTGTGGGATAATGTTTGGAGAAGGATGGGATGATATTGTGTGTAGAATCATGACTAAACACAGGCAGTACTAGGCAATGTTCGGAGAATTACCACACATTTCTTTTAATGGGCTCAAAATGTTTACAGAGAGAGTGTGACTCACCAGGAGGGGAGCAGTGGAGTAAGACCTTCTCGAGTACATCCTCGTCGCAGGAGAGTATGTCAAGCATCTCTGAGTCTGAGAGACCGTGTTTGGCTGCCGTCAGGTATCCCAACATGTGTGACACCTCAACCTGGGGAAATACAAGTCTTTCTCTCGTCCTCTCATCTGTCTTGCTGTTTCTAGCGTTATTTTACCCTTCCATGTCATCGTCATCATCTCCCCTATCATCGTCATAGTCTCCCTATCGTCGTCATCTCCCATATAATCATCTCCAATATCATCATCACCCTTCCATATCATCATCTCCCTTCCTTCTCTTATTTTCCTTAGGGACTGTACTTCATTCACCATTATTATAATATCCTGTTTCCCACTCCACCTGTATTATAACCTGCTGTCTGATGCCTACTCCACCTGTATCATCAGACCACTCTACCCGTATCACTACCTGCTGCCCACTCCACCCATGTCATAACCTGCTGACAACTCCACATGTTTCACTACCTGGGGTTGCACAAAGAGGAAGAGCGAAGGTTACCTGTCCATAGGAACGTTCCAGGTCGTCGAAGACTACGTTGATCTGCTGCAGGAGTGAAGATTTGAGGAGCGGCCGGGTGTCCCCTCCCGTCCAGCCACACGCCGCCCAACCCGTCACCTGGCGAGTGCTGACATCAGTACGCTGGTATGCATTTACCCTATTTGCAAAGTACCCACTACGCAAAGTACATTTATTCGACTCAATATATAAAGAAAATTTAACATCCGGACTTTAACTGGTTGGTAGGATAATGGGGTTTAAATCCTATCGACTACACGAGACGTGTCACCACCATACAAGAATACTTTAAAGCCGTATTATTATTATTATAATCAAGGGGGAAGCGCTAAACCCGGAGGATTATACAGCGCCTGGGGGGGGATATGTGGAAGGCATTCAGGCTTAATTCGGGGAACTGGAGCACAGATCCAATTCCCTAAATCAAGAGCCCCTCACCAACATCAAGGAACCTTCCTTGAGGGGTTTAAAGCCGTAAATATTTAAAATAGAGATTAAGATATACCCCAGAGTGTGTATACACAGAGACATACGTATACTTCTCACTGTATACATCCTGTGTTGCCCTGAACTTCTCTGTTAAATTAACATGCTATCCATCTTCGTTTTGAGATATTAACATAAGAAAAGATCAGTTAAGCTGCATAAGAGAACAATTTTGTTTAAAAATTAAATCTGTATATGTCATGCATCAAACTAAGACTTTTCTTGAAAACCTGAAGAACGTCAGTATAAATATCTGTACACTCTCAGAAAGGCTGTATTAGTGTCAAACACTGAGCGGTGATACAGTTAGACCACTTTGACAGGGAGAGAGAGAGACTGTGTGTGTGTGTGTGTGTGTGTGTGTGTGTGTGTGTGTGGTGTGTGTGTGTGTGTGTGTGTGTGTGCGCTCATCTAATTGTGGTTGCAGGGGTCGAGACTCAGCTCCTGGCCCCGCCTCTTCAGTGAGTGCTACTAGGTCTTCTCTCTCCCTGCTCCATGAGCAGGGAGAGGCAAGTGAGGTAGTGGAGGCAGGAGCCTCCACTACCTCACTTGCTAGGCTATTCCACTTCCTGACTACTCTATGACTGAAGAAGCACTTCCTAACATCCCTTTGACTCATCTGAGCGAGTCCAAGCTCCTGGCCCCGCCTCTTCACTGGTCGCTACTAGGTCACTCTCCCTGAACCATGAGCTTTATCGTACCTCTGCTTAAAGCTATGTATGGATCCTGCCTCCACTACATCGCTTCCCAAACTATTCCACTTCCTGACTACTCTGTGGCTGAAGAAATACTTCCTAACATCCCTTTGATTCATCTGTGTCTTCAGCTTCCAACTGTGTCCCCGTGTTGCTGTGTCCAGTCTCTGGAACATCCTGTCTTTGTCCACCTTGTCAATTCCTCTCAGTATTTTGTATGCCGTTATCATGTCCCCCCTATCTCTCCTGTCCTCCAGTGTCGTCAGGTTGATTTCCCTTAACCTCTCCTCATAGGACATACCTCTAACTCTGGGACTAGTCTTGTTGCAAACCTTTGCACTTTCTCTAGTTTCTTTACATGCTTGGCTGGGTTGTGGGTTCCAAACTGGTGCCGCATACTCCAATAGGGGCCTAACGTACTTTGTTGTACAGGGTCCTGAAGGGATTCCTTATTAAGATGTCGGAATGCTGTTTCTGAGGTTTCCCACGCCCATGGCTGCGGAAAGTTTATTTGGGTTATTGCGCTTCAGGAGATTGCTGGTTTATACTCACCCCAAGATCTTTTTCCCTTTGAGTGATTTTTGTAGTCTCTGGCCCCCCTAGACTGTACTCCTCTGCAGTCTTCCTTGCCATTCCCCAATCCTCATGACTTTGCACTTGGTGGATTGAACTCCAGGAGCCAGTTGGGGACCAGTTGCGCCTGTCCAGATCCCTTTGTATTTTGCCCTGGTCTTCGATCGAATGAAACTCTTCTCATCAACTTCACGTCATCGCAAACGGGACACCTCGGAGTTTTTTCCCTTCCGTCATGTTCAAAAATCCAGAAACAGCACTGGTCCTGGGACTGACCCCTGTGGGACCCCGCTGGTCACAGGTGCCCACTCTGACACCTCGCCACGTACCATTACTCGCTGCTGTCTTCCTGGCAAGTATTCCCTGATCCATTGCAGTGCCTTCCCTGTTATCCCTGCTTGGTCCTCCAGTTTTTGCACTAATCTCTTGTGTGGTACTGTGTCAAACGCCTTCTTGCAGTCCAAGAAAATGCAATCCACCCACCCCTCTCTCTCTTGTCTTACTGCTGTCACACCATGTCAAGAACTCCAGTAGGTTTGTGACACAGGATTTCCCGTCTCTGAAACCATGTTGGCTGCTGGTGATGAGATCATTCCTTTCTAGATGTTCCACCATTCTTCTCCTGACAATCTTTTCCATGACCTTGTATACTATACATGTCAGTGACACTGGTCTGTAGTTTAGTGCTTCATGTCTGTCTCCTTTTTTAAAGTTTGGGGAAACCACATTTGCTGTCTTCCATCCCTCAGGCAATCTCCCTGTTTCGATAGATGTATTGAATATTGTTGTTAGGGGTACACATAGCGCCTCTGCTCCCTCTCTCAGGACCCATGGAGAGATGTTATCTGGCCCCATTGCCTTTGAGGTAACTAGCTCACTCAAAAGCCTCTTCACTTCTTCCTCGGTTGTGTGTACTGTGTCCAGCACATTTGGTGTACCCCACCTCTCGTCTTTCTGGAGCCCCTTCTGTCTCCTCTGTGAACACTTCTTTGAATCTCTTGTTGATTTTCCTCACATACTTCACGGCCCATTTCTTGTTGTCTCTCCTCCTTCCTTCCTTAGCCTGATTCCCTGGTCCTTGACGGTTGTTTTTTTCCCTGATGGGGCTATATAACAGCTTCGGGTCAGATTTGGCTTTTGCTGCTATGTCTTTTTCCCATTTTGGGACGTTGGGCCTCCCTTCTTATCTGTGCATATTCGTTTCTGGCTCTACGACTCCCTTCTCCTTTTTTCCCGGGTCCTTTGCCTTCTACATTTCTTCCATTCTCTAGCACACTTGGTTTTTGCCTCCTTGCGTCTTTGGGTGAACCATGGGCTCATCCTGGCTTTTTCATTATTCCTGTTACCCTTGGGTACAAACCTCTCCTCAGCCTCATTGCACATTGTTGCTACATATTCCATCATCTCATTAACTGGCTTCCCTGCCAGTTCTCTGTCCCACTGAACCTCATTCAGGAAGTTCCTCATTCCTGTGTAGTCCCCTTTCCTGTAGTTTGGTTTCATTTGTCCTGGCCTTCCCGCTTCCCCCTCCACTTGTAGCTCTACTGTGTATTCGAAGCTCAAAACCACATGATCGCTGGCCCCAAGGGGTCTTTCATATGTGATGTCCTCAATATCTGCACTACTCAAGGTGAATACTAAGTCCAGTCTTGCTGGTTCATCCTCTCCTCTCTCTCTTGTAGTGTCCCTTACGTGTTGGTACATGAAGTTTTCCAGTACCACCTCCATCATCTTAGCCCTCCATGTATCTTGGCCCCCATGTGGCTCCAAGTTAAAGTCGCCCATGATCTGGAGCTTTGCCCTGCATGCATGAGCTCTTCTCGCCACTGCAGCCAGTGTGTCAACCATCGCTCTATTGCTCTCGTCATACTCTTGCCTTGGCCTCCTGCTGTTCTGCGGTGGGTTATACATCACTGCAATTATCACCTTGGGACCACCAGAGTGAAGCGTTTCCGCTATGTAATCACTTTCTTCTCCGCTGTCTCCGCTCTCCAGTCATCAAAATTCCATCGGTGTTTGATCAGCAATGCCACTCTTCCACCCCCCCCTGTTTCCTTCTGTCTTTTCTCAGGATTGGTATCCCGCTGGAAAGATGACATCTGTTTCTTACCTGTAAGCTTGGTTTCCCGTGATCGCTATGATGTCTGGTGATGCCTCTTTGACTCTTTCGTGCCACTCCTCCCACTTCTTTGTTATTTCCATCAGCGTTTGTGTACCATACCTTCAGTTTCCTTTCCCACACTGTGGTTTGGGGAGGCCCGTGGGGGTGGGGGGACCTGGTAGCATACTGTGGGATTCTATGGTTGGGGGTTGGGTGGAAGCTGTGGGTATGGATTGTATGTGTGTTGGATTGGGTGTGTAGGTTGTGGGGTTCTGAGGATAGTTGTGTGTGTGCTTGCCCTGCTGCTCTGTTCTGCTCTGAAAATGACCTCTGCTGGTTCCATCCTTGTCTCCTTTCCTAGCTCCCTTTCGCTTTTTTTTTCCTCTCCCTCAGCTGGTGTCTCTCTGTTTGTGTTCTGTCTCTGTCTAGGAACACCTTCTTGTACTCTTTTTGAGCTTTTCAACCCTGGTTTCTCTTGGAGGATCCTGTTCCTCACTGTTTCTGTCCTGAGAATCAGCTTGATCGGTCAGTTTCTCCCCTTCAAGTACCCCCCTATTCTCTGAAAATTTACAATCTCATCCATGTCTTCTCCCCCTATTTCCATGATGATTTTTTCAATCTCCTTTCTTTCTTCCTGCCGTCTTTCAGTGTGTGTCCTTTCCTCTCTCTCCCCAAGCCCATGGATAATCACTGATTTTGCCCTTTCCTTCTCCCATTGCCTCTCCCTCTGTGACTCTGGTTCCTGTCTGTATGTGGTCATTTTCTCCCTTGATTTTTCCAGTGGCTCTTGGTAGCATGGTTGTGGCCTCAGCATTCGACCTATCTCCTCTCCATCTGCACCCATCTCTCTTCCCTTCCACTCCCTGGCCCTTCTTTGCAGGCTGATATGACCTTTGCATAATTCATATCTCCTTCCTTCCTGTTCAGCCTCTCATCTTTGTATGGTGTGTCTTCTCTGGTCACTGCCCCTGAGACTTGCTTCAGCCTGTTTACCTCAAATTCTAGGACCTTTACCCTGGCTACTGCAGTTTCGACTTGTGCCTCCCAATTCTTCGTCTCCTTCTCCAACCTCTTTTCCCATTTCACAGAGAGCTCTTTCTCCATTTTTTTCAGAAAGCTCTCCTAATTTTCTCTCTCATTCTTGCTCTATCATTTTCCACTGTTCCTCCATCCATTCCTCCCTACCAGTACCATTGTCATCTGATCCCTGATTCCTGCGAGTCCCAACCATTTTTTATTTTTTTTAGTGAAAGAGAGAGAAAGAGAAAAAGAAAAAGGGGGAGAGAGTGAGAGATAGGGAGAGAGAGAAGGGGAGCCTAGAAGGAGGGGAAAAGAAGGGAAAAAGGGGGAGAAAGTGAGAGAGAGGGAAAAGGTAAGTAGAGAGGGGGAGTGACAAGGGAAGAGAGAGAGAGATAAAAGAAGAGGAAGAGAGAGAGTAAGAGAGGAAGAGAGAGAGGGAGAGGGAGAGAGAGAGGAAGAGAAGAGAGAGAGAGAAGGAAGAGGAAAGAAGAGTAGAGGAAGAGAGAGAGGAGAGATAGAGAGAAGAGAGAGAGATGAGAGAAAGGGGGGGAGAGAAGAAGAGAGAGAGAGAGAGGAGAGAGAGGAGAGAGAGAGAGAGAGAGAGAGGAGAGGAGAGAGAGATGGGGGGGGGGGAAAGGAAGGGTTATAGGGTCACTTCACAGGAAGGTGTAAAATCCTGTATATGTGTTGTGTGTGTGTGTCTGTATGTGTGTGTGAGTGTGAGTGAGTGTGTGTGGTGTGTGTGTGTGTGTGTGTGTGTGTGTGTGTGTGTGTGTGTGTGTGTGTGTGTGTGTGTGTGTGGTGGGTGGGTGGGGTGTGTGTGTGTGTGTGCGCGTTTGGTGTGTGTGTGTGTGCTATGTGTGTGTGTGTGTGCGCATATGCGTGTGTGTGTTTACCTCCACGTAGAGTGGTAGGGGACACTCCTGGATGCTCCTGCTGATCAATTCTCGCTGTTCCTCGTTGAGGCTACGCTGATGCTGCTTCAGTATACTCTCCAGCCTGTTGTTGCCCTCCTCCAGTGTCCAGGGTGGGACCTGCCAGATGACACAGGTACTCAGTACTCCTCTCCTCTCCCACTCATAATTGTAAACCTGAGGTACTGTTATAATTGTAAACCTAAGGTACTCTCACAATGTAAACCTGAGGTACTCTCATAATTGTAAACCTCCAAGATAAATTTGTATTTATATAGTATAAGTGCGGCTCAGTTATTCAACAGAGTAGTGATCCAGGCAACATGGTTTATCACCATTTTTTCCTGTCTTACTTTCGAGTGAACTAAGAATGTTTTGTAGGTCCCTCACAATTTTCATAGGCGCTAAGCACTGTGCCTATTGTGCGTAATGCAGCCCTGGGTGGGCTGTGAGGCAGAGGGTTACCTGAGAGGAAGAATTGGGGAAACGGGGTGGTGGTGGAAACTGCAATGAACTGTACGAGAAATATTGTCATCCATCTTCAATGAAAAATATAACATTCAGTAACCATATACAAACCAACCACACACACAACACACACACACACCACACACACACACACACACACACACACACACACATGTGAATGATATGATGGAAGGGATAGACTCAGAAGTGTCCCTGTTCGCAGATGATGTGAAGTTAATGAGGAGAATTAAATCAGATGAGGATCGGGCAGGACTTTAAAGAGACCTGGACAGGCTGGACACCGTGGCCAGCAACTGGCTTCTTGAATTCTACCCCGCCAAATGCAAAGTCATGAAGATCGGAGAAGGGCAAAGAAAATCGCAGACAGAGTATAGGCTAGGTGGCCAAAGACTGCAAACCTCGCTCAAGGAGAAAGATCTTGGGGTGACCATAACATCGAGCATGTCTCCGGAGGCACACATCAACCAGATAACTGCTGCAGCATATGGACGCCTGTCAAACCTGAGAACAGTGTTCCGATACCTTAGTAAGCAATTCAAATTCAATTCAAATTCAAAGTTTATTCTCTATAAGGATTACAATGCTGAGTTTACAGAATTTGGTTATTGTGTGGTTTACATGTAGTAAAATAATAATTACAGAGTGTACCACTAGAACACCTAGCATGGCTAGGCACTGTACACTGTACACTGTGTACATCAGGCCCATACTGGAGTATGCAGCACCAGTTTGGAACCCACACTTGGTCAAGCACGTCAAGAAATTAGAGAAAGTGCAAAGGTTTGCAACAAGGCTAGTTCCGGAGCTCAGGGGTATGTCCTACGAAGAAAGGCTGAGGGAAATCGGACTGACGACATTGGAGGACAGGAGGGTCAGGGAAGACATAATAACGACATACAAAAATACTGCGTGGAATAGATAAGGTGGACAGACAGGTTGTTCCAGAGATGGGACACAGAAACAAGGGGTCACAAGTGGAAGTTGAAGACTCAGACGAGTCAGAGGAATGTTAGGAAGTATTTCTTCAGTCGTAGAGTCGTCAGAAAGTGGAATAGCCTAGCAAGTGATGTAGTGGAGGCAGGAACCATACATAGCTTTAAGACGAGGTATGACAAAGCTCAGGAAGCAGAGAGAGAGAGGACCTAGTAGCGATCAGCGAAGAGGCGGGGCCATGAGCTGAGTCTCGACCCCTGCAACCATAATTAGGTGAGTTAAATGGGTGAGACACAACACACACGCACCCCCTGAGGTAGGAAAAGGGACTGAAAATCAGTCCCCTCTTTACGAAAGGAAAAAAGAAACGAGGCACAAACTATAGCCAGTATTACGAGTGTTAGTATGCAAAGTATGGAGAAGAATTCAGGGGGAGGTGGGGGAGCACCGGGAAGGGAAAAGAGTAAAAACGACAGCCCCCGGGTTTATGGAAGGAAAATCCTGCGTAACAAACCAATGGGTTTTATGAAAGGTAACTGAAGAAAAGACATGGAGGGGGGGTGGGTTGATTGCTTTTTTTGGGATCAAGAAGGAATTCGACAGTTCCTCAAAAGGATTAGTGCACGCTAAAAAGAATCAGGCACTTAAAAAAGGAAAGACATGCAATGTATCAGCGAAAAAATGACAGGGGGGGCAACAGGGAGTCATGGTACATGATGAGGTATCACGTGGGCCCCTGTGCAAGCGGGGCCCCCGGGGGGTCAGTCCTGAGCCCAGTGGGCTGCAGAAAAAAAAATATAAGTTAAACTTTTGAGAAATTTCAATTATAAATATGGTAAACATGAGGAAATTAAATCTTCATCAGGTACAAAACAAATTCTGGCCAAAAAATAGAGCGAAACACCAAGTAAAAAGACCGGGGAGGATTATGTCGGGATTCACCCTTTAAGGACCCTAACTTTTATCAAAGCATTGCTAGAAAAATGACAGGATGGATAAGGGGAACCTTTTAAAACTAGGGAGGCCAAGCCCCTGATGACACTCTTTAGGGACTTTTTCATCTAGGGTGGATATTTCTGCACTCAACAGCACCTTTCAAGGCAGGTGAAATTGCCGACCTAGAAAAATGTACAGAGAACTTTCACGGCGCGCATAACGGAGATATAAACACCTCAATTACTGGGAGCGCTTGAGTTTTCTAAACCTGTATTCCTGGAACGCAGGAGGGAGAGATACATGATTATTATCACCTGGAAAATCCTAGAGGGACTAGTACCGAACTTGCACACGAAAATTCACTCACTACGAAAGCAAAAGACTTGGCAGACGATGCACCATCCCCCCAATGAAAAGCAGGGGTGTCACTAGCACGTTAAGAGACCATACAATAAGTGTCAGGGGCCCGAGACTGTTCAACTGCCTCCCAGCACACATAAGGGGGATTACCAACAGACCCCTGGCAGTCTTCAAGCTGGCACTGGACAAGCACCTAAAGTCAGTTCCTGATCAGCCGGGCTGTGGCTCGTACGTTGGTTTGCGTGCAGCCAGCAGCAACAGCCTGGTTGATCAGGCGCTGATCCACCAGGAGGCCTGGTCACAGACCGGGCCGCGGGGGCGTTGACCCCCGAAACTCTCTCCAGGTAAACTCCAGTACTATTCTTGGTATATGTGAATGACCTGACGGAAGGGATAGACTAAGAAGTGTCCCTGTTTGTAGATGATGTGAAGTTAATGAGGAGAATTAAATCAGATGCGGATCAGACAGGACTACAAAGAGACCTGGACAGGCTGGGCACCTGGTCCAGCAACTGGCTCCTAGAATTTAACCCCGCCAAATGCAAAGTCATGAAGATCGGGGAAGGGCAAAGAAGAGCGCAGACAGAGTATAGGCTAGGTAGCCAAAGACTGCAAACCTCTGTTAATGAGAAAGATCTAGGGGTGAGTATAAATCCGAGAACGTCTCCGGAAGCACACATTAACCAGATAACTGTTGCAGCATATGGGCGCCTGGCAAACCTGAGAATAGCGTTCCGATATCTCAGTAAGGAATCGTTCAAGACTGTATGGGCCTGACGTACAAAGTGTACGTCAGGCCCATACTGGAGTATGCAGCACCAGTTTGGAACCCACACCTGGTCAAGCACGTAAAGAAATTGGAGAAAGTGCAAAGGTTTGCAACAAGGCTGGTTTCAGAGCTAAGGGAAATGTCATACGAAGAAAGATTAAGGGAAATTGGCCTGACGACACTGGAGGCCAGGAAGGTCAGGGGAGGCATGATAATGACATACAAAATACTGCATGGAATAGATAAGATGGACAGAGACAGGATGTTCCAGAGATGGGACACAGAAACAAGGGTCACAACTGGAATCTGAAGACTCAGATGAGGCAAAGGGATGTTAGGAAGTATTTCTTCAGCCACAGAGTTGTTAGGAAGTGGAATAGTCTGGCAAGTGATGTAATGGAGGCAGGAACCATACGTAGTTTTTAGACGAGGTAGAAGGGAGAGGGAGGACCCAGTAGCGGTCAATGAAGAGGCGGGGCCAGGAGCTGAGTCTCGACCCCTTCAACCACAAACAGGTGAATACACACACACAGAACAATCGCTACCATGCAAAATAACAAATATGTAAAATCGTGATAGGTTAAAATATTATAATTCATGGGGGAAAATACCAGGAGGTCAGACATACCGAGAAACTCACCTAAAATGTGACCTAAGTGTGTGGTGCACCTGGTGTTATGAGGAGGCTACCTTGAAGGTGTTATGAGGAGGCTACCTTGAAGGTGTTATGAGGAGGCTACCTTGAAGGTGTTGTGAGGAGGCTACCTTGAAGGTGTTGTTGGGGAGGTACCTTGAAGGGTTGTGAGGAGGCTACCTTGAAGGTGTTGTGAGGAGGCTACCTTGAAGGTGTTGTGAGGAGGCTACCTTGAAGGTGTTGTGAGGAGGCTACCTTGAAGGTGTTGTGAGGAGGCTACCTTGAAGGTGTTGTGAGGAGGCTACCTTAAAAGGTGTTGGGGAGGAGGTACCTTGAAGGTTTTGTGAGGAGGCTACCTTGAAGGTGTTGTGAGGAGGCTACCTTGAAGGTGTTGTGAGGAGGCTACATTGAAGGTGTTATGAGGAGGCTACCTTGAAGGTGTTGTGAGGAGGCTACCTTGAAGGTGTTGTGAGGAGGCTACCTTGAAGGTGTTGTGAGGAGGCTACCTTTGAAGGTGTTATGAGGAGGCTACCTTGAAGGTGTTGTGAGGAGGCTACATTGAAGGGTTGTGAGGAGGCTACCTTAAAAGGTGTTATGAGGAGGCTACCTTGAAGGTGTTGTGAGGAGGCTACCTTGAAGGTGTTGTGAGGAGGCTACCTTGAAGGTGTTGTGAGGAGGCTACCTTGAAGGTGTTGTGAGGAGGCTACCTTGAAGGTGTTATGAGGAGGCTACCTTGAAGGTGGTGTTATAAGGAGGCTACCTTGAAGGTGTAATGAGGAGGCTACCTTGAAGGTGTTTGAGGAGGCTACCTTGAAGGTGTTATGAGGAGGCTACCTTGAAGGTGTTGTGAGGAGGTACTTAAAGGTGTTATGAGGAGGCTACCTTGAAAGTGTTATGAGGAGGCTACCTTGAAGGTGTTGTGAGGAGGCTACCTTGAAGGTGGTGTTATGAGGCTACCTTGAAGGTGTTGTGAGGAGGCTCCCTTTGAAGGGGGTGTTATGGGGAGGGGGGAGGCTCCCTTTAAAAAAGGGTGTTATGAGGAGGCTACCTTGAAGGTTTTTGGGGTTTGGGTTGGAGGAGGCTACCTTGAAGGTGGTGTTATGAGGCTACCTTGAAGGTGTTATGAGGAGGCTACCTTGAAGGTGGTGTTATAAGGAGGCTACCTTGAAGGTGTAATGAGGAGGCTACCTTGAAGGTGTTATGAGGAGGCTACCTTGAAGGTGTTATGAGGAGGCTACCTTGAAGGTGTTGTGAGGAGGCTACCTTGAAGGTGGTGATGGGTTTAATTAAAGGAGGTACCTTGAAGGTGTAATGAGGAGGCTACCTTGAAGGTGGTGTTATGAGGAGGCTACCTTGAAGGTGGTGGTGTTATGAGCAGGCTACCTTGAAGGTGGTGGTGTTATGAAGAGGCTACCTTGAAGGTGGTGGTGCTATGAGGAGGCTACCTTGAAGGTGGTGGTATGAGGAGGCTACCTTGAAGGTGGTGGTGTTATGAGGAGGCTACCTTGAAGGTGGTGGTGTTATGAGGAGGCTACCTTGAAGGTGGTGGTGCTATGAGGAGGCTACCTTGAAGGTGGTGGTGTTATGAGGAGGCTACCTTGAATTTGGTGTTATACTTCTTAGGATAAATCCAAGTAATCTGTTAGCCTTGTTGCGCACACTTAGGCACTGCTGTCTTGGCTTTAGATTTCTGCTTACCACGACTCCCAAGTCTTTTTCACATTCTGTATGATCAAGCTCTACTTCACCTAGATTATAGCTTCGAGGGTTATTTTCATTACCAAGGACAAGTACCTTACACTTATCCACATTGAACTTCATCTGCCATTTTTCAGACCAAGACATTAATTTGTCCAAATCCTCCTGGAGTTCATTGGCATCCTCCTCAGAATGAATTATACGGCCTATCTTTGTATCATCACCAAATTTACTCATGTCACTCGTAATCCCTTCATCAAGGTCATTAATGTATGAGGCTACCTTGAAGGTGGTGTTATGAGGAGGCTACCTAGGTGTTATGAGGAGGCTACCTTGAAGGTATTATGAGGAGGTTACCTTGAAGGTGTTATGAGGAGGCTACCTTGAAGGTGTTATGAGGAGGTTACCTTGAAGAAGGTGGTGTTATGAGATGGCTACCTTGAAGAAGGTAGTGTTATGAGGAGGCTACCTTGAAGAAGGTAGTGTTATGAGGAGGCTACTTGAAGAGGTAGTGTATGAGGAGGCTACCCTTTAAGGGAAAGGGGTGTTATGAGGAGGCTACCTTGAAGGAAGGTGTGTTATGAGGAGCTACCTTGAGGGAAGCAGGCTGGGGGTTCTTGAAAAGGTTGAAAGGAGGTACTTGGGGGTAGTCGTCCCCCCGAGGGTACGGAATGTGTTAGGTTCCGGGGTTGTTTGGGGCTCCTTAAAAAGGGTTGGCATAGGGCCCTTACCCGTGAAGGAAAGGTTATGTTAATGAGGAGCACTTAAGGGTTTGTGTTAGGGAAAGGCCCGAAATGTGAGTTGCCCCCCGGGTGGTACCCTTTTAAGTTTATACACCCTTAGGGAATTTTAGGGGGTACCTTGAAAAATGTAATAATTCTTTGAAAATATTTATAAAGGGTAAGAGCTGGTATTATAATCCTTAAAATAGTTCAATTTTCTTATAAGGGGTAGGCGACACCCAAAAGGGGTTATTAAACCCCAGGTATTCTAATACTGGGTTTGGGGATGAGGAGGTACCGGTGGGAATGAGACTACCTTAAAATTTTTAACTCCCTTAAAAGGATTAACCCGGGTTTCTGGTAAACCGAAGGGTACAAACACTTTAGAATTTGGGGTTTGAGGGGGTTTGAAGAAGTATCATAACACCTTAAAAAGGATGGAGACTCTTGAAAGGTATGCCCGAACCAGACTTGAATTTGTTATAGGGGGTTTCCTTAGGGTTTTGTTAGAGGAGCTACCTTAAGAGGGGGGGTTTTTAAACAAATTTAAATTTGTCTTTAATCTCCAAGAATTTTTAGGGGTAATTTAAGAATGGGGTTTTTCCCCATGGAGGTGGTGATGAGAATCTTGTGTATGTTCACCTGGAGCACCAGCTAAATTATGATGCCTGGACTCTGGAGCATCAGTGGAACCGATCATGATCACAGGATCATACACTAACAGTGTCTCTTATTTTCACTGTTATTATTACACAGGGTGTTTCACTCGTAGGAGGCACCGAGTAATCGTTTACTAAAAACATAGTATACAAACAAGACGGTTGAGACTACGGAAGTACCATCTCGGGGCCTCCTACAAGTGAAACATCCTGTAGTTACGAAGCTAGTGGTGCTGGCTGCACTCCTCAGTCTTCCCCAAACTGATGAACAAGACCCACATGTAACACCTGAGAATCTATTGATGTAGACGTTTCGCCATCTTCTTGCACCATCGTCAGCAGTGGAGACGGTGCAAGAAGTGGAGAGGTAAAAATATGTCTCATTCATCCACCTCTCGGTATAATACGCAATTAACGTTAAGTATTTTCTCAGCTTGTTACTAACAAGAGTGAAAATTTTAAATTTAAATTTGTATATTTGATGATGGATGAGCTAATAATATTATCTAATGAATATTTCTTTGGTATAATGTAACCAGTAATTTATTTCTAAAGAAATTACAAACCAAAAGGTCTTATTTAACTTAATATGAGCTGTAGCAACGCAGGATATACACACTGAGATGTATATTTCCCTCAGTGTATATACACTAAGGTGTATTTCTCAGCGTATATACACTGATAGTTTACTCTAATACCTATTTTAGGGTATTAAAGTATTCTTGTCTGCTAAATGAAAAGATTACATGCAGCCTTAATGATACGAGTGCAGTCGATAGGCTTTAAACCCCCCACCTCCATAAACCATGGAGCCAGGTGCTCACCTTGGCCGCCTCTGCGTGGTGCTCACCAAAGAGAGCACAGCACTGCTCAGCGATGGAGCGAAGAACTTGCTCAGAGGTTGAGGAGGCTGGAGTCAGACCCACCAACCTGCAACACCAGCGCTGAGATTACTCCAGGATGGTGCGAGTCAGACGTGTGTGTATACGGTGGGAGTCAGATATGTGTGTGTATATGATGGTGGGAGTCAGATGTATGTGTGTGTATGATGGTGAGAGTCAGATGTGTGTGTATATGATGCTGGGAGTCAGACATGTATGTATACGATTGTGGGAGTCAGACGTATGTATACAATAGTTTGAATGAGACATGTGCACAGGACGGTGAGAATGAGACACATGCACAAGTATTCGTCGTCAGGTACTCACCTGACGACGACGTGGAAGGAGGTGGTCTAGGTACTGACCTGACAACGAGGGGGTAGTCCGGGACCCACTCACAGCATCTCTCAGTGGTCTTGGCGATGAGAGAGGTCTTCCCGCAGCCCTCCTCACCGTGCACCACCAACGGTGCACATGAGTCACTGTTCACGTACCTGCACAACAATACCTACTTGTACACCACAGTAATGAGAATGTCACAGAATCATGGAAGGTGTACCGAGGAACGGTACCACGGCCTCACACCCCTTCAGAGTACAAGAGTACATGTACTTGAATAAACAGAGAAATAAACGGGGATTTCTGTTTATTAACTGACTGACGTTTATTACGTCTTAGGTTGTGTTTGTGTATACTCTCGTGTATACTTTTTTTTCCACTATTGTACAAGTACGCGTGTGTATAGGTCCAGGTTTGGAATCTTTTATATTGCAGTTTTTTTAGCCGGGACGGTAGCGATCTCAGGTGTGAAGCCGCTGGATACGTTCCCGGTGCCGCTGGTTACATTCCCGATACCGCTGGTTACGTTTCCGGTACCGCTGGATCCGTTCACGGTACCGTTGAATCAGTCCATGAAACCGTTGGATCCATCCACGGTACACCTTACACAATACACACATGAACCACAGCTTACACTCCGCCACACTAGCATCATCACCGCTCAGAATACTAAGCTAATTGTCAATCTTTTACATGAGATATACAGACAGACGTTGAGCGGATTATTCACCAGCTCTCCACCTTCCCGGAATATGCGCGGTAAAATGTGTCTGGAAAAAATGGTTATGTGTTGAACTAGAAGTCGTCAGCAAACTCAACGAGAGATTTGTGTCTTAACCAGCAGCACTAAACTAAGAAAGACTTTTTCAGTTTGAACAATATTACAAACTGGAATTAATACCAGACTGTGAAGACAGGCGTGGTGTTCAGGTGCGGAAATCTGGGGGTATAAACCAAGGACGTGGTTACTCATAAGTGACTGACAATGTCCCCAGGACGTGCTTAGTCTCATAAGTGACTGAGCGTCCCCAAGACGTGGTTAGTCTCACCTCATAAGTGACCGACAGTGTCCCCAGGACGTAGTTAATCTCACCTCACAGGTGACTGACAGTCCCCAGGACGTGGTTACTTACAAGTGACTGACAGTCCCCAGGACGTGGTTAGTCTCACCTCACAAGTGACCGACAGCGTCCCCAGGACGTGGTAAGTCTCACCTCTTGATCTTTGCTAGCAGCTCCTGGCGACCCTCAAAGCCCTGGCAGAGTGCCTGGCAGCTGAGGGACTGCTGCATCAGCTCGTGGAAGAGCCGCTTCTCGATGCCCAGGTATGTCTTCAACTCCTCCTGCAAAGGAATTTTAAATTTCCTCGATAATTTCACGATTAATCAATTATACACGAGTGTAAAACAGTGGAAATAAGCCAAGGATCCCAATGGAAATAAGTCAAGCCACTTTACCTGGCTTTTATTGGGTCACCCTACGTAATTTACACTGTATGATAACTGCACTTATGTGTACCTGTGTCTAAATAAACTCAATAATCAAGACAGACGCAACTTCCAAAACAAATTCTAATCGGAATGTTTTTATCTATCAGTAAGACACATGTGCCACACCCGGATCTCTATCATGAAGATGTCTCTCAACCAGTGACTTACATAATAGAATACAGGTGGGCTCTATTTTACAACGCTTTACTTTACAGCGTTTCGCTAATGCAGCAGTTTTCAATTAAACATTAAAATGGTATAAAATACCGACAGGTTGTTAGGTAAGACACATATGCAACAGTTAGGTATCTTTATTTCGACGAAGTTGATTGTAGGTCTGTACCAAGATACCCTTGTGTTGCAGTGTCAGACAGATTGAACATTAAAATGGTATAAAATACCGACAGGTTGTTAGGTAAGATACCTAACTGTTGCATATGAGTTTTCAATTACACCATTCTTCATTTATTCAGACTTCCTATAATAAATAGTCACTACTCACTAAACCTAACGACGAAAATATTTTAAGATAAGTAATGTGTATACTGCTCTATTGTACACTTAATATATGATAGTGTAAATATATTAACAGGCTTTTATATGCATTTGAAAGTGTAAAAAGGCTATGATTCACTTTACAGCGATTTTCGCTTTACAGCAGTAGCTTGGAACCTAACCTGCTGTATAAGCGGGGCCCTCCTGTATATACAGAAGACAGTAGAAGATGAGGTAATCAGTCCCTCAGCCCTGAGGTGTTCAGTCTTATTCATTGACTTGTAAATACTTTACATCATTAATGAAGGTAATTTATTTTGTCTGTCCCAGTAAGCTCTGTAGCGTGCAGCGTCATCCGATCTGCAGCATCACTGCGTCGTGTCGCATGGACGCAACTCCGACTCTGAGTAAAGGTTTAGAAAAACCATTGGACTGAAGAAGCCACTGGCTGGCGAAACATTTCCATTATTATTATGGTGGAGCGCTAAACCTGTAGAGATTATTCAGCACCTGTGTTGGGGGGACTACTGGAAGACATTCAGGCTTAGTTCAGGGAACTGAAGCACAGATCCAATTCCCTAGATCAAGAGCCCCCACCAGCATCAAGGAACCTCCCTTGAGGGGGCAAAACGTTTCCAGAATAAAGATACCCAAATATTGCACAAGTGTCTCATTTAGCAACCAGATTCATCGTGTTTCTCATTCCATTCATTGTGACGCAAACTGCAGTCATGATTAAGAAATAATTTCTCACAGATAAGTAATTTATTGACTGTCTTCACCAACACCCTTGAACGGGGCAGGGGTAGGTAGGGGAAGGTTCCTTCAGGCTGGTGCAGAGTTCTTGATCCAAGGAAGTGAGCTACCCTCTTCTTTGAATCAAGCCTGATTACCCCCCCCATTCCCCGTCCCTACGGGCTTAGTGCTTCTCAATAAATATAATAATAATTATAATTATTAAGAATGCAAGCTAACAAGTGAGATTTGTATCCAATATTCTGTATAGCCCTTGTGGTTTAGCGCTTCTTTTTGATTATAATAATAATGTATCCAATATTAAGCAACTTCAGGTAACTTAACACAACTTCAAGTGACATAATACAATTTAAGGTGATAAGGTAATAAAAGAACGTATAAAACACCTGTTATTAACAAACTCAGACGATGACAAGAAAATAGACAAGAGTGCTGAGTATTATAGCCTCACACTTGTCTCTGTTGAAGAGGGTCTCAGTGTGAGGCCGAAATATCCAGCAGTAATGTGATAACATGCCAGGAGAGTGTCTTGATGCTTCTGAAGGGTTCTTGATCCTAAGAATTGAAGCTACCCTCTCTATTTTTGCATCAAACCAAATTATTGTATTTTATGCGTCGAAGACGCTATTTTCTCCCCAAAATAACAGGACCTACCTTGTTCTCGTCCTCCTCTATAATGCCGTCGATGATAGAGATGAGGAGCGGGGAGACCTGAGCACACAGGTCCTCCACATACTGTGCGTGCTCCCCCACCTCGGTGCTCAGGCCGCTGCTGTGCCACTTAACGCGGAACCTGAGCATCCTGATTTCATCGAGCCGCTCCTGCAGCGTCAGGAAAGATGCGTTGGTCATACTAGTTACAGAGACGTACCTGTGATCAGGCGTAGTCGTGTGAATGGTTCATTACCTTCGTAACTTTTTCAACTATCAAAACTTTGGGGCCCAGTCCCTGTACCCATTATGTACCTCTAATCTTTTTGACTACCGCCCACAGGATGGGTATGGGGTGCATAGTAAAGATATTAAACTATCTTTAACTAACCACCTGCGTCTGAAGCGACAGGGTCATCAAACTGGTTATGGAGATGCGGTAGCTACCAGTATCAATAAGAAAATCGTCAAACTACCTCTTCGTTTTCCAGGGTTTGTAAGGGCCATTGACAGCTTACGTCGTATCGAGCCCTACTTCCCGATGTATGGAGAAGAGATATTACCCAAAGCTGGACATTGAAAGAAAAGAGAACTGGTGTCCCTTTCCAAAGAGAAAGAGAAACAAGAAATTCCCAAGTAGGTCAAGTGGACCCTCCTTGCCAAACCCCAGAAGAGCCAGACGCCCATAACCTCCCCTGAGTTCAGGAACCAGCTTCCCACCAAAACCGTCAAAGATATATCCGCAGAGCGGAAAAATGGATCCGGGCAAAATAAGATTAGGACAAGCGTCCCAGAGAGAACGGAGGAAATTTCTCACTGATGCTCAGGCGAGAAAGAGACGTCCACACTCGATGAAGGTGCAGAGGTCCCCGGTCGTCAAACTGGTTATGGAGACTTGAGTAGCCACCAACGTCTTACTGCTGTGGTTTATAAGGTCACGGACAACTTAAGTCGTACGGAACCTTATAGCCACCAGCGTCAGGATTCAAGACCCCACACTCATCTACCGATCCCTTCCCCTCCCTTCTCCCACTCCTCCATGCTATCTCCGTCTTCTTTCCTCCCTTTCATTCATTCTACTCTTATTCGCCCCCTCACTCTTTTTCGGCAACTCTACAAATATGGTGGTGCCCACGTAATAGTAACTCTAAACTCAGATGATGCAAGACATTTCTATTCTTTCGTAGCTACTGAACTCATAGAGACCTACTGAAATCTCCCAGGTCAGGCTAACAGATTTAATAACCAGCTATCAACCACAAAAATAGTGGATGAGAAAAAGAATAGCTTCCCAGAGCAGGCTGAGTGTGCTGCAGCCACCAACAACATGAAAAGCATTTGCTAACATTATGAAAGACACCACTAATTTATCAATAATTCTGTCACTATCAATACTTAATTAAGTTTAATCATAGAAGCGTAGACTCCCACGAACACAGCTTTATTCCCGTGAGTGTAACACATGGATACACACACACGGTGTTACATACCTTGAGCTCACTCTGAAGGAGCTCAAGCCGCTTCCTGCTGTCGGGGTCAGTGGTGACGTAGAGCTTGCCCTGCGCTGGAACGTTGTGTGAGGGGAAGTGTGTGAACTTGCGACAGAGCCACAGACACTGCTTGGCACTCTCCTGGTTCACGAGGACGCTCTCCTGAATCTCCTGTAATAGCCAAGGTCGGAAGACAGAAGTGATGGTTAAGAACACACGCAAGGTTAAGGGATGGAGAGAAATACTAGCTGGATTAGAAAATACTGCAGGAAATATTAACTAGTTTAAAGATAAGGTCATAGTATTTATGGAGGAAATAGTAATCGGCTTAAAGGTAACGTCATAGTAATTACTGGAGAGAAATACTAATTGGACTAAATGAAGGAGCAGTGTTCGCTGGAGGGATCAAATTCTCCCACTCGCACCTGCTGCACCTCCAGCATGACCCACCTGCTCCATCACAGTGGATAGGTACTTCTCCTTCATACCCTGGCTAAACACCCCTCTCAACAGTGTAATCATCTTCTTGACTTCGTTGTGCCAGTCGTGGAGTGCCTCCTGTCGCAGCGTGGCACTGCTGGTGTCCTGCGGGAGGGAGGGAGGTTACACTGGTGCTACACTGCCGTTACACTGCACTTTCACACACACTAGACATAACACTATATTTACTCTTGCGTGTTATTACGACAAATAAATTAATTACATTTAGTTTTAGAGACAACCCAAGTAACAAAGAAAGTCACGTTACCCTGGCTGTGATATAACAAATAACCCACATCTTGGAGATGGAAATTCAGACGATAATGATGTTTCAGCACGGACTGAAACTTCTTCCATAATTTCCTCTTCAACTTGTGGCTTACTCATGAGAACAAATAACGAGACAAAATATAGCTGTTACATCCCTTATTAATGACGAATGATAACATTTTATCAGACTGTGATGTCAGTATATTGCAGCAAGTCAGAGTAACTTTCCACAACTTGCATGCATTTTTTTGGTTAATTATTGTAAGCTAGAGAATTCTAGTCAGTGTACAACTATTTTCTTACTTAGATAAGCTGTAATAAAACCTTTTTCTGCTAGAATCTTCCTTAAATAAACCATATATGATGCATTAAATATATTTTGGTATTTTCAAGTTATGTATAAATTCTTTATTTAATATTAATATCATGTACATGACACTAATATACAGCTTGTGTGATTGTTACTCTCTGACCACAGCCACACTAGTGTGACGTCTCACAGCTGTGCCACACTAGTGTGACGTCTCAGAGGTGTGCCACACTAGTGTGACGTCTCAGAGGTGTGCCACACTAGTGTGACGTCTCACAGCTGTGCCACACTAGTGTGACGTCTCAGAGGTGTGCCACACTAGTGTGACGTCTCACAGCTGTGCCACACTAGTGTGACGTCTCACAGCTGTGCCACACTAGTGTGACATCTCACAGCTGTGCCACACTAGTGTGACGTCTCACAGCTGTGCCACACTAGTGTGACGTCTCAGAGGTGTGTCACACTAGTGAGACATCTCACAGCTGTGCCACACTAGAGTGACGTCTCACAGCTGTGCCACACTAGTGTGACGTCTCAGAGGTGTGTCACACTAGTGAGACATCTCACAGCTGTGCCACACTAGTGTGACGTCTCACAGCTGTGCCACACTAGTGTGACGTCTCACAGCTGTGCCACACTAGTGAGACATCTCACAGCTGTGTCACCCTAGTGAGACGTCTCAGAGGTGTGTCACCCTAGTGAGACGTCTCAGAGCTGTGCCACACTAGTGAGACGTCTCAGAGCTGTACCACACTAGTGAGACGTCTCAGAGCTGTGCCACCCTAGTGAGACGTCTCACAGCTGTGCCACACTAGTGAGACGTCTCACAGCTGTGCCACACTAGTGAGACGTCTCACAGCTGTGCCACACTAGTCAGACGTCTCAGAGTTGTCACACTAGTGAGACGTCTCAGAGCTGTGCCACACTAGTGAGACGTCTCAGAGCTGTGCCACACTAGTGAGACGTCTCAGAGCTGTGCCACACTAGTGAGACGTCTCAGAGTTGTGCTACACTAGTGAGACGTCTCAGAGCTGTGCCACACTAGTGAGACGTCTCACAGCTGTGCCACACTAGGGAGACGTCTCACAGCTGTGCTACACTAGTGAGACGTCTCACAGCTGTGCAACACTAGTGAGACGTCTCACAGCTGTGCCACACTAATGAGACGTCTCACAGCCGTGCCACACTAGTGAGACGTCTCACAGCTGTGCCACACTAGTGAGACGTCTCACAGCTGTGCCACACTAATGAGACGTCTCACAGCTGTGCCACACTAGTGAGACGTCTCACAGCTGTGCCACACTAGTGAGACGTCTCACAGCTGTGCCACACTAGTGAGACGTCTCACAGCTGTGCCACACTAGTGAGACGTCTCACAGCTGTGCCACACTAGTGAGACGTTTCACAGCTGTGCCACACTAGTGACGTCTCACAGTTGTGCCACACTAGTGAGACGTCTCACAGCTGTGCCACACTAGTGAGACGTCTCACAGTTGTGCCACACTAGTGACGTCTCACAGCTGTGCCACACTAGTGACGTCTCACAGTTGTGCCACAATAGTGACGTCTCACAGCTGTGCCACACTAGTGAGACGTCTCACAGCTGTGCCACACTAGTGAGACGTCTCACAGCTGTGTCACACTCGTGAGACGTCTCACAGCTGTGCCACACTCGTGAGACGTCTCACAGCTGTGCCACACTAGTGAGACGTCTCACAGCTGTACCACACTAGTGGAGACGTCTCACAGTTGTGCCACACTAGTGACGTCTCACAGCTGTGCCACACTAGTGACGTCTCACAGTTGTGCCACACTAGTGACGTCTCACAGTTGTGCCACACTAGTGACGTCTCACAGCTGTGCCACACTAGTGAGACGTCTCACAGCTGTGCCACACTAGTGAGACATCTCACAGTTGTGCCACACTAGTGAGACGTCTCACAGCTGTGCCACACTAGTGAGACGTCTCACAGCTGTGTCACACTAGTGAGACGTCTCACAGTTGTGCCACACTAGTGACGTCTCACAGCTGTGCCACACTAGTGAGACGTCTCACAGCTGTGCCACACTAGTGAGACGTCTCACAGCTGTGTCACACTAGTGAGACGTCTCACAGTTGTGCCACACTAGTGACGTCTCACAGTTGTGCCCCACTAGTGACGTCTCACAGCTGTGCCACACTAGTGACGTCTCACAGCTGTGCCACACTAGTGACGTCTCACAGCTGTGCCACACTAGTGACGTCTCACAGCTGTGCCACACTAGTGAGACGTCTCACAGCTGTGTCACACTAGTGAGACGTCTCACAGTTGTGCCACACTAGTGATGTCTCACAGTTGTGCCCCACTAGTGACGTCTCACAGCTGTGCCACACTAGTGACGTCTCACAGCTGTGCCACACTGGTGACGTCTCACAGCTGTGCCACACTAGTGACGTCTCACAGCTGTGCCACACTAGTGACGTCTCACAGCTGTGCCACACTAGTGACGTCTCACAGCTGTGCCACACTAGTGACGTCTCACAGCTGTGCCACACTAGTGACGTCTCACAGCTGTGCCACACTAGTGACGTCTCACAGCTGTGCCACACTGCTCGCCTTCCATCGCTTACTCTTCACGTCGAACACCATCTGTATTTATTAAAGTAAATTATAAGATATGTTTTGAGAGATTATTATTATTATTATTATTATTATTATTATTATTATTATTATTATTATTATTATTATTATTCAAATTTCTCATTTACAAACCGATCTGTAATTGTGTTTACTTTATATATTTAAATTGTTAGTAGTAATGATATTCAATATTTTGAAATGACGTTAATTGGTTTATGTGGCTCTTGTAACGTAATGTATTAAGCTGCCTTTAGTATCACACACACACACACACACACACACACACACACACACACACACACACACATACATGGGAGATAGAGCTCAAAAAAAGGGAGGAAGACTGGGGAAGGAGACTAGATGAGCTGGAAAGGAAGATGGAAGAGAGGTTAGCAGCAGAATGCAGAAGGTGGAAGAAACAGCCACAGAAGCAGAAATAAAGATAGAGAGATTAGAAGATGAGCTGAGACGTCTGAAACAGCACAGAGACAAAGATATTACAGAAGTAGCATCGGCAATGGCTAAATTAAACACAGACAACAGGTCTGAAGGAAGCATGGAAACTAAACTATATGCAGAGGTCCTGTAAAACCCCACATGGGGCCAAACAAAGACAGGGAGCACACTAGGACAGAAAGAGAGGTTGGAAGACATCGAAGGAACTAGGACTGTGCAAGGACCTTCCCAGAAAACCCTGTGTGGGCCAGGAGCAGGTGAGCAGGAAGGATAAACCAAGAAGCATAGGGGCCATAACGAGGGAAGGGACTGAAGGAAGGAACACTCCACGGGAAGGAACTAAAACACATCAAGGATGCAATGGAGTCACAGTGGGAGGTGGAAAGGGAGAGATCCGTGTTTGTCTATGGGCTAGACGAAGCTAAAGGGGAAACTTATGATGAAAGAAAGCAGGAGGAGAAAAAAAGCGATTGAAGACATCATGAAGGTGAAAAGGCGAGGGGGACATGACCCAGGTGGCAAATTTTCGGAGAATTGGGTGGTTCACAAAGAAAAGGAATCGGCCTCCCCAAAGTAATTTTCAAGGCAGAATCAACCCGAACCATGATCCTGCAGGAGAAAGCACGGCTGAGAGGCAAGCGGGTTCCGGAGTGTGTACCTCGACCGAAAACAGAACACAGGACGAAAGGAAGACAATGAAAGAGAGAGTTCAAAAACGAAAGGGGGAAATGGGAGGAAATGAAAAAGGAGAGCAGAATGACCCGGGATCAAATGGAAGGACAAGCGCACCCCCAGAAACACCTGCAGAAGGACTCCAGCCACGACACCCCCAAGGAAAACTGAACAATCCAAACCAACCATCACACACCGATCCCTCTGTTTCCACCCCCCGCACACAGTTACAGTATTAGAACAGAAGTTGAAGGTTTGGTACACAAATGCAGATGGATTAACGAATAAACATGGGGAATGGCAAGAAAGAATCAATGAGAAGTCCCCAGACATCATAGCAGTTACAGAAACAAAACTCATGGAGACAATAACAGATGGCAATCTTCCCACCAGGATACCAGATCATGAGGAAAGATAGAAGGGGCAGGGGGGGAGGGGGGGTTGCTCTGCTCGTAAAAACAGATGGAAATTTGAG
This sequence comes from Cherax quadricarinatus, assembly GCF_026875155.1. Taxonomy (NCBI): domain Eukaryota; kingdom Metazoa; phylum Arthropoda; class Malacostraca; order Decapoda; family Parastacidae; genus Cherax; species Cherax quadricarinatus. The sequence goes on along the minus strand of NC_069415.1, from coordinate 12,064,717 downwards.
AAAATGGAAGGAATAGATGAGAGGGGGAGAAAAGGGGACTACATAGCAGGTACACTTCAGTCGGGGGAAAACACAAAGTGGTCATTGCAGTGATGTATATCCACCCACAGAACTGCAGGAGGCCAAGAGAGGAATATGAAGAGAGCAACAGAGCAATGGTGGACACACTTCCTGAGGTGGCAAGAAGAGCTCACTCCAGCAGAGCAAAGTTGCTGGTTATGGGGGATTTCAACCACAGGGAGATTGACTGGGGAAAAACCTGGAGCCACATGGGGGTCCCGAAACATGGAGAGCCAGGATGTTGGACGTGGGCTGGAAAACCTCATGCACCAACATGTTAAGGGACACTCCCAGAGTGAGAGGGGAGGATGAACCAGCAAGATTGGACCTTGTGTTCACCCTGGGCAGCTCAGACATTGAGGACATCAAGTTGAGAGTCCCCTAGGAGCTAGCGACCCCCGTGGTTCTGTGCTTTGAATACATAGTAGAGCTGCAAGTGGGGAGAATAACAGGAGTAGAATGGGAAAAGCCTGACCATAAAAGAAGGGACTTTCATAGGGTTGAAGAACTTCCTGCGGGAGGTCCAGTGGGACAGAGAACTGGCAGGAAAGCCAGTAAATGAAATGATGGAATAATGTAGCAACAAAATGCAAGGAGGCAGTGGAAAGGTTTTATCCAAGGGCAACAGTAACAACGGGAAGACCAGAACAAGCCCCTGGTTCACCCGACGGTGTAAGGAGGCAAAAAAAAAAGTGCAATAGAGAATGGAAAAAGTACAGAAGGCAGAGAAACACACGAAAATAGGGAGATCAGTCGCAGAGGGCCCGGAATGAGTACGCACAGGTAAGGAGGGAGGCCCCCGCGCAGTATGAAAATGACATAGCATCGAGAATCAAGACAGACCCCAAACTGTTGTATAGCCCCCATCAGGAGGAAGACAACAGTCAAAGACCAGGGGATCAGATTAAGGACAGAGGTGGAGAACTCACAAGAAAAAGATCAGGAGGTATGTGAGGAGCTGAACAGGAGATTTTAAGGAATTTTTAAAAGTAGAGACTGGAAGGGCTGTGGGGAAAACAGAACAGAAGGGAACATCAAGAGGGAATATACCAACAAGTGTTGGATGACATAAAAAACAACTGAGGAGGAGGTGAAGAAGCTCTTAAGTGACCTTGACACCTCAAAGGCGATGGGGCGGGGGACAACATCTCCCCATGGGTCCTTAGAGAAGGAGCAGAGATGCTGTGTGTGCCTCTAAAACCCCAATCTTTCACACATCCCGTGAAAACTGGGCAACTA
>NC_069415.1:12050918-12058418 GCF_026875155.1 Cherax quadricarinatus | reverse complement strand
TTTGGTCTTACCCCTTGTGGGCCCTTAACAGTGTGCGGTGCTCCTTTCCTTGTACTTCGACTGGTCCCACTTTTACTACTACTCCTACAATTTCCACTCCATTTCTACCATTTTTACTATTGCCTCCCTTTACCCTTCTCTCCCCTTTCTCTCATGCTCCACTAAACTACTCTCCCTACTTTCTACTACCACTATTGCTTCTACTACTACTTTCCACTACCACTACCTTTTCTTTCTTGGTACCGTCATTGTCCCCCCTCGCCTATATATACTGGCTCTCTCACTCTTATGTGTTAGTGTGACTGTAAATGGTCCAAGTCGGACCGAAACGTCGTCGTAAGCTTCTCTCTCCTATGTGCAGGTTATCTGTGTATTGTTCCAGTCACGGTATTGTGCCTTTTCTTCTTTAATTTCCTTTTTTTTTTTTTTGGCCAGTCTCCTTGAATGTAAAAACTAAGTCCAGCCTCGCAGGTTTGTCATTCCTTACTCTCGTCCCTTCTTTTGGTGATAGGTTGTGGATAGCAGTTGTAAAGGCCCTGGGGGCCTTTCATAAAGACCATGGAGCCCCCTCACAAAGACCCTGGGATCCCTCATAAAGACCCTGGGACCCGTCATAAAGACCCTGGGACCCGTCATAAAGACCCTGGAACCCGTCATAAAGACACTGAGACCCGTCATAAAGACCCTGAGACCCGTCATAAAGACCCTGGGATCCGTCATAAAGACCCTGAGACCCGTCATAAAGACCCTGAGATCCCTCATAAAGACCCTGGGATCCGTCATAAAGACCCTGGGATCCCTCATAAAGACCCTAGGACTCCTCATAAAGACCCTGAGACTCCTCACAAAGACCCTGGGACCCCTCATGAAACCCACCATAGGTTAAATTGCATTTTCCCACACCACTGGCATTTCTTACATCACTATTTCTCTTAATTACCACATGTCTGATAGCCTTACCATCCTCAGTGATCTTACGCGAGAGTACTCATACCTTCCCCCTCACCTCACCTTCATTTATTGTATTGATACCTTGATCTCTGTCTCTGGCATGGAGTTTCGAACCTCTGACGTGTCAAGTCTTAACCTCCCCGTGTGTCCTGAAACCTTTCTTCACCACCAGTGTTCGTTATTATCAGGTATGTTATCAACACTTTTTCCAGGGTATCTTAGTGAGATACCCTGGCATATCACATAGCTTATTATGCTATCACTGTATTCATCAATAATCGTATATGCTAAACTGCTAGTAGGGCTGTAACCAGATGTCGCTAGTCTCACAGACTTCCTGCTAAATATTGGCAATTGCCGTTATTTAAGTCACTTTTAGTTTCCACAGAGAGTGAATACAAAACGTGGAGAAAATTTAGACATTTGTTCTCCTTAAGCCTTTTGAAAATGTGTGGAGCCAGTGTGGTGAGCGACATCTCCGCTACAGACTCCATCATGTGCCTCACATCTCCGCTACAGACTCCATCATGTGCCTCACGTCTCCGCTACAGACTCCATCATGTGCCTCACATCTCCGCTACAGACTCCATCATGTGCCTCACATCTCCGCTACAGACTCCATCATGTGCCTCACATCTCCGCTACAGACTCCATCATGTGCCTCACATCTCCGCTACAGACTCCATCATGTGCCTCACATCTCCGCTACAGACTCCATCATGTGCCTCACGTCTCCGCTACAGACTCCATCATGTGCCTCACATCTCCGCTACAGACTCCATCATGTGCCTCACATCTCCGCTACAGACTCCATCATGTGCCTCACATCTCCGCTACAGACTCCATCATGTGCCTCACATCTCCGCTACAGACTCCATCATGTGCCTCACATCTCCGCTACAGACTCCATCATGTGCCTCACTCTCCGCTACAGACTCCATCATGTGCCTCACATCTCCGCTACAGACTCCATCATGTGCCTCACATCTCCGCTACAGACTCCATCATGTGCCTCACATCTCCGCTACAGACTCCATCATGTGCCTCACATCTCCGCTTCAGACTCCATCATGTGCCTCACATCTCCGCTACAGACTCCATCATGTGCCTCACATCTCCGCTACAGACTCCATCATGTGCCTCACATCTCCGCTACAGATTCCATCATGTGCCTCACATCTCCGCTACAGACTCCATCATGTGCCTCACGTCTCCGCTACAGACTCCATCATGTGCCTCACATCTCCGCTACAGACTCCATCATGTGCCTCACATCTCCGCTACAGACTCCATCATGTGCCTCACATCTCCGCTACAGACTCCATCATGTGCCTCACATCTCCGCTACAGACTCCATCATGTGCCTCACATCTCCGCTACAGACTCCATCATGTGCCTCACATCTCCGCTACAGACTCCATCATGTGCCTCACATCTCCGCTTCAGACTCCATCATGTGCCTCACATCTCCGCTACAGACTCCATCATGTGCCTCACATCTCCGCTACAGACTCCATCATGTGCCTCACATCTCCGCTACAGATTCCATCATGTGCCTCACATCTCCGCTACAGACTCCATCATGTGCCTCATCTCCGCTACAGACTCCATCATGTGCCTCACATCTCCGCTACAGACTCCATCATGTGCCTCACATCTCCGCTACAGACTCCATCATGTGCCTCATCTCCGCTACAGACTCCATCATGTGCCTCACATCTCCGCTACAGACTCCATCATGTGCCTCAAATCTCCGCTACAGATTCCATCATGTGCCTCACATCTCCGCTACAGACTCCATCATGTGCCTCATCTCCGCTACAGACTCCATCATGTGCCTCACATCTCCGCTACAGACTCCATCATGTGCCTCACATCTCCGCTACAGACTCCATCATGTGCCTCACATCTCCGCTACAGACTCCATCATGTGCCTCACATCTCCGCTACAGACTCCATCATGTGCCTCACATCTCCGCTACAGACTCCATCATGTGCCTCACATCTCCGCTACAGACTCCATCATGTGCCTCACATCTCCGCTACAGACTCCATCATGTGCCTCACATCCCGCTACAGACTCCATCATGTGCCTCACATCTCCGCTACAGACTCCATCATGTGCCTCACATCTCCGCTACAGACTCCATCATGTGCCTCACATCTCCGCTACAGACTCCATCATGTGCCTCACATCTCCGCTACAGACTCCATCATGTGCCTCACATCTCCGCTACAGACTCCATCATGTGCCTCACATCTCCGCTACAGACTCCATCATGTGCCTCACATCTCCGCTACAGACTCCATCATGTGCCTCACATCTCCGCTACAGACTCCATCATGTGCCTCACATCTCCGCTTCAGACTCCATCATGTGCCTCACATCTCCGCTACAGACTCCATCATGTGCCTCACATCTCCGCTACAGACTCCACCATGTGCCTCACATCTCCAGTACAGACTCCATCATGTGCCTCACATCTCCGCTACAGACTCCATCATGTGCCTCACATCTCCGCTACAGATTCCATCATGTGCCTCACATCTCCGCTACAGACTCCATCATGTGCCTCATCTCCGCTACAGACTCCATCATGGGCCTCACATCTCCGCTACAGACTCCATCATGTGCCTCACATCTCCGCTACAGACTCCATCATGTGCCTCACATCTCCGCTACAGACTCCATCATGTGCCTCACATCTCCGCTACAGACTCCATCATGTGCCTCACATCACTACAGACTCCATCATGTGCCTCACATCTCCGCTACAGACTCCATCATGTGCCTCACATCTCCGCTACAGACTCCATCATGTGCCTCATCTCCGCTACAGACTCCATCATGTGCCTCACATCTCCGCTACAGACTCCATCATGTGCCTCACATCTCCGCTACAGACTCCATCATGTGCCTCACATCTCCGCTACAGACTCCATCATGTGCCTCACATCTCCGCTACAGACTCCATCATGTGCCTCACATCTCCGCTACAGACTCCATCATGTGCCTCACATCTCCGCTACAGACTCCATCATGTGCCTCACATCTCCGCTACAGACTCCATCATGTGCCTCACATCTCCGCTACAGACTCCATCATGTGCCTCACAGCTTCGCTAACCTTGCTTATTATCACTTCCAACAGCAGTTCTCTCTTCTCCAGTTAGTTACCTCATCATATCACTGGACACTTAACTGCATACGTCTCCTCCCACTTCCCCCAGCACTCGCCCACAACTGTCTTAGCAGTCAGTGTCACAACACCTCCAGCCATCTTATACAATCATCGGTCTTATTAGTTCCTCCTGGGCCCTGTCATTCCTTCGTTTGACACCGTGTATACAGATTGCCTTTACCGCATCATCTGTCTCATTCCACTTACTTACCTCCCTCAAATTAAAAAAAAAGTATTTCCCAGAATCCGTGTAGCTCTCCCGTGTACTGAGCTGACAGCCTCTCTGTGCCCTCGTAGCTGTACATACTGTATCATTTCAGATAGTCTGCTTGTAAATCCCTTGTCAAAGCCTCTGAATAGCTTTGATGTCGTAATCATATCTTCCTTGGTTCTTCTCTCTCCTAGAATCATATTTAGTTAATACAGTCTATCCTTATAGTTCAATGCCTCAGCTCTGGAATTAATCGTGTTCCACACCTCTGAACATTCTCAAGTTTCTTTACATAAATGGAGAGGTGAGGGCTCCATGTTGGTGCTGCGTGCTCCCTGACAGACCTAACACATGTTATGCACAAAGTCCAAAGAGAAAAGGTTTCTGGAGGCAATTGTGGGACTGCTATTGCTAACCTCACTTTCTGAACATGCTAGACGATTTATGTGTGCATCGAGCGATATATTGGGTGTTGTGTTCTCTCCAAGATCTTTCTCACTAAGCGATATTTGTAGTTTCTCGCCTCTCAAGTTGTATTCTTTTTCGGTTTTTTCTCTTCCCCTTCCCAATCTGTGTGATGTTGCACTTATTTTGGTTGAACTCCAGCAGCCATTTCTTTGACCATTTTTGCAACTTATCCAAGTTCTCTTGTAGCGTGAATGCTCGCGCGCGCATGTGTGTGTGTGTGTGTGTGTGTGTGTGTGTGTGTGTGTGTGTGTGTGTGTTGTGTGTGTGTGTGTGTGTGTGTGTGTGTGTGTGTGTGTGTGTGTGTGTGTGTCTGACTGTTCATTCTTCAGATATCGGACTGGCGACGTTTATTGATGAAATGCATTGTTAAACCTCCATTGTTATCTCGGGTAGTGTGTATGTGTGTGGTGTGTGTGTGTGTGTGTGTGTGTGTGTGTGTGTGTGTGTGTGTGTGTGTGTGTGTGTGTGTGTGTGTGTGTGTGTGTGTATGTGTGTGTGTGTGTACTTACCTATATATGGTTGCAGGGGTCGAGTCTCGGTTCCTGGCCCGGCCCCTCAACCTGCCGCTTGCTAGACCCACTCCCTCTTAGCCACATGGACTCCACCTCCCCATTCTGACGCTTCCCAGACAACCATTCTCTGGCTCCTTCCTCTGAGGTACTCCTTGATCCCCCCGGAGTACGTTTCTTGTTATTCCTGTCTGCACTTCAAGTATTTGACCCAATCACGTGTGGGATACTGTATCAAAGACCTTCTTGCAGTCTAAGAAAATGCAATCCACCCAACCCTCTCTCTCTCTCCCCTGTCTCACTTCCGTTACTGTGTTACAGAATTCCAATAGGTTGATAAGAGAAGATTTAGCATGTCTGAAACCGTAGTGGTTACTGTTAATGAAACCACTTTTCTCAAAATGCACTACCGCTTTCTTCCATTACCTTGGAAGACAGGCATGTCAGCGACACTGGGCTGTAGATGAACGCTTCCTGTCTGTCTCCTTTCTTAAACATAGGGACTGCATTCGCTATCTTCCAGATCTCTGGCAACTGTCCTATGTTCATTGACTTGACTCAGCTAGTGGTTCAGAAAATGCTTCTGCTCCCTCTCGTAGAATCCATGGTGACACCCTGTCAGGTCCCTCTGCCTTTGACATATATATATATTATATATATATGCGTGTGTGTATGTGTGTGTATGTGTGTATGTGTGTGCCTGTATGTGTGTGTGTGTGTGTGTATGTGTATGTGTGTGTATGTGTGTGTATGTGTAGCGTGTCTAGATACCATTATCTTGGTAATGTGGCTGTCACCTTAAGCCCTGACTTACACTACCACAATTCCCGCTTTAACTCCCTACCCTTCAAACCCTCCCTAACTGTAATGTCATTACAATAACTTAATTCAATCTCTTTCTCTCTCTCCCCATATATTGCGTACTCCTTCAAATTTACTTTCTCTTTATTTCCTTGTGAACGAAATCGTGAAATTAACACTGGCACATATTAGAAAAACGTTTCGGTCCTGGGACCGAAACGTTTTCTAACATATGTGCTAGTGTTTCCTCACCTTTCTAAACCAATCAGCATTCATAAATTTAGATGTCAACAACAAACGGGGACGACAGAGACCCATGGGGCCAGGAACTGTGAATCGACCCCTGCAACCAAAAACAGGTGAGTACAGACGCAGAACACCTCAGGTTTCAAGAACTTCGACCCGATGTACCCTGAGTAAACACAGGGCCGGATTATGGCATGGGCTTCAGGAGTCGCAGCACCAGGGCCTCCACCAGCTGGAGGACCTCCAGAGAGTAACGGAAAAGTGTTCATAGTCACTGCTTAAGTTTATCATTATACTTTGTTGTTACTTAAATAATGAACTGTTGAGATTATTTTTTTCCTTTTGAAAGTATCACTGGGGTACCTCACAGTCCCTGTAGCCCAGGGACCTCAGAGTACCTGTAGCCCAGGTACCTCACAGTACCTGTAGCCCAGGGACCTCACAGTACCTGTAGCCCAGGTACCTCACAGTACCTGTAGCCCAGGGACCTCACAGTACCTGTAGCCCAGGGACCTCACAGTACCTGTAGCCCAGGGACCTCACAGTACCTGTAGCCCAGGGGCCTCACAGTACCTGTAGCCCAGGTACCTCACAGTACCTGTAGCCCAGGGACCTCACAGTACCTGTAGCCCAGGGACCTCACAGTACCTGTACCCAGGGACCTCACAGTACCTGTAGCCCAGGGACCTCACAGTACCTGTAGCCCAGGGACCTCACAGTACCTGTAGCCCAGGGACCTCACAGTACCTGTAGCCCAGGGACCTCACAGTACCTGTAGCCCAGGGACCTCACAGTACCTGTAGCCCAGGGACCTCACAGTACCTGTAGCCCAGGGACCTCACAGTACCTGTAGCCCAGGGACCTCACAGTACCTGTAGCCCAGGGACCTCACAGTACCTGTAGCCCAGGGACCGCACAGTACCTGTAGCCCAGGGACCTCACAGTACCTGTAGCCCAGGGACCTCACAGTACCTATAGCCCAGGGACCTCACAGTACCTGTAGCCCAGGGACCTCACAGTACCTGTAGCCCAGGGACCGCACAGTACCTGTAGCCCAGGGACCTCACAGTACCTGTAGCCCAGGGACCTCACAGTACCTATAGCCCAGGGAACCTCACAGTACCTGTAGCCCA
>NC_069415.1:12040918-12045918 GCF_026875155.1 Cherax quadricarinatus | reverse complement strand
TGTTAGGAAATATTTCTTCAGTCATAGAGTAGTCAGGCCGTGGAATAGCCTAGAAAGTGACGTAGTGGAGGCGGGAACCATACATAGTTTTAAGCCGAGGTATGATAAAGCTCATGGGGCAGGGAGAGAGAGGACCTAGTAGCAATCAGCGAAGAGGCGGGGCCAGAAGCTACGAATCGACCCCTGCACCCACAAATAGGTGAGTACACAGAATCAGACATCCGGAGAAACCTCTTCACCCAGCAGCAGAACATCGGTACCTGGCTGTCAGTCGACTCCTGTGAGTCGCATTATGAGCAAGGAAAGTGGCAGTATGTTTCGGATAAGACTAAGTTTTCCGGTGGCTTGAAGTAAATTAATATATTTTAGTCTGTAACTCGATCTCTGTTTTATACATAAGAATGGGAAGTGCTGAAGGGCCGAGTTCATCAAGTATACATTGCTACGCCCACTTTAGGTCACCAGCAGTGTGGAGGTGGTGAGAGGTAAGGTCACCAGCAGTGTGGTGGTGGTGGTGAGAGGTAAGGTCACCAGCAGTGTGGTGGTGGTGGTGAGAGGTAAGGTCACCAGCAGTGTGGTGGTGGTGGTGAGAGGTAAGGTCACCAGCAGTGTGGTGGTGGTGAGAGGTAAGGTCACCAGCAGTGTGGTGGTGGTGGTGAGAGGTAAGGTCACAGCAGTGTGGTGGGTGGTGAGAGGTAAGGTCACCAGCAGTGTGGTGCGTGGTGGTGAGAGGTAGGTCTCAGCATGTGGTGGTGGTGGTGAGAGGTAGGTCACCAGCAGTGTGTGGTGGTGGTGGTGAGAGGTAAGGTCACCAGCAGTGTGGTGGTGGTGGTGAGAGGTTAAGGTCACACAGGTGGTGGAGGTGGTGAGAGATAAGGTCACCAGCAGTGTGGTGGTGGTGGTGAGAGGTAAGGTCACCAGCAGTGTGGTGGTGGTGGTGAGAGGTAAGGTCACCAGCAGTGTGGTGCGTGGTGAGAGGTAAGGTCACAGCAGTGTGGTGGTGGTGAGTGAGAGGTAAGGTACCGCAGTGTGGTGGTGTGGTGAGAGGTAAGGTCACCAGCAGTGGGTGGTGGTGGTGAGAGGTAAGGTCACCAGCAGTGTGGTAGGTGAGTGGTGAGAGTTAAGGTCACCAGCAGTGTGGTGGAGTGGTGAGAGATAAGGTCACCAGTGTGGTGGTCGGTGGTGAGAGTAAGGTCACAGCAGTGTGGTGGGTGTGGTGAAGGTAAGTCACCAGCAGTGTGGATGGTAGTTGGTGAGAGTAAGTCACAGCAGTGTGGGTGGAGGTGGTGAGAGATAAGTCACGCAGTGGTGGTGGTGGTGAGAGGTAAGGTCACCACCAGTTGTGGTGGTGGTGAGAGGTAAGGTCACAGCATGTGGTGGAGGTGGTGAGAGGTAAGGTCACAGCAGTGTGCGTGGTGAGTGGTGAATGGTAAGGTCACCAGCAGTGTGGTGGTGGGTGAGAGGTAAGGTACACAGCAGTGGTGGTGGGGTGAGAGGTAAGGTCACTCAGCAGTGTGGTGGAGGTGGTGAGCAGGTAGGTCACCAGCAGTGTGGTGGTGGTGAGATAGGTCACCAGCAGTGTGGTGGTGGTGGTCGAGAGTAAGGTCACCAGCAGTGTGGTGGTGGTGGTGAAGGTAAGGTCACCAGCATGTGGTGGTGTGGTGAGAGTAAGGTCTCAGCAGTGTGTGGTGGTGGTGAGAGGTAAGGTCACCAGCATGTGTGTGTGGTGGTGAGCAGAGTAAGGTCACCAGCAGTGTGGTGGAGGTGGTGAGAGGTAAGGTCACCAGCAGTGTGGTGGTGGTGAGAGATAAGGTCACCAGCAGTGTGGTGGTGGTGGTGAGAGGTAAGGTCACCAGCAGTGTGGTGGTGGTGGTGAGAGGTAAGGTCACCAGCAGTGTGTGTGGTGGTGGTGAGAGGTAAGGTCACCAGCAGTGTGTGGATGGTGGTGAGAGGTAAGGTCACCAGCAGTGTGGTGGTGGTGAGAGATAAGGTCACCAGCAGTGTGGTGGTGGTGGTGAGAGGTAAGGTCACCAGCAGTGTGGTGGTGGTGGTGAGAGGTAAGGTCACCAGCAGTGTGGTGGTGGTGGTGAGAGGTAAGGTCACCAGCAGTGTGGTGGTGGTGGTGAGAGGTAAGGTCACCAGCAGTGTGGTGGTGGTGGTGAGAGGTAAGGTCACCAGCAGTGTGGTGGAGGTGGTGAGAGGTAAGGTCACCAGCAGTGTGGTGGTGGTGAGAGATAAGGTCACCAGCAGTGTGGTGTTGGTGGTGAGAGGTAAGGTCACCAGCAGTGTGGAGGTGGTGAGAGATAAGGTCACCAGCAGTGTGGTGGTGGTGAGAGATAAGGTCACCAGCAGTGTGGTGGTGGTGGTGAGAGGTAAGGTCACCAGCAGTGTGGTGGTGGTGGTGAGAGGTAAGGTCACCAGCAGTGTGGTGGTGGTGAGAGATAAGGTCACCAGCAGTGTGGTGGTGGTGGTGAGAGGTAAGGTCACCAGCAGTGTGGTGGTGGTGGTGAGAGGTAAGGTCACCAGCAGTGTGGTGGTGGTGGTGAGAGGTAAGGTCACCAGCAGTGTGGTGGTGGTGGTGAGAGGTAAGGTCAACAAGCAGTGTGGAGGTGGTGAGAGTAAGGTCACAGCAGTGTGGTGGTGGTGAGAGTAGGTCACCAGCAGTGTGGTGGTGGTGGTGAGAGGTAAGGTCACCAGCAGTGTGGTGGAGGTGGTGAGAGGTAAGGTCACCAGCAGTGTGGTGGTGGTGAGAGATAAGGTCACCAGCAGTGTGGTGGTGGTGGTGAGAGGTAAGGTCACCAGCAGTGTGGTGGTGGTGGTGAGAGGTAAGGTCACCAGCAGTGTGGTGGTGGTGGTGAGAGGTAAGGTCACCAGCAGTGTGGTGGTGGTGGTGAGAGGTAAGGTCACCAGCAGTGTGGTGGTGGTGGTGAGAGGTAAGGTCACCAGCAGTGTGGTGGTGATGGTGAGAGGTAAGGTCACCAGCAGTGTGGTGGTGGTGGTGAGAGGTAAGGTCACCAGCAGTGTGGTGGTGGTGGTGAGAGGTAAGGTCACCAGCAGTGTGGTGGTGGTGGTGAGAGGTAAGGTCACCAGCAGTGTGGTGGTGGTGGTGAGAGGTAAGGTCACCAGCAGTGTGGTGGTGGTGAGAGATAAGGTCACCAGCAGTGTGGTGGTGGTGGTGAGAGGTAAAGGTCACCAGCAGTGTGGTGGTGGTGGTGAGAGGTAAGGTCACCAGCAGTGTGGTGGTGGTGGTGAGAGGTAAGGTCACCAGCAGTGTGGTGGTGGTGGTGAGAGGTAAGGTCACCAGCAGTGTGGTGGTGGTGGTGAGAGGTAAGGTCACCAGCAGTGTGGTGGTGGTGGTGAGAGGTAAGGTCACCAGCGTGTGGTGGTGGTGGTGAGAGGTAAGGTCACCAGCAGTGTGGTGGTGGTGGTGAGAGGTAAGGTCACCAGCAGTGTGGTGGTGGTGGTGAGAGGTAAGGTCCCCGAGCAGTGTGGTGGAGGTGGGTGAGAGGTAAGGTCACCAGCAGTGTGGTGGTGGTGGTGAGAGGTAAGGTCACCAGCAGTGTGGTGGTGGTGGTGAGAGGTAAGGTCACCAGCAGTGTGGTGGTGGTGGTGAGAGGTAAGGTCACCAGCAGTGTGGTGGTAGGTGGTGAGAGGTAAGGTCACCAGCAGTGTGGTGGTGGTGGTGAGAGGTAAGGTCACCAGCAGTGTGGTGGTGGTGGTGAGAGGTAAGGTCACCAGCAGTGTGGTGGTGGTGGTGAGAGGTAAGGTCACCAGCAGTGTGGTGGTGGTGGTGAGAGGTAAGGTCACCAGCAGTGTGGTGGTGGTGGTGAGAGGTAAGGTCACCAGCAGTGTGGTGGTGGTGGTGAGAGGTAAGGTCACCAGCAGTGTGGTGGTGGTGGTGAGAGGTAAGGTCATTGGCTGTGTCAAGACTCAATAAGGTCGTCATGGAAGCCACATTCTTACATAACATTGATCAGCAAGGTGTGTCGTCTCGTGCCTGCAACCTAACAGTGCCAGGCTCTCTGACACGCCACTACGTCCCGCTCCACACATTACGGGTCACACAGAGCCTTGGCACTGGTAGACAGTCTGGTCTGATCCTAACACGAAAAGAAACTACATTCATTTCGGTCGCTGTGAGATGCAAGAAAGATATCCCGGTACTATACAACCCCAGCCCCCTCTACCTCAGTGATATGAGAAAGATTTCACAGTCATGCAATAAGCCCAGTCATCCTACCACAATATGAGAAAGGTATCCTCCCTCGGACTGTATACCCCCAGCTCTCTCTACCTGGATGCTGCAGATAAAAATAGCTCAGGACAGTCATAAAATATGAATACAGCAGTATGTAAAAATATGTATGAGTGTGTATATATATAATATATATATATATATATATATATATATATATATATATATATATATATATATATATATATATATATATATATATATATATATATCTTTCAACACACCGGCCGTATCCCACCGAGGCGGGGTGGCCCAAAAGGAAAAACGAAAGTTTCTCCTTTTACATTTAGTAATATATACAAGAGAAGAGGTTACTAGCCCCTTGCTCCCGGCATTTTAGTCGCCTCTTACAACACGCATGGCTTACAGGTGAAGAATTCTGTTCCACTTCCCCATGGAGATAAGAGGAAATAAACAAGAATAAGAACTAGAAAGAAAATAGAAGAAAACCCAAAGGGGTGTGTATATATATGCCTGTACATGTATGTGTAGTGTGACCTAAGTGTAAGTAGAAGTAGCAAGATGTACCTGAAACCTTGCATGTTTATGAGACAGAAAAGACACCAGCAATCCTACCATCATGTAAAACAATTACAGGTTTCCGTTTTACACTCACTTGGCAGGACGGTAGTACCTCCCTGGGTGGTTGCTGTCTACCAACCTACTACCTAGGATATATATATATATATATATATATATATATATATATATATATATATATATATATATATATATATATATATAT
>NC_069415.1:12023418-12035918 GCF_026875155.1 Cherax quadricarinatus | reverse complement strand
GTCTTTGTCCTCCTAGCCTTATCGCTGTCTGCGGTCTTCTTTGCCCTCCCCAATCTTCTGGACTTTGCATTTGGAAGGGTTGAATCAAGAAGCCAGTTTGTCTGGACACGTGTCCAGCCTGTCCCGGTCTCTTTGCAGTCCTGCATCATCCTCATCCGATTGTAATTTCTTCTCTTCAGCTTCACATCATCTGCGAATGGGACATTCAGAGTCTATTAGTTCCATCATGTCCGTTTGCATATATAAACAATAGCATGGTCTAGACACTGTGGGGGGACCCCTGTGGGACCACTCGTCACTGGCGCCACTGTGAATACCTCTTTACGTCCTTGGTACTCGTTGTTGCTCCCTGTAGGTTATTCCCTGATCCATTGCAATGCCCTCCTGTTATATGCGCTTGCTGTCCTCCAGCTTCTGTGTCTAATCTCTTGTGGGGAACTGTGTCAAAGGCCTTCCTGCAGTCTAGAAAAACGCAATCTACCCCCCCCTCTCTCTCGTGTCTTACTTTGTTACGTTGTATAAAATCCAGGAGGTTTGTGATACAAGATTTCCCTTCCATGAACCATGCTGGTTTTCATTTTAATCTTGTTAAGATAAGATAAGATAAGATTTCGTTCGGATTTTTAACCCGGAGGGTTGCCACCCAGGATAACCCAAGAAAGTCAGTGCGTCATCCGGGGGACTGTCTAATTATTTCCATTGGGGTCCTTAATCTTGTCCCCCAGGATGCGACCCACCAGTCGACTAACACCCAGGTACTATTTGCTGCTAGGTGAACAGGACAACAGGTGTAAGGAAACGTGTCGAAAATTTTTCCACCCCGGGAATCGAACCCGGGCCCTCCCTGTGTGAAGCGGGAGCTTTAGCCACCCGGCCACTCTCCTCCTGATAATCTTCTCCATGTGTTGTGTGGTGTGTGTGTGTGTGTGTGGGTTTGTTACCATTTTGTCCTAGGCACGTCGATTAAGACAAATTGGCCTGTTGTATATAAGAGTGTGTGTGTGTGTGTGTGTGTGTGTGTGTGGGGGTGTGTGTGTGTGTGTTGTACTCACCTATTTGTGGTTGCGGGGTCGAGTCTTAGCTCCTGGCCCCGCCTCTTCACGGTTGCTACTGGGCCCTCTCTCTCCCCGCTCCATGAGCTTTATCAAACCTCGTCTTAAAACTGTGTATGGTTCCTGCCTCCACTACGTCATTTTCTGGGCTATTCCACTGCCTTACAACTCTATGACTGAAGAAATACTTCCTAATATCTCTCTGATCATTTGTGTCTTTAACTTCCAATTGTGGCCTCTTGTTTCTGTGTCCCCTCCCTGGAACATCCTGTCTTTGTCCACCTTGTCTATTTCCACGCAGTATTTTATATGTTGTTATCATGTCTCCCCTGACCCTCCTGTCCTCCAGTGTCGTCAGGCCGATTTCCCTTAATCTTTCTTCATAGGACATTCCCTTAGCTCTGGAACTAACCTTGTGGCAAACCTTTGTACTTTCTCTAGTTTCTTGACGTGCTTTATCAAGTGCGGTTCCAAACAGGTGCTGCATACTCCAGTATGGGCCTGACATACACGGTGTGTACAGTGTCTTGACGATTCCTTACTAAGGTATCGGAATGCTGTTCTCAGGTTTGCCAGGCGCCCATATGCTGCAGCAGTTATCTGATTGATGTGTGCTTCCGGAGACATGCTCGGTGTTATACTCACCCCAAGATCTTTCTCCTTGAGTGAGGTTTTGCAGTCTTTGGCCACCTAGCCTATACTCTGTCTGTGGTCTTCTGTGCCTTCCCCTATCTTCATGACTTTGCATTTGGCAGGATTAAATTCGAGAAGCCATTTGCTGGACCAGGTGTCCAGTCTGTCCAGGTCTCTTTGAAGTCCTGCCTGGTCCTCATCAGATTTAATTCTCCTCATTAACTTCACATCATCTGCAAACAGGGACACTTCTGAGTCTAACCCTTCGTCATGTCGTTCACATATACCAAAAATAGCACTGGTCCTAGGACCGACCCCTGTGGGACCCCGCTCGTCACAGGTGCCCACTGTGATACATCATTACGTACCATGACTCGTTGTTGCCTCCCTGTCAGGTATTCTCTGATCCATTGCAGTGCCCTTCCTGTTATATGCGCCTGATGCTCTAGCTTCTGCACTAATCTCTTGTGTGTGTGTGTGTGTGTGTGGTGTGTGAGGTGTGTGTGTGTGTGTGTGGTGTGTGTGTGTGTGGGTGTGTGTGTGTGTGTGTGTGCGTGCGCGCGCGCCTGTGTGTACGCTTCATTTTACGACTATGGGTATGAATATAAAAATACAGGACTATAATATAGGTATATAGGAACTCCGTACCTCTTGTTATGAGTACGTCCCTCGTGTGTGTACTCTGAGAGCAAGAGTGCTTCAACATGTTATGAGTACATCACTCTTGACGTGTGTACTCTGCGAGCAAGAGTACATCACTCTTGACGTGTGGTACTCTGCGAGCAAGAGTACATCACTCTTGACGTGTGTACTCTGCGAGCAAGAGTACCTCACTAGACACGGTAAAAGGACACAAGTGTAACTAATGCGACATTTTATTGTGCGAACGTTTCGCTCCTGAAGAGCGAAACGTTGCCACAATAAAATGTCACATTAGTTGCACTTGTGTCCTTTTACCTAACATATTGCCGGTAATTCTACCAATATTATTACTATTACGAAATAGTTGTTGGTTTATAGAAGGACCTGCCTTGAATGGGCCAGTAGGCCTTCTGAAGTGTTCCTCTATTCCTATGTTAGTAAGAAAGAACTTACACTGCAGTTACCGCCTACGGACCCATGGTTGGCAATTTCAGCTCACAGACACACTCTCAAGCACATTGCGGTACACTAACGGCGCCTTTCAAGGCAGGTGAAATTGCTGACCTGGAGAGTGTAGAGTCTTCAAGGCACACTTAGTACGATAAAGCATCTAAATTACTGGGAACGGTTAAGTTCCGTGACTTGTATTCTCTGGAACGCAGGCGGGAGAGATACATGATAATATACACTTGGAAAATTCTAAGGGGATTAGTACCAAATTTCGACACGAAAATCACTCCCTAAGAAAGCAAAAGACTCGGCAGTCGGTGCAACTTACCCCCAATGAAAAGCAAGGGCGCCACGAGCACGCTAAGAGATAACACAGTAAGTGTCAGGGGCCCAAGACTGTTCAACTGCCTCCCGGTATACATAAGGAGGATTACCAATAGAATCTTGGTTGTCTTCAAGAAGGCGCTGAACAGGTACCTAAAGTCAGTACCTGACCAATTGGGCTGTGGTTCATACGCCAGTCTACATGCGGCCAGCAGTAACAGCCTGCTTGATCGGACATTGATCCACCGAGAGGCCTGGCCACAGACCGGTCCGCGGGGGCGTTGACCCCCGAAACCCTCTCCAGGTACACTCATACAACCTATATTTATAGATGAAAAGCGTTATCGCCTCAATGACGCTGCTGAGGGACTGACCACCTCAAAACTACGTCTTGAAGGGTGATGGACTGATTACATCGTCTCTGCATCTCTACTCCTGCTGCTGCCTTCTCTGTACTCGACTGAAGAAGCCTACGGCGTAGGCGAAACGTTTCGGAATAAAGATACCTAACTGTTGTACATATGTCTAAATTATCACCTGGTCGGTACTGTATACCATTATCATATTCATCTTGAAGACTGTCACAGTAGTAGTCTGGCAGGGCAGGCCAGGCCAGACCAGGGCAGGGCAGGCCAGGCCAGGCCAGGGCAGGCCAGACCAGGCCAGACCAGGCCAGACCAGGGCAGGGCAGGCCAGGCCAGACCAGGGCAGAACAGACCAGGCCAAGCCAGGACAGGCCAGCCTAGGTTAGTTCAGGTATAGGCCATGTTCAGCCTGCCAGGGGGAGCCAGCGTCGACATCGCCAATAGTTTCATTCTAACACTGGTCTTACGTACCAACAAGGTGATGAGCACTTTCACAGTGCCTCTCGCACGAAAGTGCCACACTTGCTGGAACAACAGGCACCTCCAATAGTGAGTTCTGGGTGTTTTTCCGAGATATACGTAAATATTCAGATATGTAAAACAAATGAAAGCAGTTCACGATGTGTGTAGCAACAGTGATGGTACTGGTAGCAGCAGTGATGGTACTGGTAGCAGCAGTGATGGTACTGGTAGCAGCAGTGATGGTACTGGTAGCAGCAGTGATGGTACTGGTATGCAGCAGTGATGGTACTGGTAGCAGCAGTGATGGTACTGGTAGCAGCAGTGATGGTACTGGTAGCAGCAGTGATGGTACTGGTAGCAGCAGTGATGGTACTGGTAGCGAGCAGTGATGGTACTGGTAGCAGCAGTGATGGTACTGGTAGCAGCAGTGATGGTACTGGTAGCAGCAGTGATGGTACTGGTAGCAGCAGTGATGGTACTGGTAGCAGCAGTGATGGTACTGGTAGCAGCAGTGAGTGTACTGGTAGCAGCAGTGAGTGTACTGGTAGCAGCAGTGAGTGTACTGGTAGCAGCAGTGATGGTACTGGTAGCAGCAGTGATGGTACTGGTAGCAGCAGTGATGGTACTGGTAGCAGCAGTGATGGTACTGGTAGCAGCAGTGATGGTACTGGTAGCAGCAGTGATGGTACTGGTAGCAGCAGTGATGGTACTGGTAGCAGCAGGAGTGATGGTACTGGTAGCAGCAGTGATGGTACTGGTTAGCAGCAGTGATGGTACTGGTAGCAGCAGTGAGTGTACTGGTAGCAGCAGTGAGTGTACTGGTAGCAGCAGTGATGGTACTGGTAGCAGCAGTGAGTGTACTGGTAGCAGCAGTGAGTGTACTGGTAGCAGCAGTGAGTGTACTGGTAGCAGCAGTGAGTGTACTGGTAGCAGCAGTGATGGTACTGATAGCAGCAGTGAGTGTACTGGTAGCAGCAGTGATGGTACTGGTAGCAGCAGTGAGTGTACTGGTAGCAGCAGTGATGGTACTGGTAGCA
This sequence comes from Cherax quadricarinatus, assembly GCF_026875155.1. Lineage (NCBI taxonomy): Eukaryota > Metazoa > Arthropoda > Malacostraca > Decapoda > Parastacidae > Cherax > Cherax quadricarinatus. The sequence continues at coordinate 12,030,953 of NC_069415.1, read as the reverse complement.
GCAGTGATGGTACTGGTAGCAGCAGTGATGGTACTGGTAGCAGCAGTGATGGTACTGGTAGCAGCAGTGATGGTACTGGTAGCAGCAGTGATGGTACTGGTAGCAGCAGTGAGTGTACTGGTAGCAGCAGTGAGTGTACTGGTAGCAGCAGTGATGGTACTGATAGCAGCAGTGAGTGTACTGGTAGCAGCAGTGATGGCACTGGTAGCAGCAGTGAGTGTACTGATAGCAGCAGCGATGGTACTGGTAGCAGCAGTGATGGTACTGGTAGCAGCAGTGATGGTACTGGTAGCAGCAGTGATGGTACTGGTAGCAGCAGTGATGGTACTGGTAGCAGCAGTGATGGTACTGGTAGCAGCAGTGATGGTACTGGTAGCAGCAGTGATGGTACTGGTAGCAGCAGTGAGTGTACTGGTAGCAGCAGTGAGTGTACTGGTAGAAGCAGGAGGGTACTGGTAGCAGCAGTGAGTGTACTGGTAGAAGCATGAGGGTACTGGTAGCAGCAGTGAGGGTACTGGTAGCAGCAGTGAGGGTACTGGTAGTAGCAATGAAGGTACTGGTAGCAGCAGTGAGGGTACTGGTAGCAGCAGTGAGGGTACTGGTAACAGCAGTGAGGGTACTGGTAGCAGCAGTGAGGGTACTGGTAGCAGAAGTGAAGGTACTGGTAGCAGCAGTGAAGGTACTGGTAGCAGCAGTGAGGGTACTGGTAGCAGCAGTGAGGGTACTGGTAGCAGCAGTGAGGGTACTGGTAGCAGCAGTGAGGGTACTGGTAGCAGCAATGAAGGTACTGGTAGCAGCAGTGAGGGTACTGGTATCAGCAGTGAGGGTACTGGTAGCAGCAGTGATGGTACTGGTAGCAGCAGTGAGGGTACTGGTAACAGCGATGACGGTACTGGTAGCAGCAGTGAGGGTACTGGTATCAGAAGTGAAGGTACTGGTAGCAGCAGTGAAGGTACTGGTAGCAGCAGTGAGGGTACTGGTAGCAGCAGTGATGGTACTGGTAGCAGCAGTGAAGGTACTGGTAGCAGCAGTAAGGGTACTGGTAGCAGCAGTGAGGGTACTGGTAGCAGCAGTGAGGGTACTGATAGCAGCAATGAAGGTACTGGTAGCAGCAATGAAGGTACTGGTAGCAGCAGTGAGGGTACTGGTAGCAGCAGTGAGGGTACTGGTAGCAGCAGTGACACAGTCACTGAGGTGTGTGTGTGTGTCAGTTAACAGGAATTTTCTTTACCCGTTGCATACTGTTGTCTGTAATTAAACAGAAGCAACAGGTGACCCCTCTTGCTAGACTAATACTTCCTCATGGAGTGTGTGTGTGTGTGTGTGTGTGTGTGTGTGTGTGTGTGTGTGTGTGTGTGTGTGTGTGTGTGTGTGTGTGTGTGTGTGTGTGTGTGTGTGTGTGTGTGTGTACTGTGTGTGTGTGTGTGTGTGTGTGTGTGTGTGTGTGTGTGTGTGTGTGTGTGTGTGTGTGTGTGTATCATGTGGGATTCGAACACGTGGATAGGGTAAAGTAATACTCACGTAGGCTGGAAGTACGTATAATTACGGATAATGTGGGGAGCGCCCAAACAGCCGTAACCTTGCCTCCTTGCTCACTCTCGTAAGACTGACTGGCCGCCCACAGTACCCATATGTGAGGGGGTCTTTGAATACTGCTGTGGTCAGCACAATATGAATACAGACAGTGACTCAGGCAGAGACGGTTGGTAGTGAGTCATCTACTGGTACACTGGTTACTGGTAACTGGTTACTACTACTGAGATGTGTGTGTGTGTGGGTGTGTGTGTGTGTGTGTGTGTGTGTGTGTGTGTGTTGTGTGTGTGTGTGTACTGTGTGTGTGTGTGTGTGTGTGTGTGTGTGTGTGTGTGTGTGTGTGTGTGGTGTGTGTGTTACTGTGTGTGTGTGTACTGTGTGTGTGTGTGTGTGTGTGTGTGTGTGTGTGTGTGTGTGTGTGTGTGTGTGTGTGTGGTGTGTGTGTGTGTGTGTGTGTGTGTGTACTGTGTGTGTGTGTGTGTGTGTGTGTGTGTGTGTATGTGTGTGTGTGTGTGTGTGTGTGTGTGTGTGTACTGTGTGTGTGTGTGTGTACTGTGTGTGTTTTGTGTGTGTGTGTGTGTGTGTGTGTGTGGGTGTGTGTGTGTGTGTGTTGTGTGTGTGTGCTCACCTATTTGTGGTTGAAGGGGTCGAGTCTTAGCTCCTGGCCCCGCCTCTTCACCGGTTGCTACTGGGCCCTCTCTCTCCCCGCTCCATGAGCTTTATCAAACCTCGTCTTAAAACTGTGTATGGTTCCTGCCTCCACTACGTCATTTTTGGGCTATTCCACTGCCTTACAACTCTTATGACTGAAGAAATACTTCCTAATATCTCTCTGACTCATTTGTGTCTTCAACTTCCAATTGTGGCCTCTTGTTTCTGTGTCCCCTCCCCGGAACATCCTGTCTTTGTCCACCCTTGTCTATTCCACGCAGTATTTTATATGTCGTTATCATGTCTCCCCTGACCCTCCTGTCCTCCAGTGTCGTCAGGGCCGATTTCCCTTAATCTTTCTTCATAGGACATTCCCTTAGCTCTGGAACTAACCTTGTCGCAAACCTTTGTACTTTCTCTAGTTTCTTGGGCGTGCTTTATCAAGTGCGGGTTCCAAACAGGTGCTGCATACTCCAGTATGGGCCTGACATACACGGTGTACAGTGTCTTGAACGATTCCTTACTAAGGTATCGGAATGCTGTTCTCAGGTTTGCCAGGCGCCCATATGCTGCAGCAGTTATCTGGTTGATGTGTGCTTCCGGAGACATGCTCGGTGTTATACTCACCCCAAGATCTTTCTCCTTGAGTGAGGTTTGCAGTCTTTGGCCACCTAGCCTATACTCGGTCTATGGTCTTCTGTGCCCTTCCCCTATCTTCATGACTTTGCATTTGGCAGGATTAAATTCGAGAAGCCATTTGCTGGACCAGGTGTCCAGTCTGTCCAGGTCTCTTTGAAGTCCTGCCTGGTCCTCATCAGATTTAATTCTCCTCATTAACTTCACATCATCTGCAAACAAGGACACTTCTGAGTCTAACCTTCCATCATGTCGTTCACTATACCAAAAATAGCACTGGTCCTAGGACCGAACCCCTGTGGGACCCCGCTCGTCACAGGTGCCCACTGTGATACTTCATAGTACCATGACTCGTTGTTGTCTCCCTGTCAGGTATTCTCTGATCCTTTTGCAGTGCCCTTCCTGTTATATGGCCTGATGCTCTAGTTTTCTGCACAAATCTCTTGTGAGGAACTGTGTCAAAGGCCTTCTTGCAGTCCAAAAAGATGCAATCAACCCACCCTCTCTCTCGTGTTTATTTCTGTTATTTTATCAAAACTCCAGAAGGTTTGGGGACACAGGATTTGCCTTCCATGAATCCGTGTGGTTGGCATTTATTACTTTTGTTCCGTTCCAGGTGCTCCACACACTCTCCTCCTGAAAATTTCTTCCCTTTAATTTTGCATTACTATACACGTCAATGACACAGGTCTATAGTTTAGTGCCTTTTTCTGTCCCCTTTTTTAAAATGGGAACTACATTTGCCGTCTTCCATACCTCAGGTAGTTGCCGTTTCCAGGGACGTGTTGAATTGTGGTAAGTGGCACGCACAACATATCTGCTCCCTCTCAAAGGACCCACGGGGAGATGTTGTCCGGTCCCATTGCCTTTGAGGTATCGATGTCCCTTTAGCAGTTTCTTCACCTCCTCCTCATCTGTATGTGTGTGTGTGTGTGTGTGGTGTGTGGTGTGTGTGTGTGTGTGTGTGTACTGTGTACTACCTAGTTTGTATCACCTAGTTGAGGTTGCGGGGGTCGGCCCGAGCTCCTGGCCCCGCCTCTTCACTGATCGCTACTAGGTCACTCTCCTGAGCCGTGAGCTTTATCATACCTCTGCTCAAAGCTATGTATGGATCCTGCCTCACTACATCGCTTTCCCAAACTATTCCATTTACTGACTACTCTGTGGCTGAAGAAATACTTCCTAACATCCCTGTGATTCATCTGTGTCTTCAGCTTCCAACTGTGCCCCCTTGTTTTTACTGTGTCCAATCTCTGGACTTTGTCTTTGTCACCTTGTCAATTCCTCTCAGTATTTTGTATGTCATTATCATTTCCCTATCTCTCTCTCAGTGTCGTCAGGTTGATTTCCCTTAACCTCTCCCTCGTAGGACATACCTCTTAGCTCTGGGACTAGTTTGTTGCAAACCTTTGCACTTTCTCTAGTTTCTTCACGTGCTTGGCTAGGTGGTGAGTTCCAAACTGGTGCCGATACTCCAATATGGGCCTAACGTACACGGTTTTACAGGGTCCTGAATGATTCCTTATTAAGATGTCGGAATGCTGTTCTGAGGTTTGCCCGGCGCCATATGCTGCGCAGTTATTTGGTTGATGTGCGCTTCAGGAGATGTGCCTGGTGTTATATCACCCCAAGATCTTTTTCCTTGAGTGAGGTTTGTAGTCTCTGGCCCCTAGACTGTACTCCGTTTGCGGTCTTCTTTTTCCCTTCCCCAATCTTCATGACTTTGCACTTGGTGGGATTGAACTCCCAGGAGCCCAATTGCTGGACCAGGTCTGCAGCCTGTCCAGATCCCTTTGTAGTTCTGCATGGTCTTCGATCGAGTGAATTCTTCTCATCAACTTCACGTCATCTGCAAACAGGGACACCTCAGAGTCTATTCCTTCCCTCATGTCGTTCACAAATACCAGAAACAGCACTGGTCCTAGGACTGACCCCTGCGGGATCCCGCTGGTCACAGGTGCCCACTCTGACACCTCGCCCCCGTACCATGACTCGCTGCTGTCTTCCTGACAGTATTCCCTGATCCTTGTAGTGCCTTCCTGTTATCCCTGCTTGGTCCTCCAGTTTTTGCACAAAACTCTTGTGTGGAACTGTGTCAAACGCCTTCTTACAGTCAAGAAAATGCAATCCCCACCCCTCTCTCTCTTGTCTTACTGCTGTCACCATGTCTAGAACTCCCGTAGGTTTGTGACACAGGATTTCCCGTCCCTGAAAACCCTGTTGGCTGTGTTGATGACATCGTTCCTTTCTAGGTGTTCCACCACTCTTCTCCTGATAATCTTCTCCCATGATTTTGCATACTATACATGTCAGTGACATGGTCTGTAGTTTAATGCTTCTTGTCTGTCTCCTTTTTAAAGTTGGGGGCTACATTTGCTGTTTCCATCCCTCAGGCAATTCCCTTTTTCGATAGATGTTTTAAATATTGTTGTTAGGGGTACACTTTAGCCCCTCTGCCCCCTCTTCAATACCCAGGGGGAGATGTTATCTAGCCCCATTGCCTTTGAGGTATCTAGCTCACTCAGAACCTCTTACTTTTCCCTCGGTGGTGTGCCGTCCCCAGCACTTGGTGGTTTTTTGCCCCCCCCCTTTTCCTCTTTCTGGGCCCCTTTCTGTCTCCTCTGTGAACACTTCTTTGAATCTCTTGTTGAGTTCTTACATACTTCACGGTCTTTCTTTTTGACTCCCCTCCTTCCCCCTTAGCCTGTTTTCCTGGTCCTTGACTGTTGTTTTCCTCTGAGTGGCTGTCAACAGTTTGGGTCAGTTTTGGCTTTCGCTGCTATGTCTTTTTCATATTTTTTTGGGGCCCTCCCTTTTATTGTGCATTATTTCTGGCTCTACGACTGCTTCCTTATTCTCCTGGGTCCTTTGCCTTCTATATTTCTTCCATTCCTAGCACATTGGTTTTTGCCCCCTGCCCCTTTTGGGTAAACCATGGGTCATCCTGGCTTTTTCATATTCCTGTTCCCCTTGGGGTACAAACCTCTCCTCCCCTCCTTGCTTTTTGTTGCTAATATTCCATCATCTCAAAACTGGCTTCCTCCCGTTCTCTGCCCCACTAAACCCCCCGTTCAGGTGTTCCCTCTTTCCTGTGTGCCCCTTTCTTGTATTTTTTTTTTTGGCTTCATTCGTCCTGGCCTTCCTGCTTCTCCCTCCACTTTTGTTATGTGTATTCGAAGCTTAAAACCACATGGTAAACTGGCCCCAAGGGGTCTTTCGTTGTGATGTCCTCGATTCTGCACTATCAAGGTAAAATAAAAGGTCCACCCTTGCGGTTCATCCTCTCCCTCTCTCTCTTGTGTGTCCCTTGTGTTGGCACAGAAGTTTTCCGTACCACCCCCATCATTTTAGCCCTCCATGTATTTTGGCCCCCCATGTGGGTCCAATTTTCCCCCAATCGTTCCCCTTTTGTGGTTTAAGTCACCCATGATCAGGAGTTTGCCCTGCATGCATGAGCTCTTCTGACCACTCTACCCCGTGTAAACCATCGCTTATTGCTCTCGTCGTCTTTCCCTTGGGCCCTCCTGCTTTTTGGGGGGGTTTTTATACATCACGCTATTACCCCCTTTGGGGGCTCCAGGTGAAGTGTTCCCCTATGTAATCCTTTCTTCTCGTTTTCTCCCTCTCCCGCTCATCAAATTCAGCGATTTTGATCGCAACCCACTCCTCCCCCCCCCCGTTCCCCTGTCTTTCCCCAGGTTTGGGATCCGTTGGAAAAATGGGATCGTTATATACCTTAAGCTTGGTTTCTGTGAGAGCTATGATGTCGGTGTGCTTCTTTGACTCTTTCATGCCATCCTCCCCCTTATTTGCATTCCTCGCGTTTGTGTACCATACTTAGTTTCCTATCCCAAAACTGTGGTTTGGGGGGCCTGTGGGGTGGGAGACCTGGTGTGTGGTGTGGGGGTGTGTGTGTGTTGTGTGTGTGTGTATTATGTGTATGTGTGTGTGTGTGTGGGTGTGTGTGTGTGTGTGTGGTTATGTGTGTGTGTGTGGTGTGTGGTGTTGGTGTGTGTGGGTGTGTGTGTGTTGGGGGTGTGTTGTGTGTGTTACTGTGTGTGTGTGTGTGGTGTGTGTGTGTGTGTGTGTGTGTGTGTTGTGTGTGTGTGTTGTGTTGTGTGTGTGTTGTGTACTGTGTGTGTGTGTGTGTGTGTTTACTGTGTGTGTGTGTGTGTGTGTGTGTGTGTGTGTGTGTGTCTGTGTGGGTGTGTGTGTGTGTGTTGGGGACTGTGTGTGTGTGTGTGTGGTGTGTGTGTGTGTGTGTGTGTCGGTCTGGTCTTGTGTGTGTGTGTGTGTGTACTGTGTGTGTTTTTGTGTGTGTATGTGTGTGTGTGTGTGTTTTTGTGTTGTGTTACTGTGTTGTGTGTGTGTGTGTGTGTGTGTGTTGATGTGTTTGGTGTGTGTGTGTTGGATTGTGTGTTTTGTGTGTGTGTTTTTTTTGTGTGTTTTGTGTGTGTGTGTGTGTGGTGTGTGTGTGTGGTGTGTGTGTGTGTGTGTACTGTGGTTGTGTGGTGTGGTTTACTGTGTGTGTGTGTGTGTGTGTGTGTGTGGGGGGTGTGTGTACTGTGTGTTGTGTGTGGTGTGTGTGTACTGTGGTGTGGGTGTGTGTGTGTGTGTGTGGTGTGTGTCTGTGCTGTGTCTGTGTTGTGTGTGTTGTTACTGTTGTGTGTGTGTGGTTTACTGTGGTTGTGTGTGTGTGTGGTGTGTTGTACTGT
>NC_069415.1:11962991-12022918 GCF_026875155.1 Cherax quadricarinatus | reverse complement strand
AAACGCCTTTTATTCCATAATATATTTTTTAAAGGAGACTTTAAAATGCTCAGAGACTTTCCCCAATCATTCACACAGTGGGACACTAGGCCTACTGGAGAATATATCAGGCAGATATAGGCCGATACAACAAACAGTAGTTGTAATTATTCTGAAGGAAAACCAAGCAGGCCTATGTACGTGTTGAAATTAAGATTATTATTATTATTATTATTATTATTATTATTATTATTATTATTATTATTATTATTATTATTATTATTATTATTACGAATACCGCGGTATCACACCTACATAACAGAAGAATATTAGAATGGAGAAAGACTGCAGCCGGTCCTCAGTGTTCCTCCACGAAGAACTAAGGTAATCAGTCCCTCAGCCTCGGCATGTGTTCATTTTCACAGTTTGGATCAGTATGAGTGTGGCAGATCAATGTCAGTCACCACAGACAGCAACATGCACTCTACGTGTCTCCCACAATCCACGACGAGACGCGCGTCTTACGCAATGCGTTAACGCAACAATAAACACACCGTGGGAGAATAATACTCGGAATTCCTTCCTCGGACTGATGCTTCAACTACCTGGCAGCAGAGACGTCAACACATTAACCTGTGCGACAGGTCCTTCCAGGAGACCTTGAGGGACAATTCAGGTCACAATTCAGGTCGTCCCTTCACCGGAGTGTTGAGAAGCCTCGTGAACGACTACTGTCAAGTGTCGGGTCGTTTTTATGTGAAGGAACAACAAGCGACTCAACGCTTGTTACGTTATGTGAGTTTGGTGGTTAGAATAATTGTGTGATTCGTTATCATCATCAGTCACTCCTGTATGTTGTGCTGTCATGTTGTTGTATGTTGTGCTGTCATGTTGCTGTATGTTGTGCTGTCATGTTGCTGTATGTTGTGCTGTCATGTTGCTGTATGTTGTGCTGTCATGTTGCTGTATGTTGTGCTGTCATGTTGCTGTATGTTGTGCTGTCATGTTGCTGTATGTTGTGCTGTCATGTTGCTGTATGTTGTCTGTCATGTTGCTGTATGTTGTGCTGTCATGTTGCTGTATGTTGTGCTGTCATGTTGCTGTATGTTGTGCTGTCATGTTCCTGCATGTTGTGCTGTCATGTTGCTGTATGTTGTGCTGTCATGTTGCTGTATGTTGTGCTGTCATGTTGCTGTATGTTGTGCTGTCATGTTGCTGTATGTTGTGCTGTCATGTTGCTGTATGTTGTGCTGTCATGTTGCTGTATGTTGTGCTGTCATGTTGCTGTATGTTGTGCTGTCATGTTGCTGTATGTTGTGCTGTCATGTTGCTGTATGTTGTGCTGTCATGTTGCTGTATGTTGTGCTGTCATGTTGCTGTATGTTGTGCTGTCATGTTGCTGTATGTTGTGCTGTCATGTTGCTGTATGTTGTGCTGTCATGTTGCTGTATGTTGTGCTGTCATGTTGCTGTATGTTGTGCTGTCATGTTCCTGCATGTTGTGCTGTCATGTTGCTGTATGTTGTGCTGTCATGTTGCTGTATGTTGTGCTGTCATGTTGCTGTATGTTGTGCTGTCATGTTGCTGTATGTTGTGCTGTCATGTTGCTGTATGTTGTGCTGTCATGTTGCTGTATGTTGTGCTGTCATGTTGCTGTATGTTGTGCTGTCATGTTGCTGTATGTTGTGCTGTCATGTTGCTGTATGTTGTGCTGTCATGTTGCTGTATGTTGTGCTGTCATGTTGCTGTATGTTGTACTGTCATGTTGCTGTATGTTGTGCTGTCATGTTGCTGTATGTTGTGCTGTCATGTTGCTGTATGTTGTGCTGTCATGTTGCTGTATGTTGTGCTGCCATGTTGCTGTATGTTGTGCTGTCATGTTGCTGTATGTTGTACTGTCATGTTGCTGTATGTTGTGCTGTCATGTTGTTGTCATGTTGCTGTATGTTGTGCTGTCATGTTGTTGTATGTTGTGCTGTCATGTTGCTGTATGTTGTGCTGTCATGTTGCTGTATGTTGTGCTGTCATGTTGCTGTATGTTGTGCTGTCATGTTGCTGTATGTTGTGCTGTCATGTTGCTGTATGTTGTGCTGTCATTTTTGTTGTCATGTTGCTGTATGTTGTGCTGTCATGTTGTTGTATGTTGTGCTGTCATGTTGCTGTATGTTGTGCTGTCATGTTGTTGTATGTTGTGCTGTCATGTTGCTGTATGTTGTGCTGTCATGTTGCTGTATGTTGTACTGTCATGTTGCTGTATGTTGTGCTGTCATGTTGTTGTCATGTTGCTGTATGTTGTGCTGTCATGTTGTTGTATGTTGTGCTGTCATGTTGCTGTATGTTGTGCTGTCATGTTTGTTGTTATGTTGTTGTGTCTGTTTGCTGTATGTTGTGCTGTCATGTTGCTGTATGTTGTGCTGTCATGTTGCTGTATGTTGTGCTGTCATGTTGCTGTATGTTGTGCTGTCATGTTGCTGTATGTTGTGCTGTCATGTTTGCTGTATGTTGTGTGTTTGTCTCATGTTGCTGTATGTTGTGCTGTCATGTTGCTGTATGTTGTGCTGTCATGTTGCTGTATGTTGTGCTGTCATGTTGCTGTATGTTGTGCTGTCATGTTCCTGTCATGTTGTGTGCTGTCATGTTGCTGTATGTTGTGCTGTCATGTTGCTGTATGTTGTGCTGTCATGTTGCTGTATGTTGTGCTGTCATGTTGCTGTATGTTGTGCTGTCATGTTGCTGTATGTTGTGCTGTCATGTTGCTGTATGTTGTGCTGTCATGTTGCTGTATGTTGTGCTGTCATGTTGCTGTATGTTGTGCTGTCATGTTGCTGTATGTTGTGCTGTCATGTTGCTGTATGTTGTGCTGTCATGAGTTTGCTGTATGTTGTGCTGTCATGTTGCTGTATGTTGTGCTGTCATGTTGCTGTATGTTGTGCTGTCATGTTGCTGTATGTTGTGCTGTCATGTTGCTGTATGTTGTGCTGTCATGTTGCTTTTGTTTAGGTGTGGCTGTCATGTTGCTGTATGTTGTGCTGTCATGTTGCTGTATGTTGTGCTGTCATGTTCCTGTATGTTGTGCTGTCATGTTGCTGTATGTTGTGCTGTCATGTTGCTGTATGTTGTGCTGTCATGTTGCTGTATGTTGTGCTGTCATGTTGCTGTATGTTGTGCTGTCATGTTGCAGTATGTTGTGCTGTCATGTTGCTGTCATGTTGCTGTATGTTGTGCTGTCATGTTGCTGTATGTTGTGCTATCATGTTGCAGTATGTTGTGCTGTCATGTTGCTGTATGCTGTTCTGTAATGTTGCTGTATGTTGTGCTGTCATGTTGCTGTATGTTGTGCTGTCATGTTGCTGTATGTTGTGCTGTCATGTTGCTGTAGGTTGTGCTGTCATGTTGCTGTATATTGTGCTGTCATGTTGCTGTATGTTGTGCTGTCATGTTGCTGTATGTTGTGCTGTCATGTTGCTGTATGTTGTGCTGTCATGTTGCTGTATGTTGTGCTGTCATGTTGCTGTATGTTGTGCTGCCATGTTGCTGTATGTTGTGCTGTCATGTTGCAGTATGTTGTGCTGTCATGTTGCTGTATGTTGTGCTGTCATGTTGCTGTATGTTGTGCTGTCATGTTGCTGTATGTTGTGCTGTCATGTTGCAGTATGTTGTGCTGTCATGTTGCTGTCATGTTGCTGTATGCTGTGCTGTCATGTTGCTGTATGTTGTGCTGTCATGTTGCTGTATGTTGTGCTGTCATGTTGCTGTATGTTGTGCTGTCATGTTGCTGTATGTTGTGCTGTCATGTTGCTTGGTATGTTGTGCTGCCATGTTGCTGTATGTTGTGCTGTCATGTTGCTGTATGTTGTGCTGCCATGTTGCAGTATGTTCTGTCATGTTGCTGTATGTTGTGCTGTCATGTTGCGGTATGTTGTGCTGTCATGTTGCAGTATGTTGTGCTGTCATGTTGCAGTATGTTGTGCTGTCATGTTGCTGTATTGTTGTGCTTGTCATGTTGCTGTATGTTGTGCTGTCATGTTGCTGTATGTTGTGCTGTCATGTTGCTGTATGTCGTGCTGTCATGTTGCTGTATGTTGTGCTGTCATGTTTCAGTATGTTGTGCTGTCATGTTGCAGTATGTTGTGCTGTCATGCTGCTGTATGTTGTGCTGTCATGTTGCTGTATATTGTGCTGTCATGTTGCTGTATGTTGTGCTGTCATGTTGCAGTATGTTGTGCTGTCATGTTGCTTATTGTTGTGCTGTCATGTTGCTGTATGTTGTGCTGTCATGTTGCTGTATATTGTGCTGTCATGTTGCTGTATGTTGTGCTGTCATGTTGCAGTATGTTGTGCTGTCATGTTGTTGTATGTTGTGCTGTCATGTTGCTGTATATTGTGCTGTTATGTTGCTGCATGTTGTGCTGTTATGTTGCTGTATGTTGTGCTGTCATGTTGCTGTATGTTGTGCTGTCATGTTGCTGTATGTTGTGCTGTCATGTTGCTGTATGTTGTGCTGTCATGTTGCTGTATGTTGTTCTGTCATGTTGCTGTATGTTGTGCTGTCATGTTGCTGTATGTTGTGCTGTCATGTTGCAGTATGTTGTGCTGTTATGTTGCAGTATATTGTGCTGTCTGTTGCTGTATGTTGTGCTGTCATGTTGCAGTATGTTGTGCTGTCATGTTGCAGTATATTGTGCTGTCATCTTGCAGTATGTTGTGCTGTCATGTTGCAGTATGTTCTGTCATGTTGCAGTATGTTGTGCTGTCATGTTGCAGTACGTTGTGCTGTCATGTTGCAGTATGTTGTGCTGTCATGTTGCTGTATGTTCTGTCATGTTGAAGTATGTTGTGCTGTCATGTTGCAGTATGTTGTGCTGTCATGTTGCAGTACGTTGTGCTGTCATGTTGCAGTATGTTGTGCTGTCATGTTGCTGTATGTTGTGCTGTCATGTTGCTGTATGTTGTGCTGTCATGTTGCTGTATGTTGGTGCTCATGTTGCTGTATGTTGTGCTGTCATGTTGCTGTATGTTGTGCTGTCATGTTGCTGTATGTTGTGCTGTCATTGTTATTGCGTATGTTTGTTGTTGGCTGTCATATGTTGATCTGTATGTTGTGCTGTCATGTTGCTGTATGTTGTGCTGTCATGTTGCTGTATGTTGTGCTGTCATGTTGCTGTATGTTGTGCTGTCATGTTGCTGTATGTTGTGCTGTCATGTTGCTGTATGTTGTGCTGTCATGTTGCTGTATGTTGTGCTGTCATGTTGCTGTATGTTGTGCTGTCATGTTGCTGTATGTTGTGCTGTCATGTTGCTGTATGTTGTGCTGTCATGTTGCTGTATGTTGTGCTGTCATGTTGCTGTATGTTGTGCTGTCATGTTGCTGTATGTTGTGCTGTCATGTTGCTGTATGTTGTGCTGTCATGTTGCTGTATGTTGTGCTGTCATGTTGCGGGTATGTTGTGCTGTCATGTTGCTGTATGTTGTGCTGTCATGTTGCTGTATGTTGTGCTGTCATGTTGCTGTATGTTGTGCTGTCATGTTGCTGTATGTTGTGCTGTCATGTTGCTGTATGTTGTGCTGTCATGTTGCTGTATGTTGTGCTGTCATGTTGCTGTATGTTGTGCTATGTTGCTGTATGTTGTGCTGTCATGTTGCTGTATGTTGTGCTGTCATGTTGCTGTATGTTGTGCTGTCATGTTGCTGTATGTTGTGCTCTCATGTTGCTGTATGTTGTTCTGTCATGTTCTTGTATCTTGTTCTTCTATGCGACACTTCACATAAGCATGTTGCATGACTATGTCCTCACTGTGTGTTCTCGTGCAAGAAGGAAGGTGTTGCAAGGAAACGCCTCCTGCAACAAGAAGCTGCTGGCAAGATGAACCTGCCTTTATTATTATGGAGGAGTGCAATGTTGCAGATCCGGCCATTTGCTGAGTTGTATACAAGAACTAACAACAAGGCGGTGTTGACATGAAAACGGGAAGTAATCACTGTCATACACTGAGAGGTGTATATCTCTCTCAGGGTGTATACACTGAGAGGTTCATATCTCTCTCAGGGTGTATACACTGAGAGGTGTATATCTCTCTCAGGGTGTATACACTGAGAGGTGCATATCTCTCTCAGGGTGTATACACTGAGGGGTGTATATCTCTCTCAGGGTGTATACACTGAGAGGTGTATATCTCTCTCAGGGTGTATACACTGAGAGGTGCATATCTCTCTCAAGGTGTATACACTGAGAGGTGTATATCTCTCTCAGGGTGTATACACTTAGAGGTGTATATCTCTCTCAGGGTGTATACACTGAGAGGTGTATATCTCTCTCAGGGTGTATACACTGAGAGGTGTATATCTCTCTCAGGGTGTATACACTGAGAGGTGTATATCTCTCTCAGGGTGTATACACTGAGAGGTGTATATCTCTCTCAGGGTGTATACACTGAGAGGTGTGTATCTGTCTCAGGGTGTATACACTGAGAGGTGTATATCTCTCTCAGGGTGTATACACTGAGAGGTGTATATCTCTCTCAGGGTGTATACACTGAGAGGTGTGTATCTGTCTCAGGGTGTATACACTGAGAGGTGTATATCTCTCAGTCTATATACTGTGAGGTGTATATATCTCTATCAGGGTGTATATACTGAGAGGTGTATATCTCTCTCAGGGTGTATACACTGAGAGGTGTATATCTCTCAGGGTGTATACACTGAGAGGTGTATATCTCTCAGTCTATATGCTGTGAGATGTATATCTCTCTCTCAGGGTGTATACACTGAGAGGTGTATATCTTTTAGTGTGTGTATACAATGTGTATGTACTGTGTATACACTGTGAGGTGTATATCTCTCAGTGTATATGTACTGTAAGGATAAGTAACTCCCTAATATAGGGATGGAAACATCGTTGACTGGTGGTGAACAGGTAACATGCAACCTTAATGAGTCTCGTGTAGTCGATAGGATTTAAACCCTGTCAGCCACTCAACCTTAGGTGATTGTTAAAGTGAGATTTGTCAGGAAACAGGACAAGAGTTTCCTGACGCGGATCTTGGTCATATAATGACCCACAGCTGGAGCTTTTGATCATCTCTCTCTCTCTCTCTCTCTCTCTCTCTCATGTCATTATAATACCGGAGGAAACATTTCCCAGCGATAAAATTAGCTACTTTATTGTTAATAAAGTTTCTCAGAATTACTGTATTTATCTCTCTCTTACCATCGTGTGGTTATCTGATGCCGCGTCTCTACAACCGTTCATTTCCTGCTTGAGATGTGTTGAGGCACTGTGCCTGCAGGCACTGTGCCTGCAGCAGCCACTGCCAGCCTCCACTTTCTCGCCGCACGCTCCTACAGTTTTTAATTAAGAAAAACTGGATATATATATATGGAGTGTTCTGCTACCGTATTGTGTTTGATAGTGACACAGTGGGAACGACAGCGGGCTAGGTTTTCTCTGTCGTAGTTCACCACGCAGCATGAGTCACATGCGTAGTGTTGAAATGTGTCAGTCTGAGCTGGGAGACTTCAGTAGTGTCAGCCTGAGCTGGGAGACTTCAGTAGTGTCAGCCTGAGCTGGGAGACTTCAGTAGTGTCAGCGAGGATGTGGTCAGGTATACCATTAAAGGTTCATCAGCTACGACAGCTTCTCAGTTACCTTCCAGCAGAGCTACAGTTACCTTCCAGCAGAGCTACAGTTACCTTCCAGCAGAGCTACAGTTACCTTCCAGCAGAGCTACAGTTACCTTCCAGCAGAGCTACAGTTACCTTCCAGCAGAGCTACAGTTACCTTCCAGCTGGAGCTACAGTTACCTTCCCGCTGAGCTACATTACCTTCAGCGAGCTACAGTTACCTTCCAGCTGAGCTAAGTTACTTCCAGCGAGCTACAGTTACCTTCCAGCGTGAGCTCAGTTACCTTCCAGCTGAGCTACATTTACCTTCCAGCAGAGCTACAGTTACCTTCCAGCAGAGCTACAGTTACCTTCCAGCAGAGCTACAGTTACCTTCCAGCAGAGCTACAGTTACCTTCCAGCTGAGCTACAGTTACCTTCCAGCAGAGCTACAGTTACCTTCCAGCAGAGCTACAGTTACCTTCCAGCAAAGCTACAGTTACCTTCCAGCAGAGCTACAGTTACCTTCCAGCAGAGCTACAGTTACCTTCCAGCAGAGCTACAGTTACCTTCCAGCAGAGCTACAGTTACCTTCCAGCAAAGCTACAGTTACCTTCCAGCAGAGCTACAGTTACCTTCCAGCTGAGCTACAGTTACAGTTGGGAATTACCATCTCTCACCATGGACCATCCCGTACACAGCAGAAATGGAACATTTACAAAGATATCTCCATCGTCATAGAGCGAGACCACAAAAACCGTATACAGGAGTGAACAGAGAAAACAAAGTCGGGAGGTATGAGAGAAATTTGGAGTACATTATTTATACCGCTGGAGGCTCGGAGAGAAAGGAGTGACAGAAACAGTTTATAATAACGCTGCCTGCAGGGGATGAGTCGGGGAGTGGCCATTGTGGTCCGTGATCACAACGCTGCTGATAACGTGACTAGCTGGTCCACTTCTCTCTCTGTCTTCCCCAGGTACTCTCTTCAAAGCGTTATTGGTCTCTCCAGATATATCCCTGGTAACTTGCCTTCGGCAGGCGTCGTCTTGTCTCCCTGTGCATCCTTGGCGCCTGGATCTCCATCGCCAGGCGACCACACCCGCTCAGGTGGTTGCTGCTTCTCACACCAGAACACACCACCTGTGATGTGTGTGTGTGTGTGTGTGTGTGTGTGAAGAGAGAGTAGACAACAAGTGGTGAGCAACCACTTAATTATTAAATTTTATTTAAAAATGAGAATTTTAATCCTGTCATGTAATCCTAGAAGTAAATTAATCCTGGGATTAATTTGCTTCCAGGATTAAGTTGTAATCCTGACATAATTCTCAATAAGTGGTAATCCTGACTTAATCCCCACTAAGTGGTAAACTTGGCTTAATCCCCACTAAGTGGTAATCCTGGCTTAATCCCCACTAAGTGGTAATCCTGGCTTAATCCCCACTAAGTGGTAATCCTGGCTTAATCCCCACTAAGTGGTAATCCTGGCTTAATCCCCACTAAGTGGTAATCCTGGCTTAATCCCCACTAAGTGGTAATCCTGGCTTAATCCCACTAAGTGGTAATCCTGGCTTAATCCACCACTAAGTGGTAATCCTGGCTTAATCCCCACTAAGTGGTAATCCTGGCTTAATCCCACTAAGTGGTAATCCTGGCTTAATCCCCACTAAGTGGTAATCCTGGTTTAATCCCCACTAAGTGGTAATCCTGGCTTAATCCCCACTAAGTGGTAATCCTGGTTTAATCCCCACTAAGTGATAATCCTGGCTTAATCCCCACTAAGTGGTAATCCTGGCTTAATCCCCACTAAGTGGTAATCCTGGCTTAATCCCCACTAAGTGGTAATCCTGGCTTAATCCCCACTAAGTGGTAATCCTGGCTTAATCCCCATGTTGTACCACGATAAAACAAAACGAAAAAATGAAGACCATTAGCAGATGTCAGCCAGTCAGCTGTCAGCCAGCCAGCCAGCTATCAGTCAGTCAGCTGTCAGTCACCTGTGCAGTGATAATATTGACCAGGAGACCAGAGAGGAAAGTCAGAAGCGACTGTTAGTGCCGGGGTGGGCAGTGAGGGTGGGCAGTGAAGGTGGGCAGTGAGGGTGGGCAGTGAAGGTGGGCAGTGAGGGTGTGCAGTGAGGGTGTGCAGTGAGGGTGGGCAGTGAAGGTGTGCAGTGAGGGTGGGCAGTGAGGGTGGGCAGTGAAGGTGGGCAGTGAGGGTGTGCAGTGAGGGTGTGCAGTGAGGGTGGGCAGTGAAGGTGGGCAGTGAGGGTGGGCAGTGAGGGTGGGCAGTGAAGGTGGGCAGTGAGGGTGTGCAGTGAGGGTGTGCAGTGAGGGTGGGCAGTGAAGGTGTGCAGTGAGGGTGTGCAGTGAGGTGTGCAGTGAGGGTGGGCAGTGAGGGTGGGCAGTGAAGGTGGGCAGTGAGGGTGTGCAGTGAGGGTGTGCAGTGAGGGTGGGCAGTGAAGGTGTGCAGTGAAGGTGGGCAGTGAAGGTGGGCAGTGAAGGTGGGCAGTGAGGGTGGGCAGTGAAGGTGGGCAGTGAAGGTGGGCAGTGAAGGTGGGCAGTGAGGGTGGGCAGTGAAGGTGGGCAGTGAAGGTGGGCAGTGAAGGTGGGCAGTGAAGGTGTGCAGTGAAGGTGGGCAGTGAAGGTGGGCAGTGAGGGTGTGCAGTGAGGGTGGGTAGTGAGGGTGTGCAGTGAGGGTGGGCAGTGAAGGTGTGCAGTGAGGGTGTGCAGTGAGGGTGGGCAGGGTGAAGGTGGGCAGTGAGGGTGGGCAGTGAAGGTGGCAGTGAGGGAGTGTGGCAGTGAGGGGTAGTGCAGTGAAGGTGGGCAGTGAGGGTTGGGGGCAGTGAAGGTGGGCAGTGAAGGTGTGCAGTGAAGGTGGGCAGTGAGGGTGGGCAGTTGAAGGTGGGCAGTGAGGGGGTGGGCAGTGAAGTGTGGGCAGTGAGGGTGTGCAGTGAGGGTGGGCAGTGAAGGTGGGCAGTGAAGGTGTGCAGTGAAGGTGGGCAGTGAGGGTGGGCAGTGAAGGTGGGCAGTGAGGGTGTGCAGTGAGGGTGGGCAGTGAGGGTGGGCAGTGAGGGTGGGCAGTGAGGGTGGGCAGTGAAGGTGGGCAGTGAAGGTGGCAGTGAGGGTGGGTAGTGAAGGTGGGCAGTGAGGTGGGCAGTGAGGGTGGGCAGTGAGGGTGGGTAGTTGAAGGTGGGCAGTGAGGGTGTGCAGTGAGGGTGGGCAGTGAGGGTGGGCAGTGAGGTGTGCAGTGAGGGTGGGCAGTGAGGGTGGGTCAGTGAGGGTGGGCAGTGAGGGTGGGCAGTGAGGGTGGGTAGTGAAGGTGGGCAGTGAAGGTGGGCAGTGAGGGTGGGCAGTGAGGGTGGGTAGTGAAGGTGGGCAGTGAGGGTGGGCAGTGAGGGTGGGTAGTAGTGAAGGTGGGCAGTGAAGGTGGGCAGTGAGGGTGGGCAGTGAGGGTGGGTAGTGAAGGTGGGCAGTGAGGGTGGGCAGTGAGGGTGGGCAGTGAGGGTGGGCAGTGAGGGTGGGTAGTGAAGGTGGGCAGTGAAGGTGGGCAGTGAGGGTGGGCAGTGAGGGTGGGCAGTGAAGGTGGGCAGTGAGGGTGTGCAGTGAGGGTGGGCAGTGAGGGTGGGCAGTGGAGGTGGGCAGTGAGGGTGGGCAGTGAGGGTGGGTAGTGAAGGTGGGCAGTGAAGGTGGGCAGTGAGGGTGGGCAGTGAGGGTGGGTAGTGAAGGTGGGCAGTGAGGGTGGGCAGTGAGGGTGGGTAGTGAAGGTGGGCAGTGAAGGTGGGCAGTGAGGGTGGGCAGTGAGGGTGGGTAGTGAAGGTGGGCAGTGAGGGTGGGCAGTGAGGGTGGGCAGTGAGGGTGGGCAGTGAGGGTGGGTAGTGAAGGTGGGCAGTGAAGGTGGGCAGTGAGGGTGGGCAGTGAGGGTGGCAGTGAGGGTGGGCAGTGATGGGTGGGCAGTGAGGGTGGCAGTGAAGGTGGGCAGTGAGGTGGGCAGTGAGGGTGGGTAGTGAAGGTGGGCAGTGAGGGTGGGCAGTGAGGGTGGGCAGTGAGGGTGTGCAGTGAGGGGTGGGCAGTGAAGGTGGGCAGTGAAGGTGGGCAGTGAGGGTGTGCAGTGAGGGTGGGCAGTGAAGGGGGCAGTGAGGGTGGGCAGTGAGGGTGGGCAGTGAAGGTGGGCAGTGAGGGTGGGCAGTGAGGGTGTGCAGTGAGGGTGGGCAGTGAAGGTGGGCAGTGAAGGTGGGCAGTGAGGGTGTGCAGTGAGGGTGGGCAGTGAAGGTGGGCAGTGAGGGTGGGCAGTGAGGGTGGGCAGTGAAGGTGGGCAGTGAGGGTGGGCAGTGAGGGTGGGCAGTGAGGGTGTGCAGTGAGGGTGGGCAGTGAAGGTGGGCAGTGAGGGTGTGCAGTGAGGGTGGGCAGTGAAGGTGGGCAGTGAAGGTGGGCAGTGAGGGTGTGCAGTGAGGGTGGGCAGTGAAGGTGGGCAGTGAGGGTGGGCAGTGAGGGTGGGCAGTGAAGGTGGGCAGTGAGGGTGGGCAGTGAGGGTGGGCAGTGAGGGTGTGCAGTGAGGGTGGGCAGTGAAGGTGGGCAGTGAGGGTGTGCAGTGAGGGTGGGCAGTGAGGGTGGGCAGTGAAGGTGGGCAGTGAGGGTGTGCAGTGAGGGTGGGCAGTGAAGGTGGGCAGTGAGGGTGGGCAGTGAAGGTGGGCAGTGAGGGGGGCAGTGAAGGTGGGCAGTGAGGGTGTGCAGTGAGGGTGGGCAGTGAAGGTGGGCAGTGAGGGTGGGCAGTGAAGGTGGGCAGTGAGGGTGGGCAGTGAGGGTGGGCAGTGAGGGTGGGCAGTGAAGGTGGGCAGTGAGGGTGGGCAGTGAGGGTGTGCAGTGAGGGTGGGCAGTGAGGGTGGGCAAGTGAAGGTGGACAGTAGGGTGGGCAGTGAGGGTGGGCAGTGAGGGTGGGCAGTGAGGGTGTGCGTGTGTGAGTGTGCGTTGGTTTAAAGGATGCCTAGGTTCATAGCCTGGGTGCATAGGTCTACTTGAGGCCTAGTGCAGCAAAATATTCCTGCCAGAAAGGCATCTAGCCAGAATTCAGTACACCAATACACCATCCTGGTGCACCGTCCTGATGCACCGTCCTGGTGCACCGTCCTGGTGCACCGTCCTGGTGCACCGTTCTGGTGCACCGTCCTGGTGCACCGTCCTGGTGCACCGTTCTGGTGCACCGTCCTGGTGCACCGTCCTGGTGCACCGTCCTGGTGCACCGTCCTGGTGCACCGTCCTGATGCACCGTCCTGGTGCACCGTTCTGGTGCACCGTCCTGGTGCACCGTCCTGGTGCACCGTCCTAGTGCACCGTCCTGGTGCACCGTTCTGGAGCACCATCCTAGTACACGATCCTAGTACACCATCTTGGTACACCATCCTATCCGGTTTCCGTTAGCCTCTCACTGTACTATCCTACCGCTGGTGAGGTTTAAAGGCTAGTAGTCAGTCATCTGTAGTTGGCACCACTCCAGGTCACCTCGTTGCTACCGGCACTCCGTCACTCTACTCTCCTGGTACCGGCACTCTGTCACTCTACTCTCCTGGTACCGGCACTCCGTCACTCTACTCTCCTGGTACCGGCACTCCGCCACTCTACTCTCCTGGTACCGGCACTCTGCCACTCTATTTCTCCTGGTACCTGCACTCCGTCACTCTACTCTCCTGGTACAGGCACTCCGTCACTCTACTCTCCTGGTACTGGCACTCCGCCCACTCTACTCTCCTGGTAGGCACTCCGCACTCTACTTCCTGGTACCGGCATCCGCCACTCTCTCTCCTGGTACCGGCACTCCGTCACTCTACTCCCCTGGTACTGGCACTCCGCCACTCTACTCTCCTGGTTAACCGGGCCCACTCCGCCACTCTACTCCTGGTCCCGGCACTCCGTCACTCTACTCTCCTGGTACCGGCACCCGTCACTCTACTCTCCTGGTACCGGCACTCCGAAACTCTACTCTCCTGGTCCCGGCACTCCGCCACTCTACTCTCCTGGTACCGGCACTCGCCAACTCTACTCTCCTGGTACCGGCACTCGCCACTCTACTCTCCTGGTACCGGCACCCCGCCACTCTACTCTCCTGGTCCCGGCACTCCGCCACTTACCCCTCCTGGTACGGCACTCCGTCACTCTTACTCTCCGGGTACCGGCACTCCGCCACTTACTCTCCTGGTACTGGCACTCCGTCACTTACTCTCTGGTACCGGCACTCCGTCACTCTACTCTCCTGGTACCGGCACTCTGTCACTCTACTCTCCTGGTACCGGCACTCCGCCACTCTACTCTCCTGGTACCGGCACTCCGCCACTCTACTCTCCTGGTACCGGCACTCCGTCACTCTACTCTCCTGGTACCGGCCACTCCGTCACTCTACTCTCCTGGTACCGGCACTCCGTCACTCTACTCTCCTGGTACCGGCACTCCGCCACTCTACTCCCCTGGTACCGGCACTCCGTCACTCTACTCTCCTGGTACCGGCACTCCGTCACTCTACTCTCCTGGTACCGGCACTCCGTCACTCTACTCTCCTGGTACCGGCACTCCGCCACTCTACTCTCCTGGTACCGGCACTCCGTCACTCTACTCTCCTGGTACCGGCACTCCGTCACTCTACTCTCCTGGTACCGGCACTCCGCCACTCTACTCTCCTGGTACGGCACTCCGTCACTCTACTCTCCTGGTACCGGCACTCCATCACTCTACTCTCCTGGTACCGGCACTCCGCCACTCTACTCTCCTGGTACTGGCACTCCGCCACTCTACTCTCCTGGTACCGGCACTCCGCCACTCTACTCTCCTGGTACCGGCACTCCGTCACTCTACTCTCCTGGTACCGGCACTCCGTCACTCTACTCTCCTGGTACCGGCACTCCGCCACTCTACTCTCCTGTACCGGCACTCCGTCACTCTACTCTCTGGTACCGGCACTCCATCACTCTACTCTCCTGGTACCGGCACTCCGCCACTCTACTCTCCTGGTACTGGCACTCCGCCACTCTACTCTCCTGGTACCGGCACTCCGCCACTCTACTCTCCTGGTACCGGCACTCCGTCACTCTACTCTCCTGGTACCGGCACTCCGCCACTCTATCTCCTGGTACCGGCACTCCGTCACTCTTACTCTCCTGGTACCGGCACTCCGTCACTCTACTCTCCTGGTACCGGCACTCCGTCACTCTACTCTCCTGGTACCGGCACTCCGTCACTCTACTCTCCTGGTACCGGCACTCCGTCACTCTACTCTCCTGGTACCGGCACTCCGTCACTCTACTCTCCTGGTACCGGCACTCCGCCACTCTACTCTCCTGGTACCGGCACTCCGCCACTCTACTCTCCTGGTACCGGCACTCCGCCACTCTACTCTCCTGGTACCGGCACTCCGCCACTCTACTCTCCTGGTACCGGCACTCCGCCACTCTACTCTCCTAGCTCCTTCCGATAGATGGCATTTTTTCTTCCTCGTGGGACTGTATTAATTAAGAGTCTGTCGATTTCATACGGGTCGTTAAAGCTGAATTTCGTCCCTATATCGCCGATGGGGAACAATTATCCCTTCGATAGGGAGTATAATAAGTAATTGGTGTATATACACTGAGATATATATATATATATATATATATATATATATATATATATTATATATATATATATATATATATATATATATATATATTTATATATATATATATATATATATTCTAGGTAGTAGGTTGGTAGACAGCAACCGCCCAGGGAGGTACTACCGTCCTGCCAAGTGAGTGTAAAACGAAAGCCTGTAATTGTTTTACATGATGGTAGGATTGCTGGTGTCTTTTTTCTGTCTCATAAACATGCAAGTTTTTAGGTACGTCTGGCTACTTCTACTTACACTTAGGTCACACTACACATACATGTACAAGCATATATATACACACCCCTCTGGGTTTTCTCCTATTTTCTTACTAGTTCTTGTTCTTGTTTATTTCCTCTTATCTGCATGGGGAAGAGGAAGAGAATTCTTCCTCCGTAAGCCATGCGTGTTGTAAGAGGCGACTAAAATGTCGGGAGCAAGGGGCTAGTAACCCCTTCTCCTCTATGCATAACTAAAGTAAAAAGGAAAAACTTTTGTTTTTCTTTTTGGGCCACCCTGCCTCGGTGGGATACGGCCGGTTTGTTGAAAGAAATATATATATATATTATATATTATATATATTTATATATATATATATATATATATATATATATATATATATATATATATATATATATATATATTATATATATATATATATATATATATATATATATATATATATATATATATATATATATATATATATATATATATATATATATCACTCGGTAGACATACAGAGAAAGATACATACCTATTGGTGTACATACAGTGAGAGGTTTGCAGCTCGCTTCTCAGTGTACATATACCGAGAAATACTTATTTCAAGGTCAATATATACACATCGTCTATATCACACATAGCAGGGGTCCTAGAATGGCTGCTTGTGGGACCTCTGTGGTCACTTTCGTTCCTCCGGTTAATGTGTCTCTCACCATGACTGTGGGTTTTCTGTGGAGGGAGAGTGTAAGTACTTTCAATGGGTCGCAGTTACTGCCATGATGAATTTCCGCTTATAGCACAGTCAACAGATTAATAAAGCATACACTAGGTGAATTTTTTTTTTTGTATATATTTCCCAAAATGACTTCAAGAGTGTATCAGTCTGTAGTGGAAGGAAGGCGGGGTAGGGGTCGGCCTAGGAAGGGTTGGAGGGAGGGGGTAAAGGAGGTTTTGTGTGCGAGGGGCTTGGACTTCCAGCAGGCATGCGTGAGCGTGTTTGATAGGAGTGAATGGAGACAAATGGTTTTTAATACTTGACGTGCTGTTGGAGTGTGAGCAAAGTAACATTTATGAAGGGATTCAGGGAAACCGGCAGGCCGGACTTGAGTCCTGGAGATGGGAAGTACAGTGCCTGCACTCTGAAGGAGGGGTGTTAATGTTGCAGTTTAAAAACTGTAGTGTAAAGCACCCTTCTGCCAAGACAGTGATGGAGTGAATGATGGTGAAAGTTTTTCTTTTTCGGGCCACCCTGCCTTGGTGGGAATCGGCCGGTGTGATAATAAAAAATATATAAAATTTCCCATTACCAGAACGTATTTATATTAACCACAGTACAGGTTGGGTTAGAACCCATGGGAAGTGAGTCATAAAACTCTGGCCATGGGTTCTAACACTACCTGTAACATGGTTTGTTCCCAATCGTGTTACAGTGGGTGTGAAGCAATGAGAAAAAATGTGAATAGAGTTTGGAGAGTTTAAGTGTGAAATCTGTCAAGGATCCAGCTGTAAAACACCCATACGTGTTAAATCATCCCGAGGCTCGTGAGGATCCGAAAACTCATGTTCCATCTACATGCGAGATACCTTCAGCTGTCCTTCCCTCCCTCACACTGAACAAGCAGACAATCCCCAACATAATGGTAATTACCCCGTACTTAAATGGTGCGCTCGTTCAAGGAAGAAATAATCGACCTTGTCTAAAACTGGCTTAAGATGACATACATGAATGTGCTTATGTGTGATGTATGTCTAATAGTATATAATTTGCACCTGACGCACGCCATACAGGTCTTCCGTAATCCACTGCCGTGCCGTCCCTTCTACTCCAGTTGACTCTTCTGATTTGCATTTTAGGCTTCTAGAGCTTCTAGCAATTATGGAATATGCAGACTGTCTAGATCTATCGTATGATTTTGTTAGGTTTGTAGAACCGGAGGATTTGTTATGTATGAGGGGAAGAATAAGTTATTATCTGTTATGTTGGTGTGTGTGTGTGTGTGTGTGTGTGTGTGTGTGTGTGTGTGTGTGTGTGTGTGTGTGTGTTGTGTGTACTCACCTAGTTGAGGTTGCAGGGGTCGAGTCCAAGCTCCTGGCCCCGCCTCTTCACTGGTCGCTACTAGGTCACTCCCTGAACCGTGAGCTTTATCATACCTCTGCTTAAAGCTATGTATGGATTCTGCCTCCACTACATCGCTTCCCAAACTATTCCACTTCCTGACTACTCTGTGGCTGAAGAAATACTTCCTAACATCCCCGCGATTCATCTGTGTCTTCAACTTCCAACTGTGTCCCCTTGTTTCTGTGTCCCATCTCTGGAACATCCTGTCTTTGTCCACCTTGTCAATTCCTCTCAGTATTTTGTATGTCGTTATCGTGTCCCCCCTATCTCTCCTGTGGTGTGTGTGTGTGTGTAGCAACAAGATGGTCCCGCGTGCAGCAGGTGAGTAAACACCTACGCCCCTCCCCCCAACACTCATCCCCACACCTCCAATCCACACCCTTAACCAACACCCAACACTCACACCCAACATCCACACAAAAAGGTCTTGTATTCCCTGGCAGGATCTTGCCACAACATACTCTGCCTTCCTCGCCCCCTGACATTTGAATGAATCAAGATTCATAGCATCACTCGCCCCACCCCCTTTACCCCTTCTCTTTACCCCTCATCCCTCCCTCCCTTTTACACGACCTCTCCCCTTCCCACCCTCTGGTCTGCAGTGAAAGTTGTCCAAAACCGCTACCCCAAAGCCACACCCCTACCGGAAGTGTCTCCCACTCTCCCCTGTCTCTCGTTATACATAATATATATATATATATATATAATATATATATATTATATATATATATATTATATATATGAAATGTAATATATATATATATATATAATATATATATATATATAATATATTCATACTATATATATATTTATTATATAATACATGATATGACAAAGGTGTTTGACAGTGTAGAGACCCACGCGTGGTGTTGGTGGCTGGACGAGACATAAATGATCTCACTATATAATGTTGTCTGTGGTTTTACAGTGTTGGTATATAACGCTAGTTGGTGGTCTGCTAATGACCTATTTATCCCAGCAGCTGTGCTCTAGTGTTTATCCAAGCAGCTGTGTCTAGTGTTCTCCAGCAGCTTTTATGTTAGTATGCTGACGTCGACACTTGGATGTATGACATTTGGATGTACCAATATACGTAGCATTATATGGTAAGATAGTTATATATATAGTCTACAGAGGACCGCAGTTACATAGCTATAACGTCTGTCTACTTAGAGAGACGTTATGTAGTGAATTTAGACTTTGATATAAATCTGTCACCTGGAGCAGAGTGCAAATTTTGTTTTGTGCCATAAATCTGCTAAAGTTAATCTGAATATAATACAAATGATGTATTATCGATTTTAATTATTATTAAATAAATTTAAACTGATTTATGATGTATTTAATAGTGTTTCTCTATAAAAATTTCTTTAGGTGAAGTTCGTTGGGTGAGGTTTCTAAGTTAGGTTGGGTGAGGTTTCTAAGTTAGGTTGGGTGAGGTTTCTAAGTTAGGTTGGGTGAGGTTTCTAAGTTAGGTTGGGTGAGGTTTCTAAGTTAGGTTGGGTTAGGTTAGGTTAGGTTAGGTTAGGTTGGGTTAGGTTTCTAAGTTAGGTTGGGTGAGGTTTCTAAGTTAGGTTGGGTTAGGTTCTAGTTAGTGGTTGGGTTAGGTTAGGTTAGGTTAGGTTAGGTTAGGTTGGGTTAGGTTTCTAAGTTAGGTTGGGTTAGGTTAGTTAGGTTAGGTTTAAAGGGTTGGGTTAGGTTTCTAAGTTAGGTTGGGTGAGGTTTCTAAGTTAGGTTGGGTGAAGTTTCTAAGTTAGGTTGGGTTAGGTTTCTAAGTTAGGTTGGGTGAGGTTTCTAAGTTAGGTTGGGTTAGGTTTCTAAGTTAGGTTGGGTGAGGTTTCTAAGTTAGGTTGGGTGAAGTTTCCTAAGTTAGGTTGGGTGAGTTTCTAAGTTAGGTTGGGTTAGGTTTCTAAGTTAGGGTTTTTGGGTGAGGTTTCTAAGTTAGGTTGGTGAAGTTTCTAAGTTAGGTTGGGTTAGGTTTCTAAGTTAGGTTGGGTGAGGTTTCTAAGTTAGGTTGGATACAAAAATATAAATTGTGACATCAGAGTCAATGAAAAAATGTCTATGAATCTGCATTTTTTTTCTTTTGGAAAGTTTAATTTTAAAGGGAGTTCGGTGTATTTGGCAAGATCGGCTGATTAGGCACAGAATCTCTCCTAGAGAACATCAGAAAAATGGAAGATATGGGAGAACGCCTAAACCTATCTTTGAACCCCACCAAATGTGAAATAGTTTCTACCAATCAATAGATGATCCAGAATATTAGTGTTGTTTTACCAGGAGCACGAGCCATTGATCCAGTCAACAGCACTCTCCTTGGTGCTCCTCTTGGGTCCAACGCCATCGATCTGATCCTAGAAAAAAAGTCTCAGACCTCAGGATGATGGAAGGCAGGATGAAAGACATCGATACACATGATGCCTTCTACCTACTCACCAGGTGCCTGTCAATCCCGAAGCTTACCTATTTCCTGAGATGCTCCCCAGCCTTCAGCAGTTCGAAACTCAAGGAATATGACTCTCTCCTTAAGGCCATGCTAGAGAGTGTATTGAATCTTTCCCTCGAAGATGGACAGTGGTTGCAAGCCTCACTTCCGGTCAGGCTTGGGGGGCTGGGAGTACGCAGATCCTCCAGATTGCCCTACCAGCTTTTCTATCCTCTTCCATAGCATCAAACGAGTTAATAAGACAAATTCTTCCGGACAGCCTCAGTGACCCAGCAGGAATACAGGACCCTAACTATTTCAATGCCATCACTGAATGGGAGACTCTTGCTGCCCTAGTGCAGCACTGGCCTACAAACAGTCAAGCTGGGATGGCCCCATCGCTGAAAAGGTACTTGCCGACATGCTCAGGGCTGTAACATCAGACAGGGAGACTGCCCGTCTCTAAGCTGTGAGCGCACTTCACTCCGGGGACTTTCTCCAAACAGTTCCCAATTCGGCAATGGAATGCGCCTCGACCCTAAGACCCTCCGTATTGCAATGGCTCTGCACCTTGCTGCCCCAATTCACATGGAATATACGTATATTTGCGGCGATGCACAAGCCGACCAATATGGTCTATATGGTCTTAACTGTTCCAAAACCAAGGGCTGGCATGCAAGACACAATGAGGTCAACGACATCATAAAGAGAACCCTTGCTACAGCTGGATGCCAGCCGAGAGGGAGCCCCGATCACTAGCAGCCAACAATACCCACAACCCAGCAAACCGTCCCGATGGGATCACCATCTACCCTTGGAAGAATGGCAAGATCTTAGCATGGGACTATACCTGTGTGTCCACACTGGCTGACACCTATATCCATCACAGTGTGGGGCGACAGGGAGGAGCTGCTGACCACAGGGAGGAGTACAAGATCAGCAAGTACAGGGACATAAGCCAACAGTGTCAATTTGTCCCAGTGGGATCAGAGACCTTGGGATCATGGGAAAAAATGCCACACTTTTCTTTAAAGAACTGGGTTCCAGACTCATCGACACCACCAGGGACCCAAGAGCAGCCACTTTCATGTTCCAGCGCCTCAGCACGGCCATCCAGAGGGAAAATGCATGCTGCATACTGGGCTCGCGTCCGGCTTCGGAGGAGCTGGAAGAGATTCATAATCTTTGATATATTGTACCAATGTATTCATGTCTGTGTTTTCTATCAATGTATTCTGTCTATTAATAAAGTTAGCATGTAGCATAAAAATATAGGGGGTGGTAGGAGAAGAAAATATTCAAACAGCTCCGGGGAGAACCTTGAGTTTTCCCTGAGGTACGTTTATTGTCTTCTCTGAGGATGAGGGTCCCCAGCAAAGTTCTAGAGGCGGTACCTCCCTAAAACACACACACACACACACACACACACACACACACACCACACACACACACATATATATATATATATATATATATATATATAATATATATATATATATAATATAATATATATATATATATATAATATATATATATAGCCTGGAGGTTACCTGGAGGTTATTCCGGGGATCAACGCCCCCGCGGCCGGCCCATGACCAGGCCTCCCGATGGATCAGGGCCTGATCAACCAGGCTGTTACTGCTGACCGCACACAGTCCAACGTACGAGCCACAGCCCGGCTGATCCGGCACTGACTTTAGGTATCTGTCCAGCTCTCTCTTGAAGGCAGCCAGGGGTTTATTGGCAATTCCCCTAATGCTTGATGGGAGGCTGTTGAACAGTTTTGGGCCCCGGACACTTATGGTGTTTTCCCTTAGTGTACCAATGGCGCCCCTACTTTTTATTGGGGGCATTTTGCATCGCCTGCCCAGTCTTTTACTTTCGTAGGGAGTGATTTCTGTGTGCAGATTTGGGACCATTCCTTCCAAGATTTTCCAAGTGTAGATTATGATATATCTCTCCCTCCTCAAATATCGAACTTTCTTTGGTCCAGAAGGCTGTTCGAGTGCCTTTACCGAATGAATTTATTCCCATCAGGAATAATGTAAATTAGATTAGTCCATTTCAGACCCTTAAAAATACACTTATAAAAGCAGTTACAAAAATACACTTACATAATTGGTTGTGTTGGGAGCAGTTCGATTTTTGAGGTTCCACTGTATTTATATATATATATATATATATATATTTAAAATATATATTATATATATATATATATATATATAATATATATATATATATATATATATATATATGTATATGTATATATATATATATGATCGACACCATGCCCAGCCCTTCTCGGGTAGGGTAGGTGCCTGAGCCGGAGCTTTTAGCTCATAAGACTGTCATTCCATTAGCCCCCTTGGGGCGGGGATGGCAGACCAGAGAGGCCTAGCTTGTGGCTAGGCCTGGGGACAGTTGGTCCCAAAGATGAGGAGGTACTTGTCCCTCCTCCATGGGAGAACTTAGGTCTCAGACACTCCCTAAAGGGGAGCCAAGGCCCGGGCCACCCCTTGGAAAAGGCCCGGGCGGGAGAATACCGGCGAATCTTTAATAATAATAATAATATATTATATATATATAATATATATTATATATATATATATATAAAATATATATATATATATATATATATATATATATGGTAAGTTTCCAGCATCGTCGTGCAGCGTGATCAAGTCAGGGTTTCGCTCGATGTATAGTTTGGTTAAGTGTTTCACTTTGTGTGGAGTTTTGTCAAGTTATGTTTCGCTCAGTGTAGAGCTTTGCTAACTCAGTTTTAGGTCTGTGTAGAACTTTATCAAGTCATCAGTGACTTAAATTCAATAAATTCTACAGAGCGAAACATTGACTTGGTAAAGATCTACACAGAGCAAAACATTGACTTGATAAAGCTCCACACAGAGTAAAACATTGACTTTATAAAGCTCCACAAAGAGCGAAACATTGACTTGATAAAGCTCCACACAGAGTGAAACATTGACTTAATAAAGCTCCGCAAAGAGCGAAACATTGACTTGATAAAGCTCCACACAGAGTGAAACATTGACTTTATAAAGCTCCACAAAGAGCGAAACATTGACTTTATAAAGCTCCACAAAGAGCGAAACATTGACTTGGTAAAGCTCCATACAGAACGAAACATTGACTTTATAAAGCTCCACAAAGAGCGAAACATTGACTTAGTAAAGCTCCATACAGAGCGAAACATTGACTTTATAAAGCTCCACAAAGAGCGAAACATTGACCTGGTAAAGCTCCATACAGAGCGAAACATTGACTTTATAAAGCTCCACAAAGAGCGAAACACTGACTTGGTAAAGCTCCATACAGAGCGAAACATTGACTTTATAAAGCTCCACAAAGAGCGAAACATTGACTTGATAAAGCTCCACAAAGAGCGAAACGTTGTCAGGATTAAAGCTCTGGCCGCAGGCAGTCTCTGCCTTCAGATTGGTCGTTAACAGAACTGGATCCAGTCAGTGCTCGGTTTATGCCTCGTTGGAAACTCCTTTGTAATTACGACGTCCCTTGAGTCAGACTCTGGAAAATGTTTACTAAGGTGATGACAACAACCACCAGCCAGTGACAGCCAGCCAGCGACCACCAGCCAGCTACCACCAGCCAGCGACCACCAGCCAGCTACCACCAGCCAGCGACCGCCAGTCAGCGACCACCAGGCAGTGACCGCCAGCCAGCGGCCACCAACCAGTGACAGCCAGCCAGCGAACACCAGCCAGCTACCACCAGCCAGCGACCACCAGCCAGCTACCACCAGCCAGCGACCGCCAGTCAGCGACCACCAGGCAGTGACCGCCAGCCAGCGGCCACCAGCCAGTGACAGCCAGCCAGCGAACACCAGCCAGCTACCACCAGCCAGTGACCGCCAGCCAGCGACCACCAGCCAGCTACCACCAACCAGTGACCGCCAGCCAGCGACCACCAGCCAGTGACTGCCAGCCAGCGACCACCATACAATGACCACCAGACAACGACCACCAGACGACCACCAGACGACCACCAGGTGTGGAAAGGCATCATACCTGGGCAGTACATCCGCTTCCTGGCGCTGGTTTCTCCGTCAGGGTTTCACAGTCCCCCCACCTGCAACCAGCCCACCGATCCACCTACCCACCAACCCGCCTGTCCACCTGCCCACCTGCCCACCTGCCCCCAACAGAGTAGGATTACAAATGAACAATGGCGGTTTAGGATGGGAAGAGGATGTACAAACAATTTATATACATTGAAACATTTAAGTAAACAATACTTAAATAAAGGTAGAGACCTTTTTGTTGCATTTATGCTTATAGAAAAAGGTACACGATAGGGTGGATAGGAGAGCAATTTACCAGATGTAGCAGCTGTATGGAATAGGTGGTGGATTATTTGACAGAGGTCAGGAGTTTTTATGTGGAAAGCGAAGCTTATGTTATGGTAAGTACAGTCGGAGAAAGGAAGATTATTTTTGAGAGAAAGTAGGTTTCTGGGAGGAATGTTTGATGTCACCATAGATGTTTAACATGTTTACAGATGGGAGCTGTGGGGAGAGGCGTTGCTGGGGTGTTGGGGAGAGGCGTTGCTGGGGTGTTGGGGAGAGGCGTTGCTGGGGTGTTGGGGAGAGGCGTTGCTGGGGTGTTGGGGAGAGGCGTTGCTGGGGTGTTGGGGAGAGGCGTTGCTGGGGTGTTGGGGAGAGGTGTGAGAGGATTAAAAGACAATGAGTTTGATACAAAGCGGGAGTTATCACAGTTACTCTTTGCTGATGACGCGGTTCTTTCCAAACCAACTGCTGAGTGTGTGTACTCTGAGAACCTAATTTAATCTCAGGCAATTTTTCCCAATAAACTGACAACGTAAAAATTGAGCATTATGGGTAGTGTTGGTGGAACCTGGAAATGTAACTCCGCCTTCCATTATTGTTACATTATAAGACCTATTCAGCAGTATCAGGGCATGTTTCATCCATCTACCTAGACAGGTAGATGAGCGAAACAAGCACCAGGTGTCAGGGACGTGAATAATTTAGGTAATATTAAAAACAATTAAGACAAATACAAGATTAGGAGTGGGCAGGTGTGAGTAGAACCAGGCCTAGTATGGACCAATAGGCCTGAATGAGGAAGTTGCAAAGGTTGGTGGAAGAGTCTGGAATGAGCGTGTAAAAGAAGGAAATGAAAAAGTGAAATTAGAAAAAGAGTGAGATGATGAGAGTAAAAAAAACCTGGAGGGAGGCCTGGTCGTGGACCGGGCCCGGGGGGGGGGGGCGTTGATCCCCGGAATAACCTCCTAGTAAGACTCCAGGAATGAAAAGTGGGGAATCAGATTGGAAGGTGAGAGCATAGAAGGTGTCTTACAAGACACACTACAGTCTTACAAGGCACACTACAGTCTTACAAGACACACTACAGTCTTACAAGACACACTACAGTCTTACAAGACACACTACAGTCTTACAAGACACACTACAGTCTTTCAAGACACACTACAGTCTTACAAGACAGAGGATGAGAATGCATTTAAATATATGAGATCGGACGTGTTGGCAAATGGGTCTATGAAAGACGAGGTGAACCACAGTACAGATGAGGGGGAAAGTAGGTGGAGTGCAGAAGTATTTTGGGAGATAAAGAAGCTACCCATATAGTATAAGCAGAAGGGGAAAGATGCCAAGTATAGAGGTACAGTGTAAAGATGTGATGAATAGGCTTCAAACGTTGCTACGAAGATGAGGCTGGAGAGAGTGATGTCATGTTTAAGAGTGACATGTATATGATGTGAATATCATGCAAAACTCTTAGAACGCAGAAATTAAAAGATGAAGTGAGCTTACTAAAGATAATATTCAGAGAGCTGAGGAGGGATTGTTAAAATAGTTTGAGAATTTTGAGAGGATGAAGCAGAATAAGGTGACTAACAGTGTGTATAAATCCTGGGTGGAAGGAAGTATTGGACTCGTCCCAGTAAAGGTCAGACCAGAGGTCGGCGAACTTTTTTTTTTGGGGGGGGGGGGGTATAACCCCCAAAATAAATTTGTGTAGAGGGAAATTCCCCACTAGACTTGAAAGTCCACAGAATCTGGAAAACAAAAGTAGCATCCAAATTTAAAATAGTTTATTGAATCCATTTGTATGGAGAATACAATCATACAAGCTGAAGAGAATGTATTATACGCAATAAAGCAACTTAAAAAATAAAACAAAATTAACAACATAATGAAATGAAAAATGAACAACATGAAATAACAGTAACAGAAAAAAAAAATAAAAATCTTATTAAGAAACTAAAGAATTCTATTGGCAACATTTTCACTTTATTACGTTCATTACCACCCAGATTTTCACTTTATTACGTTCATTACCACCCAGATTTTCACTTTATTACGTTCATTGCCTTCCAGATTTTCACTTTATTACGTTCATTACTACCCAGATTTTCACTTTATTACGTTCATTACCACCCAGAGTTTCACTTTATTACGTTCATTACCACCCAAATTTTCACTTTATTACGTTCATTACTACCCAGATTTTCACTTTATTACGTTCATTACCACCCAGATTTTCACTTTATTACGTTCATTGCCTTCCAGATTTTCACTTTATTACGTTCATTACTACCCAGATTTTCACTTTATTACGTTCATTACCACCCAGAGTTTCACTTTATTACGTTCATTACCACCCAAATTTTCACTTTATTACGTTCATTACCACCCAGATTTTCACTTTATTACGTTCATTACCACCCAGATTTTCACTTTATTACGTTCATTACCACCCAAATTTTCATTTTATTACGTTCATTACCACTCAGATTTTCACTTTATTACGTTCGTTACCACCCAGATTTTCACCTTATTACGTTCATTACCACCCAGATTTTCACTTTATTACGTTCATTACCACTCAGATTTTCACTTTATTACGTTCGTTACCACCCAGATTTTCACTTTATTACGTTCATTGCCTTCCAGATTTTCACTTTATTACGTTCATTACCACCCAGATTTTCACGTTATTACGTTCATTACCACCCAGATTTTCACTTTATTACGTTCATTACCACCCAGATTTTCACTTTATTACGTTCATTACCACTCAGATTTTCACTTATTACGTTCATTACCACCCAGATTTTCACTTTATTACGTTCATTACCACCCAGATTTTCATTTATTACGTTCATTACCTCCCAGATTTTCACTTTATTACGTTCATTACCTCCCAGATTTTCACTTTATTACGTTCATTACCACCCAGATTTTCACTTTATTACGTTCATTACCACCCAGATTTTCACTTTATTACGTTCATTACCACCCAGATTTTCACTTTATTACGTTCATTACCACCCAGATTTTCACTTTATTACGTTCATTACCACCCAGATTTTCACTTTATTACGTTCATTATCACCCAGATTTTCATTTTTAATCCATTTGGAGTCATTTATCCTAGTTCCTTGACCTAGGGGTCATAGCGAGGGGTACAAGAGGCTTTAAGTGATAGGGCTTGAGCATCCAACAGGCGTGTGCTGGCGTGTTAGATGGAGACAATGGGTTTTTAGGGATTTCACAACCTGTTGGAGTGCGAGCAAAGTAACATTTACGTAATGATTCAGTGAAGCCACTTAACTGGACTCGAGTCCTGGAGGTGGGAAATACAGTGCCTGGACTCTGAAGGAGGGGGGGGGGATGTTGCAGTTCGAAGGCTCATCTGAAGTGTAATAACTGCGCACGTTCAGCAAAACAGCTATTGAATGAATGATGGTGAAAGTGTTCATTCTTTTTAGGGTTACCTTACCAGGGTGAGAGACTGGCGGTGTTAGTTACCATTTTTGTCCTAGGCACATGTCGATTAGACACTAGGCCTGTTGTATATGAGTACGTGTGTGTGTGTGTGTGTGTGTGTGTGTGTGTGTGTGTGTGTGTGTGTGTGTGTGTGTGTGTGTGTGTGTGTGTGAGAGAGAGAGAGAGAGAGAGAGAGTAATGGTGGTGTAGTACAGCCAAGATGGACGCTTCTCAGCGTTAATGTTCTTGTGTCAGTCGCTACACAACGAAACTTCGTTACACACAATTCGTAACATTCGGTTTTAGTGGGGTTTCAAGCACGTACAAGGTGTGCGGCCTTCCCACGACCCGTCTTGGCCACCAGACCACAACTGTTGGCCTGGGACCCGTACTGCAGGTGACCTGGTGACCTCCACCAGACCACAACTGGCGCCTGGGACCCGTACCTGTTAAACCTGTGATATATCTGAGACTGGTTCTGGCACCTGCGTCGCAAAAAAAAAAAAAAAAAACGAAAGTCAATTTTCTTTACAAAATTAATTAAAATTAAATTTTGAAATGAGATTTTCAGTTTAATACATGTGAAATGCAACTAATTTCCTGTCCTAAATGAGCTTTAAAATAATAAGCTAAGTAACTCATCGGGAGTCACTGGCTGATTACGGCTGATTACGGCTGATTACGGCTGCTGTCAGCTGTACACCACCACCACTCACTGATACTTTACTTGTTGAAACAATGCTGAAGCAGACTGTCAGCGTACATGCACTGAGAGATATGAGACTGTCAGCGTACATGCACTGAGAGATATGAGACTGTCAGCGTACATGCACTGAGAGATATAAGACTGTCAGCGTACATACACTGAGAGATATAAGACTGTCAGCGTACATGCACTGAGAGATATGAGACTGTCAGCGTACATGCACTGAGAGATATGAGACTGTCAGCGTACATGCACTGAGAGATATGAGACTGTCAGCGTACATGCACTGAGAGATATGAGACTGTCAGCGTACATGCACTGAGAGATATAAGACTGTCAGCGTACATACACTGAGAGATATAAGACTGTCAGCGTACATGCACTGAGAGATATGAGACTGTCAGCGTACATGCACTGAGAGATATGAGACTGTCAGCGTACATGCACTGAGAGATATGAGACTGTCAGCGTACATGCACTGAGAGATATAAGACTGTCAGCGTACATGCACTGAGAGATATAAGACTGTCAGCGTACATACACTGAGAGATATAAGACTGTCAGCGTACATGCACTGAGAGATATGAGACTGTCAGCGTACATGCACTGAGAGATATGAGACTGTCAGCGTACATGCACTGAGAGATATGAGACTGTCAGCGTACATGCACTGAGAGATATGAGACTGTCAGCGTACATGCACTGAGAGATATGAGACTGTCAGCGTACATGCACTGAGAGATATGAGACTGTCAGCGTACTTGCACTGAGAGATATGAGACTGTCAGCGTACATGCACTGAGAGATATGAGACTGTCAGCGTACATGCACTGAGAGATATGAGACTGTCACCGTACATGCACTGAGAGATATGAGACTGTCAGCGTACATGCACTGAGAGATATGAGACTGTCAGCGTACATGCACTGAGAGATATGAGACTGTCAGCGTACATGCACTGAGAGATATGAGACTGTCAGCGTACATGCACTGAGAGATATGAGACTGTCAGCGTACATGCACTGAGAGATATGACACTGTCAGCGTACATGCACTGAGAGATATGAGACTGTCAGCGTACATGCACTGAGAGATATAAGACTGTCAGCGTACATGCACAGAGAGATATGAGACTGTCAGCGTACATGCACTGAGAGATACGAGACTGTCAGCGTACATGCACTGAGAGATATGAGACTGTCAACGTACATGCACTGAGAGATACGAGACTGTCAGCGTACATACACTGAGAGATATGAAACTGTCAGCGTATATACACTGAGAGATATGAGACTGTCAGCGTACATACACTGAGAGATATAAGACCGTCAGCGTACATACACTGAGAGACATAAGACTGTCAGCGTACATACACTGAGAGATATAAGACTGTCAGCGTACAGAGAGATAAGAGACTGTTAGCGTACATGCACTGAGAGATATGAGACTGTCAGCGTACATGCACTGAGAGATATGAGACTGTCAGCGTACATGCACTGAGAGATATGAGACTGTCAGCGTACATGCACTGAGTGATACGAGACTGTCAGCGTACAAACACTGAGAGATACGAAACTGTCAGCGTAAATACACTGAGAGATATGAGACTGTCAGCGTACATGCACTGAGAGATATGACACTGTCAGCGTATATACACTGAGAGATATGAGACTGTCAGCGTACATACACTGAGAGATATAAGACCGTCAGCGTACATACACTGAGAGACATAAGACTGTCAGCGTACATACACTGAGAGATATGAGACTGTCAGAGTACATGCACTGAGAGATATAAGACTGTCAGCGTACATACACTGAGAGATATAAGACTACCAGCGTACATACATAAGAACATAAGAACATAAGAACGAAGGAACACTGCAGAAGGCCTACTGGCCCATGCGAGGCAGGTCCAAGTCCCTACCGGCTTAAGCCAATGCACCCAACCTAGTCAGGTCAGGTCACATTGACTTAAGGGAGGAACACGGCAACCGACCTGTTAGCACAAGCTATCAGGCCCAAACTCACACCCACCCACATCTACTCATGTATTTACCCAAACCCTATTTTGAAGCTACACAACGTTCTGGCCTCTATAACGGTACTTGGGAGTTTGTTCCACTCATCCACAACTCTATTACCAAACCAGTACTTTCCTATATCCTCCTTGAATCTGAATTTTTCCAACTTAAAACCATTGCTGCGAGTCCTGTCTAGGCTAGATATTTTCAGCACACTATTTACATCCCCTTTATTTATTCCTGTCTTCACTTATAAACCTCAACCCATACCCCCCCTAATTCTACGTTTTTCTAGAGAGTGCATTTCAGGGCCCTTAGTCTATCCTCATGGGGAAGGTTTCTGATACATGGGATCATCTTTGTCATCCTCCTTTGTACATTTTCCAGAGAATTTATATCCATTCTGTAATACGGTGACCAAAACTGTGCAGCATAATCTAAATGAGCCTAACCAAGGAAAGTATAGAGTTTAAAAACAAAACCCGAGGACTCCTATTATTTATGCTTCTTGATATGAAGCAAGGATTCTATTAGCTTTATTGCGAACACTTATGCACTGTTGTCTTGGTTTCAGATTACTGCAAACCAGAACTCCTAAATCTTTTTCGCAATCCGAAATATTAAGATTTTACATTTTTTTATTTATATGTGGAAATGGTTTTTGGGTCCTGCCCCCAACTTTTTAAAACCCTTTTGCATTTTCTTTATTAAACTGCATCTGCCACTTCTCCGCCCACTCATCATCTTTAAAAATTTTCCTGGAGTGTCGAATGTCCCCCGTAAGAAAAAATTTCGACGGCCTATTTTTGGTTTGGTCATGGGAAAAATTTGCCGTTTGTCGTTTTTATGCCCTATCTATGTCTTTTTTGTAGATTGTAAACACGGGGGGCCCCAACACGACCCCTGTGGAACACCCCCGTAAACGTTTCCCCCCCCACTCTGTTTTTCTCCCCTTTTATGAAAAAATCTCTGCTGCCATTTTTAAACCAAGGTTTATATCCGGGAAAAAAAATTTCTCCCCCCACCAGGGGGCAATTTTTCCCTTTCAATAGTCTCTGATGTGGGACCCTTTTAAAAAGGGGCCAAATGAAGTCCATATACAAAATATAAATTTTTCATTAACCATGATCTACCTCCTCAAAAAAACCTTAGGAAAAAATTTTAAAAAATTTCTTAAGGCAGGAACCCCCCCTTTTTGTAAAACCATGCTGGGGATTCTTTGTTTAATTATGCTTTTGGGGGTGGTTTAACAAACTGCCTCGGCAATTAGGGATTCCAAAAATTTTTCCCCACTATGGGGGTTTGGTTATTGGTCTATAGTTGGGAAGCAAGGACCGTCCCCTGTTTTGAAAATAGGTATCACATTTCCCTTTTTTCCAAATTTATCTGGCACCATGCCATTTTTTGTAGGATATGTTGAAAAAGATTAGCCAAAGGGTGTTTAGTCCTCTTTAAATTCCTTTAGAACCCTTGCATACTTTCATCGGGGCCTGGGGTTTTGTTGGGTTTTAAAATTTATCTATTTGCCTAAGGACCAGTCCTTGTGACCCAAATTTGTGCACAGTTTATTTCGTCCTGTTCTACAAATTTTTAACTTTAAATGGAAATATCGCGGGGTATCCTCTTTGTAAAAAATGAGGGGAAGTTTGTGTTAAAAATTCTACACATTTCCTTATCACTGTCAGTGAGCTGCCCCGGGGAAAACTTTTGAGGGGGGCCTATCTTGTCCCTAAATTTTAAATTTGTTACCTGAAAAAACCCTTTTTTGGGTTTAAAGTCTTCGATTCCCCTTTCAACTTTAACTCATAATTCTTTTTGTTTTTCAAATTTCCCTTTTTATTTCTCTCTTTAACTAAAATATATCTTTTCTTAATTCCCCCTCTCCCTTTTGATTTGCCTATTATGCCTCTTTTTTGACCAATCAGATTTTTTTAAAATCTATTGTTCATCCATTTGGGATCATTTTTGTTTGATCTTTTTCCCTTTTTTGGAACAAAAATTTGCTGAGCAGCTGAAACTATCCCTGGAAACCCATCATACCCGGAAAACCTTAAACCCCCTATGCCCCCCTAGTCAGGTCATTAAAAGTTCACCCACCTAAGTAATTTTTCACCCCCCTATAAAAATCAGCCAAGCGAAAGTCAGGGAGGGGAACTTAAATTGCCTTTATTGGGAAAAATTTCCCTTTGATATTTTTAAAAAATGAGTGTTTTTTTGTAAACACTCCCCCCAAGTTTCATCTTTAAACCCTCAAGTTTAAATTAATTAGTTTTTCCCCCCTACGGGCAAGAACCCAAAGTAAGGGGTTATTTCCCCTAGTTGGCTCTGTCACAAACTGTTTTAAAAAACAATCCGGGATCGTATCAAAAAAGTCACCCGCTCAAAATTTTCCCCCGGGTCAAATTGCTCCGGGTCAATCTGCCCTATAATTAAAATTCCCTTTTCCCACAAAAAATTTTCGTATGTAGATCCCTTACAATTTTCGTCCCATGGGAAGTTTACTGCACTCCCTAAAAGTTTTGGGGGGCCCTGAAAAATCACACCCAAAATTAGTTTTTCTGGCCCTCGAGAAGCTTTTAACCCAAAAACAGATTAAAGGGGCCCTGACGTTTTAAATTTTTAATATCTTGTCTAAACAAAAATTTAAAAATTGTCTCTAAACATCATCGCTACCCCAAACCCCCTTTTTCCTGTTGCCCCTTTTCTTTGTGGAAAAATTTATACCTTGTATGTGACATTCAGAGGGCATTCCCCTATCTTTTCAAAATTGGGCCAGGTCTCTTTTAGCAATAAAATCTATGTTTCCTGCACTTGCAATTAATCTTAGCTCATCTATCTTATTTCTAACACTCCTGCTATTTTATAGAAACCCTTAAAGGGGAGCTAGTCCCTTGCTCCCCTCGGGCCGCCCCCCCTTTGTTTGCGCCCTGTTCTATTGTCTTTTTTTTATAACTTCATGCTGAATCCCTTTTATACATTTACTTTTTCCCAAAACCCTAGTGTTGCAACCTGTTGTTTCCCACACACACCCATACCTCTATCTTCCATCATTTTTAAAATTAAATGGGCTTTTTCCCCAAATTGGCCCTTCTCAATCGAGTCGGGCAAGTGCTACCACCCCCTGCCCCAAGAGATGAACCCCACCCCTTTTGCATACATTTTCCAATTTTTTGCCAAAAAGTTGTTCCGGGTTGTCAATAAATGGGATTGCAAGTTCCTTGCAGAAATCTGTTTAGCAGCATTTTACACCAATTGCCTAGACCCCCATTCATTTCCTCTCCCCTTCTAGGCAAGATGCTACTTATGATTGGGTTTCCCTCCCTTAGACTTAAGGGAAATCATAGCTGACCTGAAATTTATCTAGCAGCTCTTCTCCCCTACCCCTTCCAATATCATTTCCACCAGCACTGAAAAACAAAATAAGGGGCTTTTTTCCCCTTACCTGACAGGGGATATTACCATCTGTTGACAATGCCCCCCAACCCCCAGCCCCCGGGAAAACCACATTTATCTCTCATCTTCTTATTCCTATTACAAAAAGCCCCGATAAACATATTCTTACCTGAGAGTCCCCAAACCCAAAAAGAATGCGTTTAAAACCTTCATTAGCGGGGGGCAGAATTT
Source organism: Cherax quadricarinatus (assembly GCF_026875155.1). Lineage (NCBI taxonomy): Eukaryota > Metazoa > Arthropoda > Malacostraca > Decapoda > Parastacidae > Cherax > Cherax quadricarinatus. The sequence goes on along the minus strand of NC_069415.1, from coordinate 11,988,798 downwards.
CCCCTTACCTTCACGGGCCCACTAAATTTTAACTTTTCATCCTGGAAACAAAAGAACGTTTTCCCTCCCTTTCCAGTTCTGCACTCTTAATTTTCCCTTTTCCCTTCTTGGGGCCCCTCCCTTTCCCGTAAACCCAACTCGCCACTTGTAGCAGGGGGGGTTTTGCACCTCACGCGGGTTGCCGTTGCTACCCCCCCCACCTAAGCCCCCCTCCAGTGGGGAGACGGGACGCACCTAATTTGCTGGGAAGCCTCATTCCCCACATTTTCCAACCACCTCAAAACTCTCTCCCACCCCATTGGGGTGGACCTTCACCCTTTTAAAATCCTCCGGAAAGGAACAAGCCCTTCCCCCCTTCAACTCCCCAAACCCTCAGTTTTTAAAACATGAAAGAAGCAACCCATGCTTTGAAACCGCCCCACGCTAATCCCCAAGCAGCTCAGGGTTTTGTGACCTCACGGGGAAAAACAAAATTTTTTGGGAACCCCCCTGAACAGGGAAGATATAAGACTGTCAGCTTTACGAGAGATAAGAGACTGTCGGAAAAAATGCATGAGGGGATATGAGACTGCCCCAGCGAAATTACATGAGAGATAAAAGGACGTCAGTTTACAGGGCACTGAGAGACATAAGACTGTAAAGCGTACATACACTGAGAGTTTTAAGACTGTCCGTACATGCCTAAGAGTTTAAGACTGTCAGCGTACAACACGAAAGTTTGGGGCCCGGTCAGCGTACATGAAACGAGAGATATAAGATGTCACGTCTTTAAAATGAATATAAAGGGGACTGTCAGCTTTACATGCCTGAGAGTTATGAGACTGTCAGCGCCCTGCACTGAGAGATATGAGACTTTTCAGCGACATGCACTGAGAGATCGAAAACTGCAGCGTAATACACTGAGAGAAAAGGGAAACGGGTCAGCGAAAATACTTTGAAGATATGAAAATGTCAGCGTAAAAGCACTGAGAGATAGGGCACTGTCACCGTTTTATCCCACTGAGAGATTTGAACTGTCGGGCGTACATCCCACTGAGAGATATAAGCCCGGGTCACCCGTACATGCATGAGAGACAAAAGACTGTCAGGTTTTTTACATGAGAGATATAAGACTGTCAGCGTACAGAGAGATAAAGATTGTTAGCGTACATGCCTGAGAGATATGAGACTGCAGGAACATGCCGAGAGATATAACAGTCCCCGTACATGAAATGAAAAATTAAAAGGGACTGTCGCGTACATACACTGAGGATAAAAGGGACTGTCAGCGTCCCCATGCACGAGAAAATAAGATTTGTCAGCGTTTTTTATACTGAGGATAAAGACTGTCAGCGTACATACACTGAAGATTGGGGGACGGGCCCAGCGTACATGCACTGAGTGATATAAGACTGCCCAAGGCCGACATACACTTAAAAAATATAAAAACTGTCACCCGTAAAATGCCTGAGAGTTTATAAGACTGTCGGCCCGGTAAATAACATTTAAGAGATAAAAGACTTTTCAGCGTAGATGAAACCTGAGAGATATAAGCCCGTCAGCGTACATGAAATGAGAGAAAAAGGGAGGGTCGCGTACATACACTGAAAGATAAAAGGGACGGTCAGCTTTACATGAACTGAAAAGAAAAAAAACTAAAAAAGCGAATATACACAAAGAGATATACGACGGGCGGGGACTGCACGGGGAAATATAAAGACTTCCAGCGAACAACCCACTGAGAGAATAAGACTGTCCGGTCCCTGCACGAGTAGCAAAAAACCCCAAACCCCCTTCTCCCATCCCCGGGTTTGGACTGCCACCCGGGTACTTGAACTGAGGAAAATAAAGACTGTCACCCGTAAAAATACAAAAAAAGGGGATTTTACACTTTCACGTAAGGCAATGAGGAAAAAAACTGGGCGGGTTTACATGCCAGAGATAAAAAAAGACTGTCACCCGTACATCACGAGAGAAATAAGATTTTCAGCGTACATCCCTTGAGAGAAAAAGCAGTCAGAAAATTCAGGGCCCTAAAAAATTAAAGGACTGTCAGCGTACATACACTAAGAGAATTGGGCCCCGTCAAGTCCCAAGCACGGGAGAAAAAAAGATTTGGCAGCGTACATGCATTGAGGATAAAAAACCCTGTCGGGTTACCCAAGCACAGAGGGAAGATTTCCCCCAGCTAACCCCCCCACCTGAAAATAAAACTGCGGTCCATACACGAGAGATTAAGGCTGTTTAGCGTACTGCACGAGAGATAAAGACTGCAGCGTACGGGCACTGAAAAGATATAAGACTGTCACGTACATGCCCTGGGGAAAAAAGCCGGGTGGGCCGTACCAACCCTAAGAGATAAAAAGGGACTGTCAGCGTAGATGCACTGAGAGATATAAAAACTGTCAGGTACATCCCAAAAGGGGATAAAAAAACTGTCAGGGAAAAATACACGGGAAAATAAAAGGGATGTCAGGTACATGAAAGGAAAATAAAAGGGATGTAAAGCGATTTTACACAAAGGGAGATATCGACGGGTAGCGGTACATGCACTGAGAAATATAAGCTGTCAGCGTACAACACTGAAGAAAAAGACTGTCGGGGCGTACATGCACTGAGGGGATATAAGACTGCCCAGCGTCCCTTCCCCCCGAAATTTGCCCGAAAGCGTCCATGAACGATTAAAAACTGCCAAGGTAAACCCCAAAGAAAACCCCGGGGGGGTCCACCCGTAAAAGCACGGGGAGATTTTAAGACTGTCAGCGTACAGGGGCACTGAAATTTTAAGACTGCAGCGTACATGCACTGAGAGATAAAAAAACGCGCGTCTTACATTGAGGAAATAAGAAGCAGCTTTCATCCCCTAAAGAGATATAAGCTGTCAGGGGTACAAACACAAGAGAAAAAAGGACGTCAAGTCCCTTCACTGAAGATTAAGACTGCCCGGGCGTAAAAATGCCCCTGGAATAAAAGGGACTGCCCAGAGTAAAACACGGAAGTTTAAAGACCCCGGCTCCCAAGGCAGGGGGAAATTTAAGCCCGCGTAAAAACCCAGGGGAGAAAAAAGGGCTGTTAGCGTAAAAGCACGGGAGAATAAAAGACGTCAGCGAACATGCAACGGGAAGGTTTTAAAGACTGTTAAAGGCGAACTTTGAAATGGAGAAAAATGTCACGTCCCATCCACGAAAGTGTAACCAGCGAAAAACATGAGGACATAAGACTGCCCAGCGAATTTAACAAAATTTGCAACCCCCCCCCCCAGCCCGAGAGTTAAACCCTACAGCGCCCCAACCCCCCTGGTATGGACGCCCCGGCCCCTGCCCATGGGAATGGACGTTGGTTTCCCAGCACTGGGAAAAGACGCAGCGAAAATCCCGAAGATAAAAGTGCCCAGCGTACATCCCACTGGGGAAAATATAAGACTGTCAGCGTATTTATACGGGAAAAGAAAAAGACTGTCGGGTAAATGCGCTGAGAGATAAAAAACTGTCAGCGTACTTTCCCACTGGGGGGAATATAAGACTGTAGCGTACATGCACTGAGAGATAAAAAGACTGTCAGGTACATGCACTGAGAAAATTAAGACTGTCAGCGTACATGCACGAGAGAAAAATAAGACTGTCAGCGTAAAATCACTGAAGATTTTAAGATGCAGCTTTACAAAACCCTGATAGATATAAAAACTTTTTCAGCGAAAATGCACTGAGAGAATATAAGACTGTCAGCGTATTTCGTATCCTGATGTTTCAAAAATATCCGGTTAAGAACCAAAAAAAAGGTCACAAAAAAAAAGGCCCAAAAAAAAAAATTTAACAGAAAAAGAGGCCCACAGAAAAAAAAGTCACAAAAAAAAGGGGTTCACAAAAAAAAAAGGTCACAAAAAAAAAAGGTCACAAAAAAAGGCCCACAGAAAAAGGGGTTTAACAAAAAAAAGGGTCACAAAAAAAAAAAGGTCACGGGAAAAAAATTTTCACTGAAAAATTGTCACAAAAAAAAAAGGCACAGAAAAAAGGTCAAAAGAAAAAAAGGTCACAGAAAAAAAGGTCACAGAAAAAAAAGTCAAAAAAAAAAGGTCACAGAAAAAAGGTCACAAAAAAAAAAAGGTCACAAAAAAAAAAGGTCACAAAAAAAGGTCACAAAAAAAATTTTCAAAAAAAAGGTCACAAAAAAAAGGGTCACAAAAAAAATGTCCAAAAAAAAAAGGTCACAGGGGAAAAGGTCACAAAAAAAAAAGGCCCACAGAAATAAAAAGGTCCAAAAAAAAAAAGGTCAAAAAAAAAAGGTCACAGAAAAAGTCACGGGAAAAAATTTTGTCACAGAAAAAAGGTCACAGAAAAAAAGGTCCAGAAAAAAGGTCACGGGCCTTTAACCAAAATTTTAACCTATGTATTTAAATGTGAATTTTTCAGTAACTTTTTCCCCTTTAGCAAAAATTGTGACAGTTTCCCTGGGGACCTTTTTCCCCCCCCCCCCCTGACCTTGTTTTTGGGCCCCCCCGGTATTTTGAGGGGAAAGACCCGGGGGGGAAAGGGGAAAGAGAGGGGGGGGGTGTTTGGGGAGGCATCATTGTGGGGGGGGGTTTTTTCTCCCTCATGGGGGAAAAATTTAAGGGGGGCAATGAGTACAATCATGAGTGGATTAGTGAGGCTGAGAGGCCAGAGTCACACCCCCAAAGGGGCCAAAAACTCTCGTGTCCCGGTGGATGAGTTTAAAGGGTGAGAGTGCCAGAGGGCACAACCCCCAGGTTGGGCAGCAAATCACGCTGTCTGAGTGGATGATTTAGGCTGAGAGTTTCCAGAGGGCACACCACCCGGGGGCCCACTCACGCTTCTGAGTGGATGAAAATGAGGGTGAGAGGGGCCAGGGGTCCCACCACCAGGGTCAGCCTCACGCTGTCTGAGTGGGTGATGAGGCCTTTAGAGTGCCAGAGTTTACAACCCCCCAGGTGTCAGCACTCACGTGTCTGAGTGGATTTAGTGAGGTTGAGAGTGCCAGAGTCACACCACCAGGTGCCAACACTCACGCTGTCTGAGTAGATGAGTGAGGCTGAGAGTGCCAGAGTCACACCACCAGGTGCCAACACTCACGCTGTCTGAGTGGATGAGTGAGGCTGAGAGTGCCAGAGTCACACCACCAGGTGCCAACACTCACGCTGTCTGAGTGGATGAGTGAGGCTGAGAGTGCCAGGGGTCACACCACCCGGGGTCACCTTACGGGTGTTTTGAGTGGATGGGGGGAGGCGAGAGTGCCAGGGGTCCAAACCCCCAGGTGCCAACAAATCCCCGGGTGTATGATTAGAAGTTTAAAGGGTTTGGGGTGCCCAAATCCCCACCAAACCCGGTGCCCCAAAACTCACGCTTTTCTGAGGGGGTTTTAGTGAGGGGAGGTGCCCGAGTCACACCCCCCAGGGGTCACACTCACGCTGTTTAAATAGATGAGTGAGGGTGAGAGTGCCCGAGTCCAAAACCACCAGGTGCAAACTCTCACGCTTCTGAGTGGATGAGGGAGGCTGAGATTACCAGAGTCAAAACCACCAGGGCCCAAAACTTACGCTGTCGAGTAAGAGTGAGGCGAGAGTTTCCAGAGGGCACAAACCCCCAGGTGCCCCAAAACTTACGCTGTCTGAAAGATGGTGAGGCTGAGAGTGCCAGGTACACCACCAGGTGCCAAAAAAACTCCCCGGGTGTCCCGAGTGGGTGAGTGAGGCTGAGAGTGCCCCGAGTCACACCACCAGGTTGCCAACACTCCCCGCTGTCTGAGTTTGGGTGAGTGAAGCTGAGAGTGCCAGGTCCCCACCACCAGGGGCCAACAAAATCCCGCGTCTGAGTGGGGGATAGTGAGGTGGGGAGTGCCGGGGGTCACAAACCCCCGGGGCCAAAACTCACCTGTTTTGAGTGGATGAGGGGAGGCTGAGAGTGCCAGAGTCACAAACCCCCCGGTTTCCAAAACTCCGCTGTCTGAGTGGGTGAAATGAGGCTGAGAGTGCCAGAGTCACACCACCCGGTGGGCCCAAAAACTCACGCTGTCCCGAGTGGATAGTGAGGGGGTGAGAGGCCAGAGTCGCCAACCCGATGACAAAAACCCCTCGCTGTCTTTTTTTAAAAGTACGTGAACGGGACATTATTAAAAGACAAGATAAAAAATTTGATACATATACAGCCTCTGGGGATTTTTTTAATCTGAGACGTTTTTGCCCTCCAGTGGCTTTCGTGGCTACTCACCCCTTTCCCCCCAAAGGGAAATATGAAAATAAAGCATCCAAGGAAGGTATATAAAGGGGGCTGGCCAACACCTCACTATCAAAATTTCCCCCAAAAAGGTTTAAAAAATGACGTGCGCCGGCCCCAATTTGGGCAGGGCCCTTTTCACAAACCCCCCCAAAGGGCCTTTTCCAGTTTGGCCGGAGCAGTCAGGTGTTTTTAACCCTTGTGGGATCTGATATGAGGTGCTGGCCCCAAACCCCCTTTTTACCTTTCCTTGGGTGCTTTCCTTTTATAGTTCCTTGTAATGTGAGTAGCCACGGGAAAGCGCTTGGGAATTTTTTTTAAAATTTTTCAGGTGGTTTTTTTTGGGATATTCTGAAATCAACCCGTTTCTGTGATCTTACTGCAATATATATATAAAAATTTTATTTTATATATATAAAATATATAAAATATATATATATAATATATAAAAAATTTATTTTATATAAAATATTATATATATAAAATTTTTAAAAATATAAATATAATTTTATATAAATATAGGAAAGGTTTTGGGGGGAGGGGGTAAAGGAGATTTAGGGGTGGGGAGGGGGGTTTGGGCTTCCAGCAGGCATGAGTGGGGCGTGTTTTTTATAGGAGTGAATGGAGACAAATGGTTTTTTTTAATTTCTTGGGGCGTGCTTTGGAGTGTGACAAAGTAAATTTTTGAAGGGGGTTCAGGGAAACCGGGGGCCGGACTTGAGTCCGGGGGAAAGGGAAGTGCAGTGCCTGCACTGAAGGAAGGGTTTTAATTTTTGCTTTTAAAAAATGTAGTGTAAAGCCCAAACCCCCCTGCCCCAAAACAGTGAAAGGATGAATGATGGTGAAAGTTTTTCTTTTTCGGGCCACCCTTTCCTTGTTTGGGGAAACGGCCCCCGTGTGCTAATTTTAAAAAAAATAATTTTATATATTTTAAATTTTATATTTATATATATATTTATTAAATATATAATATATCCCTATCTCCATCCCTTAAAAACGCTCGCCCATATGCAGCAGTGAAAATTTACGACCTCCCCTTTAAATAGGTGAAAGGAGGGGTTTCCCCAACTTAGGGAAACCCGGGGACCCATCTTGCAGTTTTTCCCGAAAAACGAGGGGGAAACTGCTAACCACGGGCAATTATCAAGGTTTGTGCGCCCCCAGCCCGCCACAGCCATTGCCCAGCTCAAAGGGGAACCCCCAAATGCCGAGGGCTGGGCGGAAGTCAAAAAGGTCTGAAAGGAGCCAATTTTTTTCCCCACCCCGGAAGGATGGAAAAATAAATTGCCTGGGCCTACCCTGTGGGCCCCCACATTGGGAGACACCCCACTTTTCCATACTCCATAGCTGGGGAAGGGGGGGGAGCTGCCCGCCCCCAAAAGGGGACCCAAAAAGATCCGCAAATATGAAGAACTTCCCCTTGTTCTATTTTCTTCATTTTCCCCAAAAGGGGTTTGGAGACCCCTTTGGGGCATGGGGGGAAGTGGGGTTCTAAAGTTCCTCAAAGAGCTGGGTGAAAAGGGTCATCATAGAAAAAAAGGACCACAGGGCGACCCGCCTTTCCCCTTTTTAGAGAACTCCTTTTCGCGATCCAAAAGGGGTATACCTGCAGCATTTTGGGCACGCGGCCCACGCCGGGGGGGGCTAGACGAAGTATTCGAGATGTAGCTCTGAGGGTTTTTATCTATGCTGTTTTACTTTTTTTGTTTTTTTTTGAAAAGTTTTGTCAATGTTTTTTGTCTTTAAATAAAATTATAATTTAAAAATAAGGGGGGGTAAGGGGAAAAATTCTCAAACAGCTTTGGGGAAAAAAGATTTTCCCTGAGGCAAAAATTTTTTCTTTTTTTTGAGGATGAGGGGCCCCCGGACAGTTCTAGAGGTTTGGTTCCTCCCCTATATTTTTTCTTTATAGATATATATTATATATATATATATTAAAATTTATTTATATAAAAAATATATATATTTTTATAAATATATATATAATATATATATTATATATATTTTATATATAAATATATAAAAAAAATATATATATATATATATATATATATACATAGATATATTAAAGTTAAAAATGGGTTCATTAGCACTATGCAAACAGTTTAAAAAACCTTTATCTGTTATTAAACCCCGGTGTTTTCTCCTGGTGGGTTTTGGGGGTGATAGTAATTCTTAATTTCTGTTTGCAGTGTCTCCCTCCCCCTCCCCCCTTGGGTTTCCTACCATCCCCTCCTCCCCCCTCCCCCCCTTGTGTGAAGGGAAAAGGACATAAAAACGACTGGGTTTTAACGGGCGCTGCCCCAAAAAAAATGACCGATCTTTATAACTTATTTTTTTTTTTTTTGGGGAAAGAGTGAAGGGTGTGTGTTCTCACCTAATGGACCTTTACCTAAAATGTAAATAACCTTTAAATGTATCAACCCAATTGTGGTTGCAGGGGTCGATACTCACTTCTGGTCCACCCCTTTTAGGGCGCTACAGGTCCCTCTCTCCTTGCTCCATGAGCTTTATCAAAACTTTTGTCTTAAAGCCATTTGGTTTCCTGCCTCCACTATATCATTTTTCTAGACTATTTCACTTCCCGACAACTTTTTAAGTTGAAGAAAAATTTTTCCCAAAAATCCCTTTGACTCGTCTGAGTCTTCAAATTCCAATTGTGATCCCTTGTTTTTGCGTCCCATTTCTGGAACATCCCGTCTCTATTCCACCCGTACCGGGGATCGAATCGCAGACCTCATTGTGTGAGTTGAATGCGCTAGCAATCGAACCACGGGATACATCTGCCTCCATATGTTGTTTGAACCATGGGTTCCCCCGGTGGCTCATCTATTTCTTCTGTAAGCTCGGGGCTCAGTTCGAGGTTTTCCCAGCATCTTTTCTATATTTCTGCGGGTTGGAATCAACGTACCTATCAATAAATAACGTACCTATCTTCTGTACACTTCATGTTCAATGTTTTCCCTCACTGGCCGAGTGACCTGTCCTCTGACATTCAGCGCTCAGCTGTACTTGCTGCAGAAAAATGCCTTGGTCCTTCACAGTGCAGCCTCCATGTCCACCAGTCTCATGGTTTCCTCATCTTCTCATTTCTTTAGCGCCATTTCCACCAAGGAGAAAGCTGTTTGTCAACACACACACACACACACTGATCGCTTGTTCCCAGGGGAGGCACTGCGGATTCAATTTGCTCTATATCCGTCTGGCCGAAGGTGAGAACGAGAGGTTTGCTCCCTCTTAATTTCGTGAGTTTTGCAACACATTCCCTGGGGAAGTTCAGGAAGTTGTAAATTATTGACTGAAGGAGAGAGCTTGCTCCAGGACTTCTCTGGGTTCTCCTTGTGATAGCCCCGGGGTTGAACTTCGCCAGTGGCGTTATTTGGTCTGGGTTCTAGATAAGGAAAGATAAGATTTTGTTTGGATTTTAAACCACCCAAGATAACCTAGAAAGTCAGTGCTCACCGAGGACTGTCTTATTTCCACTGGGGTCCTTAAATCTTGTGTCCCTGGATGCTACCCACACCAGTCGACTAGCATCCAGGTACTTACTTGCTTGCTAGGTAACTAGGGCCAGTAGGTGTAAGGAAATGCTCCCAATGTCTTCACCCATGCTGGGGATCGAACCACGGACACTCAGTGTGTGAGGCAAGAGTGTTGCCTACCTGGCCACGGAACACCAAAAATCGTTATTCTCACAATGCTGGGTTATATATATATATATACTTCTATTACCACTGGAACACTCAGGTTGGAGGGCGAGTGTTGAGGGGCCGGAGGGTGTATCAAAGTACACATGACCGCTTGTGTGTACTCACCTATTTGTGGTTGCAGGGGTCGATTCATAGCTCCTGGCCCCGCCTCTTCACTGATTGCTACTAGGTCCTCTCTCTCCCTGCCCCATGAGCTTTATCAAACCTCGTCTTAAAACTATGTATGGTTCCTGCCTCCACTACATCACTTGCTAGGCTATTCCACTGCCTGACGACTCTATGACTGAACAAATGCTTCCTAATATCCCTTTGACTCATCTGAGTCTTCAACTTCCAATTGTGACCCCTTGTTTCTGTGTCCCATCTCTGGAACATCCTGTCTTTGTCCACCTTGTCTGTTCCGCGCTGTATTTTATATGTTGCTATCATGTCTCCCCGGACCCTCCTGTCCTCCAGTGTCGTGTGTGTGTGTGTACTCACCTAGTTGTACTCACCTAGTTGAGGTTGCAGAGATCGAGTCCAGTGTGTGTGTGTGTGTACTCACCTAGTTGAGGTTGCAGGGGTCTAGTCCAAGCTCCTGGCCCCGCCTCTTCACTGGTCGCTACTAGGTCACTCTCCCTGAACCGTGAGCTTTATCATACCTCTGCTTAAAGCTATGTATGGATCCTGCCTCCACTACATCGCTTCCCAAACTATTCCACTTACTGACTACTCTGTGGCTGAAGAAATACTTCCTAACACCCTGTGATTTATCTGTGTCTTCAACTTCCAACTGTGTCCCCTTGTTACTGTGTCCAATCTCTGGAACATCCTGTTTTTGTCCACCTTATCAATTCCCCTCAGTATTTTGTATGTCGTTATCATGTCTCCCCTATCTCTCCTGTCCTCCAGTGTCGTCAGGTTTATTTCCCTTAACCTCTCCTCGTAGGACATACGTCTTAGCTCTGGGACTAGTCTTGTTGCAAACCTTTGCACTTTCTCTAGTTTCTTTACGTGCTTGGCTAGGTGTGGGTTCCAAACTGGTGCCGCATACTCCAATATGGGCCTAACGTACACGGTGTACAGGGTCCTGAACGATTCCTTATTAAGATGTCGGAATGCTGTTCTGAGGTTTGCTAGGCGCCCAAATGCTGCAGCAGTTATTTGGTTGACGTGCGCTTCAGGAGATGTGCCTGGTGTTATACTCACCCCAAGATCTTTTTCCTTGAGTGAGGTTTGTAGTCTCTGTCCCCCTAGACTGTACTCCGTCTGCGGTCTTCTTTGCCCATCCCCAATCTTCATGACTTTGCACTTGGTGAGATTGAACTCCAGGAGCCAATTGCTGGACCAGGTCTGCAGCCTGTCCAGATCACATTGTAGTTCTGCCTGGTCTTCGATCGAATGAATTGTTCTCATCAACTTCACGTCATCTGCAAACAGGGACACCTCGGAGTCTATTCCTTCCGTCATGTCGTTCACAAATACCAGAAACAGCACTGGTCCTAGGACTGACCCCTGTGGGATCCCGCTGGTCACAGTTGCCCACTCTGACACCTCGCCACGTACCATGACTCGCTGCTGTCTTCCTGACAAGTTATCCCTGATCCATTGTAGTGCCTTCCCTGTTATTCCTGCTTGGTCCTCCAGTTTTTGCATTAATCTCTTGTGTGGAACTGTGTCAAACGCCTTCTTGCAGTCCAAGAAAATGCAGTCCACCCACCCCTCTCTCTCTTGTCTTACTGCTGTCACCATGTCATAGAACTCCAGTAGGTTTGTGACACAGGATTTCCCGTCCCTGAAACCATGTTGGCTGCTGTTGATGAGATCTTTCCTTTTTAGGTGTTCCTTCACTCTTCTCCTGATAATCTTCTCCATGATTTTGCATACTATACATGTCAGTGACACTGGTCTGTAGTTTAATGCTTCATGTCTGTCTCCTTTTTTAAAGATTGGGACTACATTTGCTGTCTTCCATGCCTCAGGCAATCTCCCTGTTTCGATAGATAATTTGAATATTGTTGTTAGGTGTGTGTGTGTGTGTGTGTGTGTGTGTGTGTGTGTGTGTGTGTGTGTGTGTGTGTGTGTGTGTGTGTGTGTGTGTGTGTGTGTGTATGTATGTGTGTGTGTGTGTGTATGTGTGTGTGTGTTTGTGTTTGTGTGTGTGTGTGTGTGTGTGTGTGTGTGTATGTGTGTGTGTGTGTATGTATGTGTGTGTGTGCATGTGTGTGTGTGTGTGTATGTGTTGTGTATGTGTGTGTATGTGTGTGTGTGAGTGTGTGTGTGTGTGTGTGTGTGTGTGTGTGTGTGTGTGTGTGTGTGTGTGTGTGTATGTGTGTGTGTGTGTGTACTCATCTATTTGTACTCACCTATTTGTGGTTGCAGGGGTCGAGTCATAGCTCCTGGCCCCGCCTCTTCACTGATTGCTACTAGGTCCTCTCTCTTCCTGCCCCATGAGCTTTATCATACCTCGCCTTAAAACTATGTATGGTTTCCGCCTCCACTACTTCACTTTCTAGGCCATTCCACGGCCTGATTTCCTGGAGTCCTACTGGTTTCCACTGTAAATACTTCTTTAAATCTCGTGTTGAGCTCCTGACATACCTCCCGGTCGTTTCTTGTGAATTCCCCATCACCCTTCCTCAGTCTGATTACCTGGTCCTTGACTGTTGTTTTCCTCCTGATGTGGCTGTACAACAGCTTCGGGTCAGTCTTGACTTTTGATGCTATGTCATTTTCATATTGTCGCTGAGCCTCCCTTCTTATCTGTGCATATTCGTTTCTGGCTCTTCGGCTAATCTCTTTATTTTCCTGAGTTCTCTGTCTTCTGTACCTTTTCCATTCTCTAGTACACATAGTTTTTGCCTCCCTACACCTTTGGGTGAACCAAGGACTCGTTCTGTTCTTCCCATTATTACTATTTCCCTTGGGAACAAACCTCTCCTCTGCCTCCTTGCATTTTGTTGCCACATAGTCCATCATTTCTTGTACTGGTTTTCCTGTCAGTTCCCTCTCCCACTGAATGTCTTGAAGGAAGTTCCTCATGCCTGGGTAGTTCCCCCTTTTGTAGTTTGGTTTTTCCCACCCTATTCCTGCTACTCTCTCCACTTGGAGCTCAACTATGTAGTCGAAGCACAGAACCACATGATCACTAGCTCCCAGGGGCCTTTCATACATGATTTCCTCGATGTCCGAACAACTCAAGGTGAATACAAGGTCCAGTCTAGCTGGTTCATCCTCTCCTCTCTCTCTGGTAGTGTCTCTAACATGTTGATGCATGAGGTTTTCCAGTACCACATCCATCATCTTGGCTCTCCATGTTTCGGGACCCCCATGGGGCTCCAGATTTTCCCAGTCAATCTCCTTGTGATTGAAATCACCCATGACTAGTAACTTTGCTCCCCCCATGTGTGCTCTCCTGGCCACCTCGGCTAGTGTGTCGACCATTGCTCTGTTGCTCTCATCGTATTCTTCTCTTGGCCTCCTGCAGTTCTGTGGTGGGTTGTACGTTACTGCAATTATCACCTTATGTCCCTCAGACTGGATTGTTCCTACTAAGTAGTCCCTTTCGCCCGTGCCATCCATTCCTTCCATTTTCTCAAAACCCCACTGGTTTTTAATGAGCAGTGCAACTCCTCCTCCCCCTCTCCTCCCTCTGTCTTTCCTGAGGATTTGATATCCGGATGGAAAGATTGAATCTGTTATTATTCTGGTGAGTTTTGTTTCTGTGAGTGTTATTATGTCTGGGGATGTCTCCTTGATTCTTTCGTGCCACTCCTCATACTTATTTGTTATTCCATCTTCATTTGTATACCACACCTTCAAATTCTTTTCTAAGACTGTGGTCTGGGAGGTGTATTGGGGTTGGGGAAGTGGGAGACCTGATAAGGAAATATGGGTGGTTGCTGTGGGGGTGGAGTTTGTAGTGTAGTGGGTGGGGGCATTGGATATGACATGGGTGTTTTGGTTTAGAGTGTTTGGTTGCACTGGGGTTGACCTGGTTGGGAGGCTTGTATAGGAAGTTGTGAGGGAGGCTATATTTGATCTTCCTGTGTCTGGGATCTCCTGTCTGTCTTCTCCATCCCCTCTCTTTCCTCCTTTCGCCTTTGTACCATCTCTCTCAGTTTCCGCCTTTCTTTTTGTGTTCTGTCGCGGTCGAGATACACCTTCCTGTATGCCGGCATGTCCCTTAATCGTGCTTTCTCCTCCAGGATCCTGTTCCGAGTCGATTCTGCCTTGAAGGTCACTTTCACTGGCCGGGTTCTTTGTTTTACAAACCCCCCTATTCTCCGAAAATTTTCCAGCTGGGTCATGTCGTCTTCTCCTATTGCTTTCATGATGCTTTCAATTGCTTTTTTTTTCCCTTGTTTTCTTTCTTCATATGTTTCCCCTTCAACTTCCTGGAGCCCATACACAAAGACTGACCTCACCCTTTCATTCTCCCACTGCATACCCCTGTGTATCCCCTCATTCAATTAGGTTTCCTCCATTGCAGCTTTCCTTTCTTCGGTTTCACTATCTACTGTACTTGGGGTCAGTGGCCTGTCATTTTCCCTTCTCGGCTTTCCCTGGGCTCTGCTATGGTCTGTTAGGGCCTCCACATATAGCTGTGTGTGTATATATATGTGTGTGTGTGTGTGTGTGTGTGTGTGTGTGTTAGTTACCATTTTGTCCTAGGCACATGTGTGTGTGTATATCTGTGTGTGTGTGTGTGTGTGTGTGTGTGTGTGTGTGTGTATGTGTATGTGTGTGTGTGTATGTGTGCAGAATATCCAGCGGTTGTAGCACTTAATACCTCTCCTGGTATATAATTTACACTCTGATGAAAATATTAGCAGTATTGCTGCGGGTTTCCTCTGTCCTCACTTCACCACTGTCCTCACTTCACCACTGTCCTCACTTCACCACTGTCCTCACTTCACCACTGTCCTCACTTCACCACTGTCCTCACTTCACCACTGTCCTCACTTCACCACTGTCCTCACTTCACCACTGTCCTCACTTCACCACTGTCCTCACTTCACCACTGCCCTCAGTTCACCACTGTCCTCACTTCACCACTGTCCTCACTTCACCACTGTCCTCAGTTCACCACTGTCCTCACTTCACCACTGTCCTCAGTTCACCACTGTCCTCACTTCACCACTGTCCTCACTTCACCACTGTCCTCACTTCACCACTGTCCTCAGTTCACCACTGTCCTCACTTCACCACTGTCCTCACTTCACCACTGTCCTCAGTTCACCACTGTCCTCACTTCACCACTGTCCTCACTTCACCACTGTCCTCACTTCACCACTGTCCTCACTTCACCACTGTCCTCACTTCACCACTGTCCTCACTTCACCACTGTCCTCACTTCACCACTGTCCTCACTTCACCACTGTCCTCACTTCACCACTATCCTCACTTCACCACTGTGCTCTCTTCTTATGCCTCTTCTGGCTACTAACAAATCTCCCTCATTTAAATTTCTCGTCGTTTCCCAATATCATTAGAGGTTATCACGTCCCCGCGTCCTCTTACCACCAGCCAACATTGGCATCGTAACCACGGTACGGGTGGGGTTTGAACCCATGACGAGAGAGTCGTAAAACTCCAGGGCAATGCATAAACCACTGCGCCAGCTGGCTACAGTAAGATTCATCCAGCTAGGTATATTTATACACCACAGGAAGGTTAGCATGAGCCACCACTGTGACTACAAATACAACTTTATACAAATGAATCTTCATTGTTGTACATGTTATCTTGTACCAGTAATATCTTCCATACCTTCAGTCTTCCATCATAACTCGTGTTTTGAACTTTGATAATCATTTTAAAGTTCTCCTGTGGATCTTTTCGAACTTATCGATTTGTGTTCACGTATGAGGGGCGTCAGACCCCCTCCCCCCCCCGCTGCAGAAATTGTTGGTTAATGTTTCTTCGTCCAAGTAACGTTTGAAAGTTATTTTATAATTGGTCGGGGCAGCAGGTGAGTTATTCTGTGTTTTTGTTTATATGATCTTCCGGAGTTAATAATGACTCCTAGGTCTCTCTCTCTCTCTCTCTCTCTCTCTCTCTCTCTCTCTCTCTCTCTCTCTCTCTCTCTCTCTCTCTCTCTCTCTCTCTCTCTCTCTCTCTCTCTATCATTCTCATTCTCACTATTTTGTCACATTCTATATTCTTCACTTGGCCTGTTTCTATTATCTCTCGTTTCCATTAAATGTTGACATTCACTGACATAAAGTTCCCTTATCCATCTATCACTTCATTTTATTACCTCATTTAAGTCATCCTGTAGAGATTAACTCTCATTCATCTTCTCTACTCCCCCAAAAAATTGTCATTATCGAGCCGTGTGAACATTCTTCCACATCTACCATTTTTTCCCACCTCGACCCTCATTGAACGGTCACTCAGAATAAATTCCGACTTTAAAACTATAATATTTCGGTTTGAAGACAATTTTTATTTTCTCTTTGCCCTGGCCAGTCTTACGAAAAAATAATATTCGTATTAATGCATGTAACACGCAAAATATGCACGAAAAGCCACTTTGTGGAGTGACGAGGATAATACTGAGCAAGGTGAGAGTTATCAGTTTATGTCTTAGTTAATATCTCTCACGCTGGTATATATACTGGTAATCACCTAATTGTGGTTGCAGGGGTCGAGACTCAGCTCCTGGCCCCGCCTCTTCATTGATCGCTACTAGGGCCTCTCTCTGCTTCCTGAGCTTTGTCATACCTCGTCTTAAAGCTATGTATGGTTCCTGCCTCCACTACATCACTTGCTAGGCTAGGTTATTACTTCCTGACGGCTCTATGACTGAAGAAATACTTCCTAACACCCCCGTGACTCGTCTGAGTCTTCAGCTTCCAATTGTAACCCCTTGTTTCTGTGTCCCATCTCTGGAACATCCTGTCTCTGTCCACCTTATCTATTCCCCGCAGTATTTTGTATGTCGTTATCACGTCTCCCCTAACCCTCCTGTCCTCCAGTGTCGTCAGTCCGATTTCCCTCAACCTTTCTTCATAGGACATTCCCCTGAGCTCCGGAACCAGCCTTGTTGCACACTAGTGTGTACATGCTTGCGTGTTCACCGAGTGGAACTCACAGTACCTTGTCTGTAAACACTTCACACATTGCCTACAATTCGGATGGTCAATTGTGAATGTCTTGTTCTTGTTTGAGAATTGTTCATAGATGTGTCTTACATTACCAGCGTTTCCGCTGATCAGGCTATCTAGTGGTCCGAGTGTCACTGTGGTGGACCACGGTAGTAACGACCACTGGCTTACCACTACTGGACCACTCGTCCGAGTGTCACTGTGGTGGACCACGGTAGTAACGACCACTGGCTTACCACTACTGGACCACTCGTCCGAGTGTCACTGTGGTGGACCACGGTAGTAACGACCACTGGCTTACCACTGCTGTACTCATGAGCGTACAGCAGGAACTCAGCAGTGATCGTGGTGGTCACCAACGCTGCCATCAGGAACGTAGTCAGACCTGACACGTTGCTTCGTTGTTATTTTGTTAGCGGCAGTCAAATAGACGGGAAATAAAAGTTCAGTTTACGTCACGTTAACCTAAAGTAACTAAACATAATTTATGTCGTTGTTTAGATCGCTCACAAAGCGATGTATTGTGGAGCGAGCGAAAACTAGTGGTGTGTGTGTGGAGACGTCGCATTGGTACTTTATGGCGAATGCAAATGCCGTAGTGAAAAAGACACGTATTGTAGAAGACGTTTATATCGGAGGGGGGGGGAAACGTTTCGCTCTACGCGAAAAAATCTAGAGAAACCGAAACATCGTCATCGCAACACAAGCTAGGCGTTGCTGGTGCATTTTTCTTCGCTTTCCCGAGGAAGTCCTGCAGAAGCGGCCAGACGTGACTACTGGACGTCACACCTTGCTGCTGCTGTCCCCCCTTCCCCTTCCGTTCCTGGCTGCAGTGCCACGGTTCACTGCCCTTCCTTTCACTCCCGCTGCTGCAACAGCAAAAGAAAAGCCAGGGCACCAGCGTCTCACCTTTTTCAACAGCAGACGTCCCTCCAGGTACTAAGGTCCGCCACTTCAATATTATCTTGTAACCCCTCGCCTCACACACACCCTGTGTACTGGGTGTTAATACCTAGTGTACATCTTGCCTCACACACACCCTGTGTACTGGGTGTTAATACCTAGTGTACATCATGTCTCACACACCCTGTGTACTGGGTGTTAATACCTAGTGTGGTTTAAAAAGACACGTAAGCAAACACTATAACATATTTATTAGAAAACGTTTCGGTCCTGGGACCTTGATCACTTCTCAGGACCGAAACGTTTTCTAATAAATATGTTATAGTGTTTGCTTACGTGTCTTTCTAAACCAACTTGTCGGTATTTATTACCAAGGTTTATACCAACACCTAGTGTACATCTTGTCTCACACACCCTGTGTACTGGGTGTTAATACCTAGTGCACACCTTGTCTCACACACCCTGTGTACTGGGTGTAATACCTAGTGTACACCTTGTCTCACACACCATGTGTACTGGACGTTAATACCTCGTTTACTTAAAATATGAAATTCAATGAAGAGAGATTTCAACTACTCAAATATGGAAAACTTGAGAAAATTAAAACTGTATGAGGTATACAACAAAATTCTAACCATACACTAGAGCTAATAAGTAATGTGAAGGACCTGGGAGTGATAATGTCAGAGGATCTCACCTTCAAACACCACAACAATGTATCTACCACATCTGCTAGAAAAATGATAGGATGGATAATGAGAACCTTCAAAACTAGGGACGCCAAGCCCATGATGATTCTCTTCAAATCGCTTGTTCTCTCTAGACTGGAATATTGCTGTACACTAACTGCCCCCTTCAAGGCTGGCGAAATTGCTGACCTGGAAAATGTACAAAGAACTTTCACAGCACACGTAAGTACGATAAAACACTTAAATTACTGAGAACGGTTGAAGTTCCATGATTTTTATCCCCTGGAACGCAGGCGAGAGATATACATGATAATATACACTTGGAAAATCCCAGAGGGATTAGTACCAAACTTGTACACGAAAATCACTCCCTATGAAAGCAAAAGACTCGCAGCAGATGCAACATTCCCCCAGTGAAAAGCAGGGGCGCCACGAGTACACTGAGAGACAACACAATAAGTGTCAGGGGCCCAGGACTGTTCAACTGCCTCCTAGCATGCATAAGAGGAATTACCAATAGACCCCTGGCTGTCTTCAAGAAGGCACTTGACAGGCACCTAAAGTCAGTACCTGAGCATTCGGGCTGTGGTTCGTATATCAATTTGCGAGCGGCCAGTAGTAACAGCCTGGTTGATCAGACCCTGATCCACCACGAGGCCTGGTCACAGGTCGGGCCATGGGGGCGTTGACCCCCGAAACACTCTCCAGGTATACTCCAGGTAAGTATACGTACACCTTGTCGCACATATTGTGCGGCGTTAGTTGCTCATGTACACCTCGTCACACACGCACATTATATGTTAAATCTAGTAAGAGGAAAAAGAGTAGACGTACCTGCATGCAAGAGTATTAAGAAATATCAATAAGTGAAGAGGAAAACTTACTAGCATCATCCACAGACATATCAAGAAGCCTAGCATCATCCACTGACATATCAAGAACCCTAGCATCATCCACTAAACACATCAAGAAGCCAGCATCATCCACTGACACATCAAGAAGCCTAGCATCATCCACTGACACATCAAGAAGCCTAGCATCATCCACTGACACATCAAGAAGCCTAGCATCATCCACTGACACATCAAGAAGTCTAGCATCATCCACTGACACATCAAGAAGCCTAGCATCATCCACTGACACATCAAGAAGCCTAGCATCATCCACTGACACATCAAGAAGTCTAGCATCATCCACTGACACATCAAGAAGCCTAGCATCATCCACTGACACATCAAGAAGTCTAGCATCATCCACTGACACATCAAGAAGCCTAGCATCATCCACTGACACATCAGGAAGCCTAGCATCATCCACTGACACATCAAGAAGCCTAGCATCATCCACTGACATATCAAGAAGCCTAGCATCATCCACTGACATATCAAGAAGCCTAGCATCATCCACTGACACATCAAGAAGCCTAGCATCATCCACTGACACATCAAGAAGCCTAGCATCATCCACTGACACAGCAAGAAGCCTAGCATCATCCACTGACATATCAAGAAGCCTAGCATCATCCACTGACACATCAAGAAGCCTAGCATCATCCACTGACACATCAAGAAGCCTAGCATCATCCACTGACATATCAAGAAACCTAGCATCATCCACTGAACAAAAGAAGCCTAGCTTCATCCACCTGACACATCAAGAAGCCTAGCATCATCCACTGACACATCAAGAAGCCTATCATCATCCACTGACACATCAAGAAGCCTAGCATCATCCACTGACATATCAAAAAGCCTACCATCATCCACTAACACATCAAGAAGCCTAGCATCATCCACTGACACATCACGAATATTAGCATCATCCACTGACACATCAAGAAGCCTACCATCATCCACTGACATATCACGAAGATTAGCATCATCCACTGACACATCAAGAAGCCTAGCATCATCCACTGACACATCAAGAAGTCTAGCATCATAAACTGACACATCAAGAAGCCTAGCATCATCCACTGACAGATCAAGAAGCCTAGCATCATCCACTGACACATCAAGAAGTCTAGCATCATCCACTGACACACCAAGAAGCCTAGCATCATCCACTGACACATCAAGAAGTCTAGCATCCTCCACTGACAGATCAAGAAGCCTAGCATCATCCACTGACACATCAAGAAGCCTAGCATCATCCACTGACACATCAAGAAGTCTAGCATCATCCACTGACAGATCAAGAAGCCTAGCATCATCCACTGACGCATCAAGAAGCCTAGCATCATCCACTGACAGATCAAGAAGCCTAGCATCATCCACTGACACATCAAGAAGCCTAGCATCATCCACTGACACATCACGAAGCCTAGCATCATCCACTGACACATCAAGAAGCCTAGCATCATCCACTGACACATCAAGAAGTCTAGCATCATCCACTGACACATCAAGAAGCCTAGCATCATCCACTGACACATCAAGAAGCCTAGTATCATCCACTGACACATCAAGAAGCCTAGCATCATCCACTGACACATCAAGAAGTCTAGCATCATCCACTGACACATCAAGAAGCCACGCGCCATCGACTGACATATCAAAAAGCCTAGCATCATCCACTGACAGATCAAGAAGCCTAGCATCATCCACTGACAGATTAAGAAGTCTAGCATCATCCACTGACATATCAAGAAGCCTAGCATCATCCACTGACATATCAAGAAGCCTAGCATCATCCACTGACACATCAAGAAGCCTAGCATCATCCACTGACACATCAAGAAGCCTAGCATCATCCACTGACACATCAAGAAGCCTAGCATCATCCACTGACACATCAAGAAGCCTAGCATCATCCACTGACACATCAAGAAGCCTAGCATCATCCACTGACAGATCAAGAAGCCTAGCATCATCCACTGACACATCAAGAAGCCTAGCATCATCCACTGACACATCAAGAAGCCTAGCATCATCCACTGACATATCAAGAAACCTAGCATCATCCACTGACACATCAAGAAGCCTAGCTTCATCCACTGACACATCAAGAAGCCTAGCATCATCCACTGACACATCAAGAAGCCTATCATCATCCACTGACACATCAAGAAGCCTAGCATCATCCACTGACATATCAAAAAGCCTACCATCATCCACTAACACATCAAGAAGCCTAGCATCATCCACTGACACATCACGAATATTAGCATCATCCACTGACACATCAAGAAGCCTACCATCATCCACTGACATATCACGAAGATTAGCATCATCCACTGACACATCAAGAAGCCTAGCATCATCCACTGACACATCAAGAAGTCTAGCATCATAAACTGACACATCAAGAAGCCTAGCATCATCCACTGACAGATCAAGAAGCCTAGCATCATCCACTGACACATCAAGAAGTCTAGCATCCTCCACTGACAGATCAAGAAGCCTAGCATCATCCACTGACATATCAAGAAACCTAGCATCATCCACTGACACATCAAGAAGCCTAGCATCATCCACTGACACATCAAGAAGCCTAGCATCATCCACTGACATATCAAGAAACCTAGCATCATCCACTGACACATCAAGAAGCCTAGTTTCATCCACTGACACATCAAGAAGCCTAGCATCATCCACTGACACATCAAGAAGCCTATCATCATCCACTGACACATCAAGAAGCCTAGCATCATCCACTGACATATCAAAAAGCCTACCATCATCCACTAACACATCAAGAAGCCTAGCATCATCCACTGACACATCACGAATATTAGCATCATCCACTGACACATCAAGAAGCCTACCATCATCCACTGACATATCACGAAGATTAGCATCATCCACTGACACATCAAGAAGCCTAGCATCATCCACTGACACATCAAGAAGTCTAGCATCATAAACTGACACATCAAGAAGCCTAGCATCATCCACTGACACATCACGAATATTAGCATCATCCACTGACACATCAAGAAGCCTACCATCATCCACTGACATATCACGAAGATTAGCATCATCCACTGACACATCAAGAAGCCTAGCATCATCCACTGACACATCAAGAAGTCTAGCATCATAAACTGACACATCAAGAAGCCTAGCATCATCCACTGACACATCAAGAAGCCTAGCATCATCCACTGACACATCAAGAAGCCTAGCATCATCCACTGACAGATCAAGAAGCCTAGCATCATCCACTGACACATCAAGAAGCCTAGCATCATCCACTGACACATCAAGAAGCCTAGCATCATCCACTGACACATCAAGAAGCCTAGCATCATCCACTGACACATCAAGAAGTCTAGCATCATCCACTGACACATCAAGAAGCCTAGCATCATCCACTGACACATCAAGAAGTCTAGCATCCTCCACTGACACATCAAGAAGCCTAGCATCATCCACTGACACATCAAGAAGTCTAGCATCATCCACTGACACATCAAGAAGCCTAGCTCATCCACTGACACATCAAGAAGTCTAGCATCATCCACTGACACATCAAGAAGCCTAGCATCATCCACTGACACATCAAGAAGCCACGCGTCATCCACTGACATATCAAGAAGCCTAGCATCATCCACTGACAGATCAAGAAGCCTAGCATCATCCACTGACAGTTTAAAAGAAGTCTAGTATCATCCACTGAAAATATCAAGAAGCCTAGCATCATCCACTGACATATCAAGAAGCCTAGCATCATCCACTGACACATCAAGAAGCCTAGCATCATCCACTGACACATCAAGAAGCCTAGCATCATCCACTGACACATCAAGAAGCCTAGCATCATCCACTGACACATCAAGAAGCCTAGCATCATCCACTGACATATCAAGAAGCCTAGCATCGTCCACTGACATATCAAGAAGCCTAGCATCATCCACTGACAGATCAAGAAGCCTAGCATCATCCACTGACAGATTAAGAAGTCTAGTATCATCCACTGACATATCAAGAAGCCTAGCATCATCCACTGACACATCAAGAAGCCTAGCGTCATCCACTGACAGATCAAGAAACCTAGCATCTTCCACTGACAGATCAAGAAGCCTAGCATCATCCACTGACACATCAAGAAGCCTAGCGTCATCCACTGACAGATCAAGAAACCTAGCATCTTCCACTGACAGATCAAGAAGCCTAGCATCATCCACTGACACATCAAGAAGCCACGCGTCATCCACTGACATATCAAGAAGCCTAGCATCATCCACTGACTCATCAAGAAACCTAGCGTCATCCACTGACTGATCAAGAAGCCTAGCATCATCCACTGACAGATCAAGAAGCCTAGCATCATCCACTGACACATCAAGAAGCCTAGCATCATCCACTGACAGATAAGATAAGATTTCGTTCGGATTTTTAACCCCGGAGGGTTAGCCACCCAGGATAACCCAAGAAAGTCAGTGCGTCATCGAGGACTGTCTAACTTATTTCCATTGGGGTCCTTAATCTTGTCCCCCAGGATGCGACCCACACCAGTCGACTAACACCCAGGTACCTATTTGCTGCTAGGTGAACAGGACAATAGGTGTAAGGAAATGTGTCGGAATATCCACCCGCCGGGAATCGAACCCGAGCCCTCCGTGTGTGAAGCGGGAGTTTTAGCCACCAGACCACCGGGCCACCGACAGATCAAGAAGCCTAGCATCATCCACTGACAGATCAAGAAGCCTAGCATCATCCACTGACACATCAAGAAGCCTAGCATCATCCACTGACACATCAAGAAGCCTAGCATCATCCACCGACACATCAAGAAGCCTAGCATCATCCACTGACAGATCAAGAGCAGCTGCAAACAGTACTAACTTAGCTCTGCTTATGTAGCTACAAACACAGGTCCATCTTATCTTTGCTTCTGCAGCTGCAACTATGTTAACACCACAACCAACCAGACACAAGTCAACATCTGCTTCAATACCAGCCTGTCTTAGTGACTCGAGCCAGAAGCAACTTGCCGGATTTTGGCGAAAGTGGCGATCACCCAGGGAGCCTAATGAGGCATCCTATTCAATAAAAAAGATGTCAGGTTTCAAAAAAGAAGGGAAACGAATGAAGAGAATGGTAAATAACGTTGATGACATTTCTTCATTTTCGTGTGACTGCGGGAGGCAACGTGAATTAAAAATTCACTTCTCTTCGTTTCTGAAACAACCTTAGCCCAGCCTTTAGCCTCTAGGACTGTGTCTGTCTGTAGCTAGTACTTTGCAGCTAGGACTGTCTGTCTGTAGCTAGTACTTTGCAGCTAGGACTGTGTCTGTCTGTAACTAGTACTTTGCAGGCAGGACTGTGTCTGTTTGTAGCTAGTACTTTGCAGCTAGGACTGTGTCTGTCTGTAGCTAGTACTTTGCAGCTAGGACTGTGTCTGTCTGTAGCTAGTACTTTGCAGGTAGGACTGTGTCTGTCTGTAGCTAGTACTTTGCAGGCAGGACTGTGTCTGTCTGTAGCTAGTACTTTGCAGGTAGGACTGTGTCTGTCTGTAGCTAGTACTTTGCAGGTAGGACTGTGTCTGTCTGTAGCTAGTACTTTGCAGCTAGGACTGTGTCTGTCTGTAGCTAGTACTTTGCAGGTAGGACTGTGTCTGTCTGTAGCTAGTACTTTGCAGGCAGGACTGTGTCTGTCTGTAGCTAGTACTTTGCAGCTAGGACTGTGTCTGTCTGTAGCTAGTACTTCGCAGGTAGAACTGTGTCTGTCTGTAGCTAGTACTTTGCAGCCAGGACTGTGTCTGTCTGTAGCTAGTACTTTGCAGCCAGGACTGTGTCTGTCTGTAGCTAGTACTTTGCAGCCAGGACTGTGTCTGTCTGTAGCTAGTACTTTGCAGCCAGGACTGTGTCTGTCTGTAGCAAGTACTTTGCAGGCAGGACTGTGTCTGTCTGTAGCTAGTACTTTGCAGGCAGGACTGTGTTTGTCTGTAGCTAGTACTTTGCAGGCAGGACTGTGTCTGTCTGTAACTAGTACTTTGCAGGCAGGACTGTGTCTGTCTGTAGCTAGTACTTTGCAGGCAGGACTGTGTCTGTCTGTAGCTAGTACTTTGCAGGTAGGACTGTGTCTGTCTGTAGCTAGTACTTTGCAGGCAGGACTGTGTCTGTCTGTAGCTAGTACTTTGCAGGCAGGACTGCGTCTGTCTGTAGCTAGTACTTTGCAGCCAGGACTGTGTCTGTCTGTAGCTAGTACTTTGCAGCCAGGACTGTGTCTGTCTGTAGCTAGTACTTTGCAGGCAGGACTGTG
>NC_069415.1:11817991-11957991 GCF_026875155.1 Cherax quadricarinatus | reverse complement strand
AGCCTAGCAAGTGAAGTAGTGGAGGTAGGAACCATACATAGTTTTAAGAAGAGGTATGATACAGCTCAGGAAGCAGAGAGAGAGTGAGGCCCTAGTAGCGTATCAGTGAAGACGGGGCCAGGAGCTGAGTCTCGACCCCTGCAACCACAATTAGGTGAGTACACACACACACACACACACACACCACACACACACACACACACACACACACACACACACACACACACACACAATTATATATATATATATATATATAATATACCAGCATAATACCAGGGCTGAGTCTTAAGTGTTTTTACAGAAGTGTTCAGAAATCACGATTTACTAGTGAACCAACCCACTGCAGCAGCCTACCACCCCACTTACACAACTCCCCCCACCCACCCACTTACACAGTGCACCGTTAGTGCACTTTCCACCCGCATAATGGAAAAAAAAAGAAAGAATCCGTTTAACCGGTTTAAATGAACTCATTCACGTAAATATTACAATACTGGCAGTCCAACATTGTGTCAGGTCCCGAAGACCATCATCATGAATTACAGTACCAGATCTCCGGTCTAAGACCACGAGTTGGTCTCCCCTACACACACTCACACTTTTTCTCTCTCTGTGCTCCTCTCAGTGTTTATACGGTGGAAATATCACGTTAGCAACTCCTCGTTTCGCTCTCTGAACGCGATCTTTCGTGCCTCCGTGCCGTTGTCGAATTTCTTTGCCTCGTTATTCCAAGCCATAACAGCCGCACGAGACCTGGGTTTCGGACACGACTTCTCGACGCAGTTAAGAATGTAAGAAAGGAGGAACACTGCTGCAGGAGAGTTTATTAGGACGTTTCGCTCAGTGTAGACCGTTATCATATATTCTTGCACTCTGTAGAGCTTCATCAAGTCTTGTTATATTATCTGTAGAGCTTTATAATGTCATTTCGGGCTGTGGAGAGCTTTACTTAGCCATGATGGATAAAAAAACTATCCGGTCGTGAAGCTCTACACAGCAAGAGACGTTGTTCCGGTTAAAGCTTGATCTGTACCCCTCGTTGCTTCTCCCTCGTGCACGCACACACACACACACACACACACACACACGCACACACACACACACGTACACACACACACACACACACACGCACACACACACACACACACGCACACACACACACATACACACAGAGCAAACATTTGTACCTCCCATTTAACTCCTCAAAAATCTCCCAGCTGCACTGTGTAATCTTGCAAATCACGACTGTGATAATAGCCTCTCTATAACAGATTCAACATTCGCCTAAGACTTTTTTCTAGAGTTCAGCCTATTATGCAACATCGTCTGTCAACACAATTAAACACTGGACAGTGAAATCGTCCATCCATCCCTTCACAGACCTGTGTTTACTGGATCAACGGACAGCATACTGCTTGAATACAACGCAAACGTGTGTAAAAATTGTCTTCTCTTAAGTAGTAGTAAGTAAGTAAGTAAGTTTATTCAGGTATACACAAATACAGTTACATAGAATTATCATACATAGCAGCATATGTGTAGAGAACCTAGGATAACCCAAAAAAGTCAGACAGAGTGACTTATTTCCAATCTTGCAGATTGAATTGTAGCGAACTGGAACACGTAAGAACCAGCTGAACATGAGACTGGGTAGATAGATAGCGTGTAGTGGCAAAGATGTAATCACCGGATTCCTCTTATGAATCTAACGATTATAACCATAATTTTTAAAGGATGAACCTGTAAGTCAGCGGAAGACATGGGTAAAATAACCAAAAGTTCCAATTGTAGGGTTATCATGTGACTAAGACCCGAGTCAGGAAACACTTGTCCTGTTTCCTGACAATCCTTACCTAACCTAACCTAGCGGATTCCTGATGGCAACCCAGCAACCACGTTAGAACGAAGAGTTAGCAGTGAATCATCCAGGTCAATAGCAACAGCAGTGGTGTTGGTGTTGGTAGTAGTCACAGCAGTGGTTGTAGTTACAGTAGTCGTCGTAGTCACAGCAGTGGTGCTAGTCACAGTAGTGATGCTAGTCACAGCAGTGGTACTAATCACAGCAGTGGTGGTAGCCACATGAGTGGTGGGATTCAACCTGCACCACGGTATCGAACCACTGGAACATATGGCTGGCACAGTGGAAACATGACACTATGGCACAGTGGCAGGCACGACACTGTGGTACAGTGGAAGCAATGGAACACCTGGCTGGCACAGTGGGCAGGCACTGGAACACCTGGCTGGTACAGTGGACAGGCACTGGAACACCTGGCTGGCACAGTGGGCAGGCACTGGAGCACCTGGCTGGTACAGTGGACAGGCACTGGAACACCTGGCTGGTACAGTGAGACAAGGCTACGTGGAAACACCTGGCTGGTACAGTGGGCAGGCACTGGAACACCTGGCTGATACAGTGGGCAGGCACTGGAACACCTGGCTGATACAGTGGGCAGGCACTGGAACACCTGGCTGATGCAGTGGGCTGAAACTGGAGTAACGCGGGTAGTTAACAGCACTGTAGCAACAGTAGTCAAATGTTGAAGCAGTAAGAAACTGATGTCTTCATTCTACTTCCATCTCTCCCGTAACTTCCATACCATTGTTACCAACATGGTGCCATGCATGTCCCTTCCCTCCCCTTCTAATTTCATACCGGTAATAGCTGAAGGGAGGGGGAGAGCCTTCTGCTTTACTATCCCTGCCTAAATAACGCACAACAGTCCTTAACCTAGGTAGAAGAAAATACTTTTTCAAATGTTTAGAGGAGCCAACGGGCAACAGAACAAAAGAGGGAAAAACGGTAAAAAATAATTGAGAAGAAAAACTGTAAAACGGGAGTTCACACTTGAATGAGAATTAAGGGAATGTTTTGTAATGTAAAGGAGATGCGGGGAAAGTGGAAGAGAAGCAGCCCAGGAGGAGAAAGTGGGAGATAGCATGATGGGAAGCCCAGGCTTGTGTGAGACGCACGACACCAGGGAGAAAGAGAGAAAGCAGACATGCGAAGGTTAAAATCTACACTACAGTCTTCCTGTGGCTACACCTACTTCTACTCTGTCTATTACTACTTCTGCCATCTCTACTTCTGGCTTGGCAGCAGAGTTGTAGAAGAGTAGCACAAACAGCCAAGTAGCCTAGACCGGGTCACCAACTGGAAGAGTCCAGGCCCGGGACAACACTTTCCAGCCCACCTCAATCAAGTAGCCTAGACTGGGTCACCAACTGGAAGAGTCCAGGCCCAGGACAACACTTTCCAGCCCACATCAAGCAAGTAGCCTAGACCGGGTCACCAACTGGAAGAGTTCAGGCCCAGGACAACACTTTCCAGCCCACATCAAGCAAGTAGCCTAGACTGGGTCACCAACTGGAAGAGTCCAGGCCCAGGACAACACTTTCTAGCCCACATCAAGCAAGTAGCCTAGACCGGGTCACCAACTGGAAGAGTCCAGGCCCGGGACAACACTTTCCAGCCCACATCAAGCAAGTAGCCTAGCTGAAGCTACCACCTTAATCACCCTTTACAAAACACAAGTACAATCTTAAGATCCTCCATGGTAGTGGGCCATTAGCCTACCGTCATCATTACTAGACTGGGTTCACCAGGGGTCACGCCCCGCGGCAACACTTTCTATACCCGTTTTATTCAACAAAATAAGCTCAGTAGCCTACAAATGTAATTGTTCGGACAGAAAATGAATTTATGCAATAATAATAATATAATGAATACAATAAATTCAACTGAATAATAATTACACTAATAAGTACTAATGTAAAATGAAGAGTAGCAGAATAACTTCACATATAAAATAGTAATCACAATGAAATAAAAATATTCAATCAATCAATATAATTCACAATAAAATTCAGCCAAAAATTCACAATAAGAAGTAGCTAATGGTCACAATGAACCTTTCCAGGAATTTCATGCACTATTTTCAGTATTTTCCTATAGGGAAATAGGAAGTATACAGCGTGCAACTTCAGAGTGTATATACAGTGTATACGATGTTAACAATGTAGAGTTCAGCCCAAATCTATTTAGAGCATCTACAAGTATCTATGACTGGCTGTACATGTGAGTGTAGGCCCGTGTAGTAATAGGCTTTAACCCAGTCCAACAAGCAACAGATAAATTGCAAGCGATGGTGTTCACATATATGATCCTGGTGGACAGCATTCACCTTACATAGGCAATTTACTCTATGCGGTAAACTGTAGATTCGAAATGCGGTATAATCACTCTCTCTCACTCTCATCAATGCAGTCTCTCTGAACTACCACTCTATCCTCCTCTCTAACTACATCTCTTATCTCTCCATATCTCCTCCTCTCTTCTGGGTTCTCTCATCACCGTCCCTCTCTCCACCTTCTATACTCCGTCTTTCTCTCTCTCAACATAAATTATCTCGTAGCCCTAACATATATATTAATTTTGGATCATAATGTATATATAATAAATAAAATATCAACTTAATAAAATAATAATAATAATAATAATAATAATAAATAATAATAATAATATAATAATAAATATAATAATAATAAATAACCTTTCCAAGGATTTTCATGACTATTTTTCAGTTTATTTTCCTTAGGGAGATAAGAGAGAAGTATATATACAATGTATATAGAGTGTATATAGAGTGTACATACAATGTATATACACTTAGAGTTTAGTCTAATATCTATTTAGAGGATTAAAGTATTCTTGACTGGCGCTGTACATGTGACGTGTAGCCTCGTGTAGTAGATAGGCTTTAAACCCCATTCAACAAGCAACCAGGAATAAATCTGCAAGCGATGTGTGTTTAATATACTGATCCTGGTGGACAGCATTACCTTCATGGATTTAACTCTATGCTGTAAGATGTTGATTCGAAATGTGTATAATCTCTCTCTCTCTCTCTCTCTCTCTCTCTCTCTCTCTCTCTCTCTCTCTCTCTCTCTCTCTCTCTCTCTCTCTCTCTCTCTCTCCTCTCTCTCTCTCTCTCTCTCTCTCTCTCTCTCTCAGCCTCTGCTGTCTTCTTACCTCCACCATTATATTACCAGTCTAAGTTGATTCTTAACTTATACACTCTCCAGGTCAACAATTTCGCCAGCCTTGAAGGGGGCCGTTAGTGTACAGCAATATTCCAGTCTAGAGAGAACAAGCGATTTGAAGAGAATCATCATGGGCTTGGCGTCCCTAGTTTTGAAGGTTCTCATTATCCATCCTATCATTTTTCTAGCAGATGTGGTAGATACATTGTTGTGGTCTTTGAAGGCGAGATCCTCTGACATTATCACTCCCAGGTCCTTCACGTTACTTTTTCGCTTTTTTGTAATAATAATAATAATAATAATAATAATAATAATAATAATAATAATAATAATAATAATAATAATAATAATAATAACAATAATAAGTTTGAAGATTTGGCGAGGTTATTGGCCTGATTCAGACTAAGAGAATGCGTGAGACAGCATTATTTTTTCATAACTCCTTTGTGTGATCTCTCGCGTGAAGGTCGCATAACAATTAACCTGTTGACACTTGCTTTACATAAACGAAAATTACCCCACAAGAAATTACAAAATATACTATATACACTGAGAGGTGTATATCAGTGTGTACAGTAAGGAAGTATACTGTTTTCCTTAACGCCAGGAGCTTCGGAGCTTCCTGTAATCTTTGAAGTATTTTATTCTTTGTTTAAAGTTACGTCAGATTACATAGTCAGGCTTGTTAACGTTAGCCTATAAAATGCATTTGTCAGTGAAAGAAAAGTGAATAAATGGTGGGCTGGGAAATGAGAGACGAATCAGATTGCTTCCTAGGATTGGGAGAGTAACTCTGATTCCTTCGACCTGAGCTCTTTCCCAGCTCTAGTTGAAGAGCATGTGGTCGACTTCTCAGTGTCGTTCTTGCTTGAGCTCTGGGAGTCTGATGTCGAGTTGTAGTAGGCTATTGAGGCATGACTTGCCTCAGTGCTGGAGGCGACGACACGTGTAGCAGAACAAGTCTTAACTGGAACAAAGTTTCGCCCTAAGGAGACCTTTATAGGAATATTTCGCTCTTACACGAGCTTTATCAGTGAAAAGAAAAACCCTGATCCGTCTGTAATGGTGTCTCAGTGAAAGCTTTAGCCGTTACTTGTATCTTTATCTTCAGTCATATGGACAATACAATCCTCAAGGAAGTTCAAGTTGATCTACTGTGTGGAAGTCCATCATCTCTACTTTAGGTGTTCCACCAACTTCTTCCTAATTTTTTCCTATACTGTGAACAGTATACATGTCAGTGATACTGTCTTGTAATTCATTGGCCCTTGCCTATCTCCCTGCTTGTATATAGCGACTACATTAATGGTTTTTCCAGCTGTTCGGTAGTTTGCCTCGTCTCTAGTGACATCTTGTAGGTCTGCTCTATAGATTCACATAATGTTCCTTCTTTCAGTACCCATGGGGAGATGTTGTTAGGTCTCACATTTTTATTTGTGTCCAGCTCTTTCAGTAGCTTCATAACTTAACTCTTCAGTGTGTAGATGTGGCCTATATTTCTTCTTCCTTTTCGTTTAATATCGTCCTTGCCTCGTCAATCTTGAATCTTCTGTTTATTGGTTCGTGTAACCCCTATTGTCCTCTTTGGTATGTGATATTTCCTCAAGTCTTATTTACCCCTTTTTTATCGACCACTACTTATGTGATTTCAGAATTGTTTTAATTCTGATTTGGCCCTTTGGTGTTACGTTATTCTCTAATCATCAAGAAGAATGGAAGATTCATTCCTAGCTCTTCTGCTTTCATGTCACAGTCGTGCTTCATGTTTCATATTTTTATTGTGTTTTTCTACGAAATTTGGCGTCCGGTATGTCCCACTTCAGCTCCTGACTGACATGAAACTTTCTGTGGCCTTCCGACCTTCCGGACATGTTTGTTGCAAAAACTTTGGACCTTCTCTTAGACAGCAGCGGCGAAAATGAGTGGCTTGAGGGACTCCAGCCCCAAAATTCCCTAGACCCCCAAAGCCCTTCCAAATAAAAATAATAGTAATCATAACGCTGCTTCAAAATAAGTCTCCTAGCGTCCCCTTCCCCTTAGTTTCACTTCAAACCAGATAGTCACCTCTTATACTCTCCTTCCCCCAGTATGGAAATTCTGGCGTCGCCTCTGCTTCTCTAGGTCCTTGCACGTGTTGTATCAAGTGTGGGTTCCACACTGGTGCTGCGTACTCTGTGATGTGATTTACATACTTCTAAATACGTCTTTGAGTTCGCGAAGGAAGCGGTTGAATAAGTGTATTGCCAACAAGTATGAAGGGAAAGACGTGAGCTGCAGGACAAACTTTCGTTAGAACAACGTTTCGCTCTGTGTAGAGTTTTATCATCTTAATGAAGCTCTACACAGAGAAAAAGTCTCAACAAAGGCTTGTTCTATCACTTGTGTTTCCGGTTTTGTTTGGTTTGTTTGTTTTATCCCGAGGGCAATTATATGCATATTTGCCAGTTTCCCGAAACGCTGCTGATGTCACCCGATGTGTGCGCAACTCTGGTGATGCATTTGTCTTGACGATGACTCCTAGAGTATCTAAGTTTTAAAAGACGACTTCTTTGACTTTTTCATCATGTTATCATTTAAGCCTTCCCTCCCCCTCCCCTACCCTCTCCAGAATAAAATCCTGGCTTAAGCTCCCCCTCCCCCTCCCCACGGAATGAAATCCTAACTGCACTCTTGCTAGAAACTTTGCTTCACGAGGAGGAGGATGACCTGGTGCCTAGTAACTGTAGGTGAGTCAGCTGGAGATTCGCATGAGTTTGGACCAGCACCCACCTCTAAGGAGGTAAGCGGGAGGAAGGTCATCCCGGGCGTGAGGACGGGTCACGACATCCATCTTTCATCTCGATGACTTGTCTCACCTCCGTGACCCTGGTGGAGGGCAGGTCAAGATCACAAGTGGCGTTCCACAAAAGGATGCATATTATATACATTAATGACTCTGACGAAGGAGTAAGAAGTGATAATGAGAATATTCGCAGACGATACAAAGACAGACAGGATCATCTACTTTTTGCATATGTAAGGATGAGGGTGAAACAATAATTCCTAATTTTAAGAGGAAGATGGAAGACAGCTGTGGACTGACCCACAGAGATACGTGGAAATATATGGAGGAGATAGACAGCAGAGGACTTGGATGTCCATTCCAATGCTATCTACTGAGAAGGACTATCCACTGCTGTCTACATTAAGGACTACCGCCTATCACTTCGGTGTACAAGTCAAGGATAGAGAAAAGTACGTAAAAACTACCTCGTATAGGATATACTTAATTTGTTAGCTCAGTTTATTTACAGCTGCCCTATAGTGTTATAATACAAAATGTTTAACAATATCCGAGTTATTATATGACATTGAAGCTAACCCAAGTTTAAAACAATTAACTGTTGAT
Source organism: Cherax quadricarinatus (assembly GCF_026875155.1). Taxonomy (NCBI): domain Eukaryota; kingdom Metazoa; phylum Arthropoda; class Malacostraca; order Decapoda; family Parastacidae; genus Cherax; species Cherax quadricarinatus. The sequence continues at coordinate 11,949,560 of NC_069415.1, read as the reverse complement.
CAAGGATGATACAGTGACACTTCCTGGTGTAAGATCGATGGGGAAGGAAACAACTTGGCCTATCAGACTTGTAATTGTGACAGCATTTCGAATTATTTAGACCTTTCCATTTTAAGTCACGACTTGATGATGGTGTAAACAGATCGAAACTTTGTCTCAGTAAGTCCATGTTATACTGATTCCCAGAGGTAGATGCAGCGTGACATCACAAGTAAGTAACTGCATCTCATCATCGGGGAAGTCACTGACCTCTTATGAGGATGTCCAGGACGTCAGAGAGAAGGGAAGCAACCATTCAGAATAGCGAAAAGGGTCACACACAGCAGATTATATTCTCTTGTGGAAAGAAAAACACAGCCTAGTACATGCGATAAGAGATAATACGAGAGAGAGAGAGAGATCAGTGCCACAAAAGAGAGGGAGTGGTGCCACACAAGAGAACGGTGCCAACAAACACGCAATACAACCACTGTGATACCCGAAGAACAACTTTCTTAAACCTGTAGCAGTGGGTGTTTTTAACAAGGTTCTCTCACATAGCTGATAGTGTGAAGCAAAAACTTCGACGCTTGTGTGACCTTCTTTTCTTTTTATGTATCCACACCTCAGCTCGTTCCTTGTATGTGTAACCTGTCTATCAACCATTACTACGACCTTTGTGTTTACCTGGAGTTTACCTGGAGAGAGTTTCGGGGGTCAACGCCCCCGCGGCCCGGTCTGTGACCAGGCCTCCTGGTGGATCAGCCCCTGATCAACCAGGCTGTTGCTGCTGGCTGCACGCAAACCAACGTACGAGCCACAGCCCGGCTGATCAGGAACTGACTTTAGGTGCTTGTACAGTGCCAGCTTGAAGACTGCCAGGGGTCTGTTGGTAATCCCCCTTATGTGTGCTGGGAGGCAGTTGAACAGTCTCGGGCCCCTGACACTTATTGTATTCTCTTAACGTGCTAGTGACACCCCTGTTTTCTTTGGGGGGGATGGTCATCGTCTGCCAATCTTTTGTTTTCGTTGAGTGTTTTTCGTGTGCATTCGGTACTATCCCTCGGTTTTTCCCGGTGTTAAATCATTATCTCTCCTCCGCTTTCCCGGGGAATACAGGTTCAGGAACCTAAAAGCCCCCCGTAATTGATTTTTTTATCTCTTTTATGCGGCCCCGTGAAGGGGTTCTTTTTTACATTTTTGGGTCGGAAATTTTTCACCTGCCTTAAAAGGTGCTGTTAAGTGAGAAATATTCCAGCCAGATAAACAAGTGACCCGAAGAGGTCATCTGGGGGGGCCCCAGTTTTGAGGTTCTCATATCCCTCCGTCATTTTTCTAGAGTGCGATTGTACAAAGTTATGGCCTTGAAGGTGAGATCTCCCACATAATCACTCCCGGTCTTTGGTTGGTGTTTCGCTCTATTTTGGGCCGAAATTTTTTTTTACTCTGATGAAATTTTAATTTTTAAGTTTCCCATATCTGATAATTTAAATTTTTATCGTTGAAAATTATTTTGTTTTCCGCGCCCCGAAAGATTTGGTTTATGTCCCCCCGGGGCCTTGGTGTCTGCAATGGAGACACGTCATCAATTGGGGTTTTTCATCGCAAAGGAAACCCCCGGTGCTGTGGCGAAATCCTTGTCTATGTGGATATGAGGATGGGAACAAAGATGGGAGTAGTACTGTCCTTTGGAACAAGCTTTTTACCCTAGCTGCCCCGGACTTTACCTGTTGACGACTACTCTCTGTGTTCTGTTATGAGGAAATTATAGATCCATTACCCCATTTTCCTGTTATTCCTTTAGCACGCTTTTGTGCGCTATTACGCCCGGTCCCAAATTGTCGAAGGGTTTTGAAGGGCTGTATATATTAATTGCATTCTTTTTGTCTTTAGTGCATTTTGGACCTTGTCGTGTGATCCAATAGTTGAACAGACAGGGGGCGACCTGTTTTAAACCCATGTTGCCCCGGGTTTCCCCCCCATTTACTCTTTGAATCTTTGTTTTCTTTTTTGGGTTATAAAAACCAAAACCCCCTTTTTTTTATTTTTTCCGGGTTTTTGGTCTTTCCCTGGCCCCTTTGAAGGCTTTTGAACAATTTTTTTGCAATTTTTTTTCCCCAAAATTTTTTTTGTGGTTTTTTTTGGGGCGGGGGATTTTTTTAAACCCCCCGGGGGGGTTTTTAGGGGTTTTTTGGGGGGGTTTTTCTTGAACCCTTTAAATTTTTTTGAATGGGGTTTGTTTTTGTGTTTTTTTTTTCCCCCCCGGGGAGGGGGCATGTCTGGTTTTTTAAAAAAGGGGGAAACCCCCCCCGTTCCACCCCCTTAAGGGAAAAGTGTGGGGTTTTTTTTTGGGGAAAATTTTCCCGGGGGGCGGTATGGGTGCTTTTATCCCTGTTCGAAGTAGGTAGGATCTTCGGATCTTTTTTAAATCTTTTTTTTCCCCCAAAAAATTTTTTAATCTCACCTGTCGGTTGGGGTTTGTAAAACTGATTTTTTGGGGCTTAGAAATAACCTTTGTGTATCTTGTGGACCCACGAAGGGGAATTTTTGGGGGTTTTTTTTGTTTTGGGGGGGTTTTTTGGGTTTTTGATTTCAAGGGGTTTTTTGCTTGGTTTTTATTTCCCTAAAATTTTTTTGCTTGTTGGGCCTTTTTTTTTGTTTTTGAATTTTCAGAATATTGACCCTTTTAAAGCTCTTTTAAATTCTTTCTCGCCTGTAAAGGGAGGTCCTGTCTCTTTCTATTTTTACATTTTTCCACCTTTTTTCTTTGAGATAGCCTAGTGATAACATCGATCACCGAGTTTTCTGTTTACATAATTTGGGTCTTTGCTAGTTTATTTTCCCCGCTTATATCGGTTGAGATTGGTTTATTTGGGTCCCACTTTATTTCTTGTTAAAGTTGAATTGAATTCCCCTCGTGACTTGCTCATTTTGTTCTGGCCCCACGATACTGTGATGGAGTTTCTTTCGACATAAGATATGTGCACTGTTAGTTCTTTATTCCGAAACGTTTGTTTACAGATTCGTATGTGCTCAGGACAAGATGCCTTACTGGCCCGTGAAAGAGCGGGCCAGTCCCTGTGACCTCTGAACACGGTTTTGATTTAGATTTACCATCACCGGGTTACAGAGATGGGTTAATTGTCCCCAGGTCACCCAACCAGTCGAACTACACCCAGTCCTTTTGCTCTAGTGAACAGGACACGGTGTGGGAATGTGTCGAAAATGTTTACACCCGCCCGGGTACGAACCCGGGCCCCCCGGGATGTGTAAATGCAGCTTTAGCCACAGGCCAAGAATAGGAGTTGTACGGGTTGATTCTTTAGTGCAGGTAGTTGTTAGGGGATGGGCAAGTTTTGTTATTGTATTGAGTGTATGTTTAGGAGGTAGTGTTGTTTAGTTTTGTAGGTTGTTAGTTAAGTAGATTTAGTGTATTTAGTGTTGTTTAGGTAGTTAGGTTGGGTTAGTATTGTGTGTTTTAAAAGTGTTTTGTATTTTTGGGTTAGGTAGTGAAAAATGTTTTAATGTATGTAGTGTTTTTTAGTGTATTGTAGTGATGTTTAGTGAAATTGTAGTGTTGTTTAGTGTAGTTAGTGTTGTTTAGTGTATTGAGTGTTGTTTGTGTTTTGTAGTGTTTGTTTAGTGTATTGTAGTTTTTTTTTAGTGTATTGTAGTGTTGTTTTTGTTGTTAGTGTTGTTTAGTGTAGTGTAGTGTTGTTTTGTCTGTAGTGTTGTTTTAGTGGTATGTAGTGTTGTTTATGTATTGTAGTGTTTTTTTAGTGAAATGTATGTTGTTTAGGCAGTGTAGTGTTGTTTAGTAGTGTTGTGTTGTTTAGTCCAGTTAGTGTTGTTTAGTGATGTGTGTTGTTTAGTCATGTATTTTTGTTTAGTGATTGTATGTTTTTAGTGATGTAGTGTTGTTTAGTGGTTTTGTAGTGTGTTTAGTGCAGTGAGTGTTGTTTAGTGCATGTGATGTTGTTTTTATTCAGTTGTTTGTTTAGTGCAGGGTAGTTTTGTTTAGTGCAGTGTAGGGGTTTGTTTAGTGCAGTGAAGTGTTGTTTAGTGCAGTGTAGTTTGTTTTAGTGCAGTGTAAAGTGTTGTTTAGTGCAGTGTAGTGTGTTTAGTGCAGTGTAGTGTTGTTTAGTCCCAGTGTAGTGTTGTTTAGTGCAGTTTAGGTTGTTTATGTATTGTAGTGTTGTTTATGATGTAGTGTTGTTAAGTGTATTGTAGTGTTGTTTAGTGATTGTAGTGTTGTTTGGGTGAGTGTAGTGTTTTTTTTAGTGCAGTGTAGTGTTGTTTAGTGCAGTGTAGGTTGTTTAGGTTTTGTAGTGTTGTTTAGTGATTGTAGTGTTGTTTAGTGCATTGTAGTGTTGTTTATTTGTATGTAGTGTTTTTTAGTGCAGTGTAGTGTTGTTTAGTGAGTGTAGTGTTGTTTAGTGTATTGTAGTGTTGTTTAGGGGTGTAGTGTTGATTTAGTGTATTGTGTGTTGTTTAGTGAGTGTAGTGTTTTTTAGTGTATTTGTAGTGTTGTTTAGTGCAGTTGTAGTGTTGTTTAGTGATGTAGTGTTGTTTAGTGTATGTAATGTTGTTTAGTGTATTGTAGTGTTGTTTAGTGTAGTGTGTGTTGTTTTAGTGCAGTGTAGTGTTGTTTAGTGCAGTTTTGTGTTGTTTAGTGTATTGAAATGTTGTTTAGTGCAGTGTAGTGTTGTTTAGTGCGTGTAGTTTTGTTTAGTGAGTGTATGTTGTTTAGTGTATTGTAGTGTTGTTTAGTGCAGTGTAGTGTTTTTTTAGTGCAGTGTAGTGTTGTTTAGTGAGTGTAGTGTTGTTTAGTGCAGTTTTGTGTTGTTTAGTGCAGTGTAGTTTTTGTTTAGTGCAGTGTAGTGTTGTTTAGTGCAGTGTAGTGTTGTTTAGTGCAGTGTAGTGTTGTTTAGTGCAGTGTAGTGTTGTTTAGTGCAGTGTAGTGTTGTTTAGTGCAGTGAAAGTGTTGTTTAGTGCAGTGTAGTGTTGTTTAGTGTATTTGTTTAGTGATTGTTTTTTTAGTGAGTGTAGTGTTTTTTGTGCAGTGTAGTGTTGTTTAGTGCAGTGTGTGTTGTTTAGTGAGGGGTAGTGTTGTTTAGTGTATTGTAGTGTTGTTTATTTGTATGTAGTGTTGTTTAGTGTATTGTAGTGTTGTTTAGTGTATTGTAGTGTTGTTTAGTGTAGTGTAGTGTTGTTTTTTTTTCAGTTTTATGTTGTTTAGTGCAGTTTTTGTTTATTTGTGTTTTTTTAGTTTTATGTATTGTTGTTTTTGTTTTTTATGTTTTGTTTAGGTTTAATGTTTGTTTAGTGTATTGTAGTGTTGTTTAGTGAATGTAGTGTTGTTTAGTGAGTGAAAGGGTTGTTTTGTATGTAGTGTTGTTAGTGCAGTGTAGTGTTGTTTAGTGAGTGTATTGTTGTTTAGGCAGTGTAGTGTTGTTTTAGTGCAGTGTGTGTTGTTTAGTGCAGTGTAGTGTTGTTTAGTGGTTAGTGTTGTTTAGTGTATTGTGTGTTTTTTTAGTGAGATGTAGTTTTTGTTTAGTGCAGTGTAGTGTTGTTTAGTGCAGTGTAGTGTTGTTTAGTGAGTGTAGTGTTGTTTTAGTGAGATTGTAGTGTTTTTTGTTTAGTTTTTAGTGTAGTGTTGTTTATTTGTATGGTAGTGTTGTTTAGTGCAGTGTAGTGTTGTTTAGTGCAGTGTAGTGTTGTTTAGTGCAGTGTAGTGTTGTTTAGTGCAGTGTAGTGTTGTTTAGTGCAGTGTAGTGTTGTTTAGTGCAGTGTAGTGTTGTTTATGCAGGTGTAGTGTTGTTTAGTGAGTTGTAGTGTTGTTTAGTGCAGTGTAGTTTTGTTAGTGTGGTGTTTAGTGTATTGTAGTTTTTGTTTAGTGTATTGTAGTGTTGTTTAGTGTAGTGTTGTTTTGGAGTGTATTGTAGTTTGTTTAGTGTATGTAGTGTTGTTTAGTGTATTGTTAGTGTTGTTTATTTAGTGTAGTGTTGTTTAGTGTATGTAGTGTTGTTTGTGTAGTGTAGTGTTTTTAGTGTAGTGTAGTGTTTTTTGTGAAATATTTGTTAGTTAGTGTATGTTTAAGTGAAATGTAGTGTTGTTTAGTGTGGTTTGTTGTTAGTGGTAGTGAGGTTTTTTTGTTTAGTGTAGTGTTGTTTTTAGGTGTAAAGTGTTGTTAGTGTAGTGTAGGTTTTTTAGTGGTGGAGTGTTGTTTAGTTTAGTGTAATTGTTTTTTTAGTGTAGTGTAGTGTTGTATATGTGTGTAGTGTTGTTTTAGTGTAGTGTAGTGTTGTATAGTGTATGTATGTTGTTTAGTGTATTTGTATTTGTTGTTTAGTGTGTGTAGTGTTGTTTAGTGTAGTGTAGTGTTTTGTTTAGTTTAGTGTAGGTTGTTTAGTGTAGTTGTAGTGTTGTTTTATGTAGTGTAAGTGTTGTTTAGTGTAGTGTAGGTTGTATATTTTTGTATGTTGTTTAGTGTAGTGTAGTGTTGTTTAGTGTATTTATTTGTTTATGTAGTGTAGTGTTGTTTAGTTAGTGTAGTGTTGTTTAGTGTAGGGTAGTGTTGTTTAGTGTATTGTATGTTGTTTAGTGTAGTGTTTAGTGTGTAGTTTGTTTTTAGTTGTGTGTTTTTTTAGTGTATGTAGTGTTGTTTAGTGTAGTGTATTTGTTTGTTTAGTGTATTGTAGTTTTGTTTAGTGTAGTTTTAGTGAGTGTATGTTGTTTAGTGCATGTAGTTTGTTTAGTGTAGTGTAGTGTTGTTTAGGTATAGTGTAGTGTTGTTTATTTGTATTGTAGTTTTTTAGTGTAGTGGTTTAGTTGTAGTGTAGTGTTGTTTAGTTGCAGTTGTAAGTGTTGTTTAGTGTTTTATTTGTTTAGTGTAGTGTTTAGTTTAGTGTAGTGTTGTTTAGTGCAGTGTAGTGTTGTTTAGTGTATTTTTAGTGTTTGTTTATGTAGTGTTTAGTGTAGTGTAGTGTTGTTTTGTGCAGTTGTAGTGTTGTTTAGTGTAGTGTAGTGTGTTTATGTATGTAGCTTTGTTTAGTGTATTGTTAGTGTTGTTTTAGTGTAGTGTAGTGTGTGTGGGGTACAATGTTCTTCTTCTTATGACCAGAGCTTTGGTAAGATGGTAAGGAAAAGGATGGGTAAGGATAGAAAATTGGAAAAGGGCGGAGGGGGGGGGAGAGGTAGGATTATAAAGGTAAGTTGGCCCAACACTTTGGTTGTATTTAAAAGTTTGTAGGGGATAATAATAAGATATTCTTGAAGGGTATAATACTAACCATCAAGTCGCATAGATAAACAATATTAAGTACATGACTCTGAATTGGTAGAAAATTTATACAATTGCATTTTTTTTCGATTCACAACGGATATTAAACGACAATGAAGGCAGAAATTTATCCTGGCCAGCTTATAAAAGAATTACGACACAATGGCTTCTTACAGTGGTGTCCCCCCATAGTAAATGTAGCAAAATTTTTAAACAGAAAGAATGTTATACGTCTCCCAAAATGTGGGCGATGATTTTCTCAGTAAACTTAGAAGGTTCTGGTGTTACCCAATCATCTTCATCCGCAGGGGGGTTGCAATATCTTTGGGTCGAGGGTTTATCGTCTTGATGGATAAAACGACGGACCCTCTGTGGGAGGGGTCATTCTTGAGTCCTGTGAGAGGATTTTGATGATGTAATCCGTGGTATTTTCAACTTGTAGAGGATGTTTCTCTATCTGCCCTGTAGAGTCTTGCATTGCATAGAGTTGTTTCTTTTTCAGGGGGTCAAGGCGTACATTTATGGCAGAAATATCTTGTTGTACGTGAGTAAATCTGCCATTTTTTAAATCTGTCCTCCTCCTGGGACCCGAATGAAGCGAAGAGCTCTATTCTGGACCCCTTTTTAACCGTAGCCCTGTTGGTCTTTGTTGTTAATGACATTGGGACACAAGGGTATTCGAGTATAGGTCTTTTTATCATTTATACAGATGTTTTTTGACATGTTTGGGGCAGCTTGATTGAATCTAAAGAGACTGTTAAGACCGGCTTTTTGGGTATGTTGTCTTTTTATTTACAAAAGATGTTGAGTGGAGCAGCCTGTCCATTTCAAAATCCCAAAATCTTGTTAGGGTTCCTAATGGCTACAGGTGTACCTCTGATGGAGATACCCCTTTATTTCCATGGTTGATGCAAAACATCCTATCGTGCTAACAAGAACCTTGTCAGGGTTTTGTCGTAATTCTCCATTTTTTTTTCCCAATTAGATGTCCCGACGAAGTTCAATATTCATTTTTTTTTATGACCTCTCATACTTGTATTTTCCTGTTACCGGGGTTGAAGAGACCATGGATAACATCATCTGCAAATTGCATTATAATTGTATCATTAAACTCTGGTTGAGGAAGGTCATTCACATAAATGCTGAATAGAATTGGACTAAGACAAGAACCTTGTGGGACACCAGCTGTCGGTTAAAAAAAGGCTCTGTCGACCTGCCATGGAAAGGTGGAATGATTTTTCTTTGATTAAGAAATTATATATTAATCTGAGGAAAGTCCAGTTATGGCCAGGTAGGTCAATGAGTTTGTATATAAGGCCATCATGCCATAAGCTATCAAAAGCTTTATGAACATCTCTGGTGGCAATTAAGGCAAGATTTTCCCTGATGTTTTAGACTTGCTACAGTATCGAAAATAACATTTATTGCATGATGGGTACCTCTAGTGTTCTAAAGCCCAAAATTTTTTTTCAGTAAAAAAGTGAAATTTAAAATCCATATAGTAGTTCAGTCTGTTGAAAGACTTTCTCAAGAACTTTTCCAGTAACTTCAAGTAAAGATATAGGTCTATATTCCCAGGTTGGGTGGATGTCTTTATTGGGCAAAACCAAGAAAGATCATCCTAGCAGTCTTAAAAACCACTGGAAAATGTCCTGAGGCCAAGATGGCATTAAAGATATTTACCAAAGACTGTTTACAATTTCTGGGAAGGAACTTTATTTGTTTCATTGTTATTCCAGAGAGACCAGGGGCTCTATTTCTCATTCTTCCAATAACCTGACTCATCTCGAGTAATGTAATAGGTCTAGTAAGCGCGTGGGCGTCTTCGAGAGTTGATGTATCGATGGAAGGTAGTGGTTGTAGATCATCTAAGTTCTCATCTCTCCATTCATTTACCAACTGATAATGATTACTGTTAAATCGACGACTGTTATTGTGGGAGAGAATTTTCTCCCATACATCACCCATCAAATTAGCCTGGTCCTGTGGATCATCAAGTTTAATCTCAACATCTTCATCATCCTCATCAGTGAAGGTATGAACTAGGTAGTTAGGAGCCTTGTGCTTTGCCCCTAAAAGTTGTCGGATCATACTCCAAAATTTTGCTGGTTCACGTTTGTACTGATTAACTTGGAGAACTAGCAGTTTCCCTAAGTCACGTTTGTGATGACTAATCATGTTAATTAATTCTTGCCTCAATCTGTGCAATGTAGCTACTGGTGGTTGTCCCGTTTGAAGATGCCTTCGACATTCTGATAATTTCTCAAAGCGTCTCTAATTTCCCTCGTAGGTTTATATTGTTGGTAGATCTTTGTGGAAGCTAATTGACAGGTTGCATTAGTAGCATCAATTATTCGATTGTGAAGGGACCTGATCGCGTCGTCAATTGCAGTGGAAGGTAGATTTTCCAATGACATAATTTCATCGTCACCCAGAAATGCCCTGAAGGGGTCAAATCCTAGGGTGTTGAGATTGGGTTTATGAGTTACAGGTATTCTAAATGGAGAAGTTTGTAGTTGTATTAAAACAGGGATATGATCAGATCCTGTTTCCACCAGGAGAGATACGACAATGAAAGAGGTCACAGTCTCTGTTTGTCACGACTACATCTGGTGTCCCTGGGTAAGGACCAATGTACGATTTAAAGAATGGGCCTTGAAATGACAAGTTTCTGGCTGTCATGGTATTAAATAGATGTTTTCCTTTCAAGTCACCCAGTGGATTACCAGCTCCACAGTTGAAGAGGGCAGGGTGATGAGCATTAAAATCTCCTGCTAGAATTGTTGGAATATTCCTGCTTAATATCCTATGTAGAAATGACTCTATATATTGTTGTCTCGGGGGAAAATATCCAGTTCCTATCACTAGTTGTCCATGAGACGTTGTCATTTCTGTTGCTAGAATGTTATCTTCATCAACATGAATATTTTTAAATGCATAGCCTAATTTAATTAAGATGGCTACACCACTAAAGGGTCCTCTCGATTTCTCCAACAGTAGAGTAACCACGTAATTTAATATGTTGATCAACTCTTGCAGCTGTCTCGTTCAAGAGTATAACATCGGGATTGTAATTATGTAGTTCAACTTCAAGGAGGTAACGGTTATTAAAGAAATGTTTGATACAATGTTATGGTCCTTGAAGGTGAGATCCTCGGACATGATCACTCCCAGGTCTGTCACATTATCAAAATATTAAGTGGGTCATACACCAACACTAGCGCGCACGTAGATTATTCATTACCTTCGTAACTTGCCATGATCGTGACCAGGTCTACCTGGAGTTCATTATCTCTGTAACTAGTTCATCTATCATAACTTTGGGGTCCAGTCGCTGGACTCATTATGTATCTCTGTAATCTTTTGACTACCGCCCACAGGATGGGTATGGGGTGCATAATAAACATATTAAACTAAAAACTAAACATCATCAAAATCAATTATTTTTCCCTATATAGGCCTATTTGTACTCTGTAATCATATAAGGATATATAGAAATGAAGGATTTTTTTTTTTTACACAGGGTTTGACAAGGTTAAGGATCCCTAGCTTTATTGACAAGCTATTTACAGGTTACGGATTCCTAACTTTATTGGCAAGCTAAGAGCTGTTACCTACATCAGCTCATTTGAAAGCATTTTTATTGTTATGAGACATACAAGTAAGGAACAGGATGAAATTGGAGCCATCTGTGGGCCAGCATTTTCATTTGATCAACTGACTTTATCTTGTTGACATCATTATGCTGTACGAATGTGTTCCGTACTCGAGCCATCCTGGGCATATATGATCTCAGATGGAGTGATGTTCTGGAGAAGGGTACAGCCAGAGTGAAGTTGCTGCTTTCTGCCCGTCTTGTGGCATAAAAGCTTGTTTCACGCTGTCCTCGAAGTGGATCCAAGTGTGGTACTTTGACAATATTGGCCTTGTACATAACAGTAAGATTCTTCTCTTATGTTGCTGTAGCACTGTTTTGGGCATTAGTGTCACCTTCTTTAGAGGCTCTATGGTGTCACCCCTTTATGGTGTCACCCGGGGCGTCCCCATCCCCCTTACAAAGTCACTGTCTGTAGTTATTGATAAAATCTTGGATGGTATGAGACTTGTAGGTGACAGATGGACGGCTCCGGTATCACGTCGTGCAGTATTATTCAGGGTTCCCTCAGCAAACTTAAACCTGGGTTTTTATACTTGTCAGTTTTCTATTTTCTGAGGCATAAATTGCATAATTCTCAAAATCCATGTAAATTATATCGTGTTCCTTTATATATTATTATAAAAAAAACTGTTTCCTTTATGTAAAAAAACATATATTGAGCATATAATGCAGGTTTGATGCAATGCTCGTTACATAACAAAATACATATTTTAAAAGTTCAATTAATTGTTTAATTCTTATGTACAAAACAACCAAACAATTTGAGAAAACCTTCCTTTATACGTTGTTTAAGAGGAAGTCCTCTGGTATAATCTCTAACTACATCACTGTAAGAAACATGTCTCTCGGGAGAAATTTTATGCCGTTGTTTTGTAAAATTTATTACCTTCAGTTTCTTTAACACTGGGAGTCCAATGATTATAGGATGCATAAATTTTTTTACAACTTGAAAATCAACATTTATTATCTCTGAATCTATTTTTAATTTAACATTTAGAGCTAAATGTGTAACCGGTGCCACACCATATACAGTATTTATGGATAATGGACGTCGTAGTTTAGTTAATTTTAGGCCGAATTTCCGGGCCACTTCCTCTGTTATGATTGACATAGGACTTCCTGTGTCCAAATGGCATATTGCAGCTTGGCCCTCGATCTCCAGCTCTTGGAACATGTGCCGAGGAGTAAATGTCTTGAATAATAGTTTACGAGCTACAAGCTGTGGCTCATCATACATAAATTTTCTTGTAAAAATTTGTTTAATAAGTGTTAAATTTTAGGGGATTTGCTTTGTTGTTTAAAAAAATTTTTTTATGTTGGAGTTTTTTTTATTATTGGTCCCTTTTTAAGGTTATTTTTTTGGGGTTTGGGTTTAAAAATAGTGATTTTGAAAAAAATTTGGGGGTTTATGATTATTTAAATTTGAAATATTAGAAAAATTTTTTTAAATTAAAATTTTTAAGGATTTTTTTTTTAGGTAATTTGTTTTTTTAAAATAAAAATTAGGTTTTAAAAATTATTAATTTTTTTTATAAAAAAATTAAGTTTAATGTTTGGATTCCTTAAATTTAAAAAAATTTTTTTATTTTTTAAATGTTTAAAATATGAATTTAAAAATTTTCTTTATAGTTTTAGGAAGTTTGGGGAAAATTTTTTTAAATTTTTTAAAGATTATTTGGGAGATTTTAGGTATTTTTAAAAATTTTATTAGAAAGGGGGGGTTTTTTTAAAAGGTGAAAATTTTTTTTGAAAAAAAACTTGCTTTTTAAAATTTTTTTAAAAGGTAGTTTCTTGGTTTAGTTATTTTTATTTTAAGGGGATTTGGGGGATTTGTTAAAATTTTGTAGGTTGTTATTATTTGGTTGGTTATTTTGGTGTTTGGGGTTTGGGTTTATTTTATTTGGGGTTTTTTTAAAGTGTGTTATTTTTTTAGGTGTGAGGTTGTTTAGGAAATTATTTTTTTGGTGGGTTTATTATTGTATTTAGGTTTATGTTATTTTTTTTTGTTTTTAGTGTGTTTAGTTTTTAGGGTATGAAATTTTTTTGTGGTTTATTTTTGAGTGAGTTTTTTGTATATTTGTGATTTTGGTAGTTTGAAGTGTTATTAAAGTTTTTTGTGAAGTTTTGTGGGAGTTTTGGAGTTTTTTTAGGGGGGTTTGTTTTAATTAGTTTTGTTTTTTATTTGGAGTTATTTTTTGTATAGGAGTTAGTTTTTTATTGAAGGTTTTTTTAAAATGTTGAATTTTTAAATTATGAGTTATGTTTTTTAGGGTTTGTTTTTTTGGTGGGTTTTGTTTTTATGTTTTAAAGGGTTTAAAATGGTTGGTTTTGTTTATGTGAGTGAGGGAAGTGTGTGAGGTTTAGGGGTAATGTTGTTTGGAGGAAAATTTGTTTTGTTTGAAATTTTTTTTAGTAGTTTTTGTTAGTTAGTGATTTTTAGTTGTAGTTATGTATGTTGTATAGTGTTTTAAAGGGTTTTTTGTTGGTTTTTTAGGTTGTTTGTGTTTTTTGGTTTTTTGTGTAGTGTATTTGTTTAGGGGTAGTTAGTTTCTGTTTGTGTAGTGTAGTGTTGTTTAGTGTGTGAAATGTTGATAGTGTTGTTGTTTGTTTAGTGTATTTGTAGTGAGTGTTGTTAGTTTTTAAGTGTTGAGTTTTTAGTGTAGTTTTAATGTTGTATAGTGTATGTAGTCTTTTTTTTAGTGTAGTGTGTGTTTTAAAATGTATGAAATTTGTTAGTGTAGTGTATTTTTTTAGTTTTTATGGGTAGTGTAGTTTTTTTTTAGGTAGTGTAGTGTTGATAGTGTAGTGTATGTTGTTAGTTTTAGTGTAGTTTGTTTTAGGTAGTGTTGTTTGAAGTGAGTGTATGTTGTATATTTTAGTGTAGTTTGTTTTGTTAGTGTATTTTTTTGTTAGTTTTGGTTTTGTTTTAGGTAGTGTTTTTGTAGTTTGTTTAGTGTAGTGTAGTTTTTTGTTTTAGTGTTTTTATGTTGTTTGTTAGTGTATTTGTAGTCTTGTTTAGTGTAGTGTATGTGTTTGTTAATGTTGTTTTAAATTTGTTGTTTGTGTAGTGAGTGTTGTTTATGTAGTGATGTTGTTTAGTGTAGTGTAGTGTAGTTTGTTTAATTTAGTGGTGTTTATGTAGTGAAAGTTGTTTAGTGTTGTAGTTTTTAGGTTTGTTTATGTGTGTAAGTTGTTAGGTGTTGTGAAATTTGTTTATTTTGTAGGTGGTAGTTTTGTTTTGGGGAAGTTGTTTAGTGTAGTGTATTTGTTTGTGTAGTGATTTTTAGTGTGTGTTTTGTTAGTGTATGTATTTTGTTGTATAGTTTTTTAAAGGTTTTTGTTTTTTTTATTTTGTAGTGTTGTTTAGTGAGTGTAGTGTAGTTTTTTTGTTAGTGTAGTGTAGTTTGTTTTAGTTGTAGTGTAGTGTATTTGTTGTTGTTTAGTGTGTGAGTGGGTTGTTTATGTGTGATTTTGTAAAGTGTTTTTAGTGTAGGTTTTGTTTGTGTGTGTTAGTGTTGTTAGTTTTTTAAGTGTTTTTGTGAAGTGTAGTGTTGTTTGTTAGTGAGGTAGTGTTGTTAGTGAGGTTAGGTTTGGTTTAGGGTGGTAGGTTTAGTGGTTTTATAGTGAGGAGTCTTGTTTAGTTAGGTAGTGTATTTTATATTTTATTATGGTTTATGTAGTTATTTTGGGTTTATGAGTGTAGTTTGTTGTTATGTGGGGTGGGTTTTTAGGTAGTTATTTTTTATTTAGTTAGTTTTGTTTATAGGGTGTTGCTTTTTTAGTGAGGAGTTTGGGAAGGAGGAGTCGTTATGTATTATTTTTTGTTGTTTAAATTATTTTTGTTTTAGTGAGGAGGTTTGGTATTTGAGGGTTTTTTATTATTTTATTAAATTTGGGAGTTTTATTTATTTAGGTTTTTTTAATGTAGTTATGTTTAATTATTATTTGTTTGGGTTATTATGTTATTTTATAGTGTAGGAGTTTTTTTTGTTTATTATTATTTTTATTTATTTTTTATTAGGTTATTATTTTATATGTATGTATTTTTTTTTATTATGAGTGTTTTATATGTATTTTTTTATTATTAGGTAGTGTTTTTATTATTTGTTTATTTGTTTATTTTTAGTTTGGGATTAAATTTTATATTATTAGTGTTTTTGTTATTTTTTAAATTTTGTTTTATGAGGATGTGTTTGTTATGGTTGTTTTTATTATTATTTTTTTTTATTTATTATTTTTTATTTGAGGTGTTTATGTATTATTTTTTTTTAAATTAGTGTTTTTATTATATTTGGGTTTGATATTATGTTATTTTGGTAGGGAGTGTTGTAGTTTTAGGTTGTAGGTTGGTATGGTGTGAAGTTGTTTAGGTTGTTAGTGTTGAAAGGTTTTATGAGGTTTAATGTATTTTTTGGATTTGAAGTGAAAGTTTTGTTTAGTTTGTATTTTAGTGTTTAGGGGGGGTTTTATTTGTTTATGAGGTAGGGGGTTAGTGTTTGAGTTTGTATTTTTAGTTTTTTTTATTTTATTTGTTTTTATGTATTTTTATAGTTTTTAGGTTGTTATTATGTTGTATATTATGTGTTTGGTTTATTTGTTTTGTATTTTTTATGTATTTGTTTGTGTATTGTGTTTATATGAGTTTGGGTTTATGTGTTTGTATAGGTATGAGGTTTTTAGTTATTAGTTTGTTTTTTTTGATTTAGTTATGTTTTTTTTTATTTGTAAGGGTTAGTGTATTTGTTTATTAGGTTTTTAGTTTTATTTTTATTAGTTTGTTTTTAGTTTGTTGTTTTTTTTAAATATGTTTATTTAGTTATTTTTTATTTTTTATATTATATTTTTTAGGAGTTTTTTTTTAGTGTATTTTATATTATTATTTTATATTTTATGTTAGGTAGTTATTATTATTTTTTAAATATTTTATTTATTAGGTTTTTTAGGTATTATGTTTTTATTTGTATTTGTTTATGTATTTGTATAGTTATGTAGTGTTGTTTATGTAGTTAGTTTGTTTAGTGTAGTGAGTGTTGTTTAGTTAAGGTAGTGATGTTTTAGGGTTGTATTAAAAAATTTGTTGTTATGTAGTGTAGTGTTGTTTAGTTAGTGTATGTTTAGTGAGTTATGTGTTTAGTGTAGGTGAGTTTTTTAGTGTAGTTAGTGTTTTTAGTTAGTGTAAGTGTTGTTAGGTATTTGTAGTTTGTTTAGAATTAGTGTTTTATTAGTATTTTTTATGTGTGTATTGTATTTAAACTTGTATAATTTGTGTAATTTATTTTATATTATGTTATTTTATGTATATAAAATTATTTGTATATGTAGTTTGTGTTGTATAGTTAAAAAATTAGTTTTGTTTAATTTTTAAATTTTTTAGGAGTGTAGTTTTTATTTTTATTTGTTTAGTGAAATTTGTATATTAATTATTGTTAGTTAGTTTAAGTGTTGTTTAGTGAATAGTTTAGCTGTTTTTACACTGTACTGTGATAAAGCTTGTTATATGTGTTATGTATAATGTAGTGTACGTTTATTAGCTTGTAATCAGTAGTCTTCTTTATGTATGTTAGATGTTGTTTATTAGTGTACTTCATTTTAGATTATGGTGTCCACCTTTATGGTGTCACGTGGCCATCCCTTACAAGTACTAGTTGTAGGTTTGATAATATTTGGATGTGATGTAGCTTGTATGACAGATGGACGGCTCAGTATCAGTCTAGTGCAGTATTATTGGGTTCCCTCAGCTAACTATACCGGGTTTTATTACTGTCAGTGTTTTCTATTACTGAGTAAATTGATAATTCTCAAACCATGTAAATATATCGGTTCATTATAATATTATAAAAAAAACTGTTTCTTTATGTATAAAAATATATATTGAGCATAAGAGTTTGAGAGCAGCTCGTTCATACAAATACATTTTACACCCCAGTTCATTAATTGTTCTGAATTCTAGCTACAACGCGCAAACAATTGAGACCTATCCTAACGGTTGTTTGAGGAGTCCCTGGTAAACCTAACATCACATGTCAAGAACAGTCTCCAGGAACATTAGCCTTTGTTTGTCAAATTGTATTACCTAGCTTTCTTTAAACTGGGAGTCAATGATTTTAGATGATAATTTCACACTAAAATCAAATGTTAGTTCTCGAGATGCTATTTTTAAACATGCTACGGTACGGGCCTGACACATATTACGTATTCTCATGAGATGCTAATGGAACCCTAGTTGTTCATTTTGGCGGATGTTCTCGCCATCTTTTGCTTTGATATAGGCTGATCTTTCAATGTGCAAGTTCGTACCTATCCCTCTAGGATTGCCAGGTAGCTTAATAATATTTAAGTACAACTGCTCTCATCTATTCCAGGGAAATGAGAGGTCTAGAAGCTGCTCCAAAATTCATACCCAATTATATTGGAAGGGGTTATTATATCTTCTTTAATCCACGCGTTAAATTTCCTGTACACTTTTTGGTCGGAATTTCACCATCGCCTTGAGAACTGCGTTACGTGTAAAATATATACCACTAGGACTAATACAATTGGGACCGAAAGTAAGTTGTCTCACTGGAAGCATTGATCCCAGTTTGGTGAATCTCATTTCAAATCCTGATTTAAGTTATAGCAGACTGGATTATACATATTTGGTCACTAAGCGAAGGTGAGTCTCGACATGACTGCACTTAAAAGTCCTAGTGCGTTGTTTCAGCACTATTTAAGATTCCGCGAGAATTTGTTTTGTTCTCGATACCAGAGACTCTACTTAAAAATAGTTCCTCTAGTTTACTTATGAGTAATTAAACTTTCTAGTCGAGAATTCTAATATTTGTAGACTTGTTAGTCCAAATGAAGATTTGGATTATGTCGCCTGGATGTCATTTGCAGTGTCCTGATCTAATGAATTACTGGTATTCTGTTTAGGTGTCATCTGTAAGGATGCGGTGAGTAGCTGAATCCTTGTGTATGTCAAGGATGATAAGGATGAGGACAGATGAGCTAGTAAATGTCCTGTCTAAATTACGAGTTTACCGTTGCTTAGATCGAGATACTTAGTCTGTATGTGAGTACTATCCTTTGTATTCAGATGGAGTGTAGGTTGCAAGATGTATAATAGTTCCTAGACGACTTATTACTGTATATGTCCTTTAGAGCATTTAGTGTGTATCTGTACATTTGGTATACATTAGTGAAGGCTGGTTTAATGCATAAGTTGTAATGGAGTGGAGGTAACAGTCGAGGCTGTCTTTTAGAGTCTTCAGTGTCATTTGTAGGACCTTGTCGTAGTAGGTCAATAGTTTGTAGATCACAGTGAGCGACCTGTACTAACCTAAACCATGTAGTGTGTGTTGTTGTATATGTAGGTGTAGTCTAGATGTGTATGATCATTAGTGTCTTAAAGTGTACCTTTTAGTTATTATGTAGTGGGATGTTAGTGTATGGTTGTATTCTTTGTGTTGATTTAGTGGTAGTGTACTTTGTTTAGTGTAGTGATGTGTGCTGTAGTGTGTGTAGTGTTGTTTAGTGTAATGTTGTAGTGTAGTGTAGTGTTGTTTAGTGTAGGTATGTTGTTAAGTGTAGTAGTGTTTAGTGTAGTAGTGTAGTGTTGTATTTGTAGTGTAATTTGTTTAGTGTATGTAGTGTAGTGCTGTTGGTGTAGTGTGATTTGTTTAGTGTATGTAGTGTGTTGATAGTCGTAGTTAGCTGTCAGTGTAGTGTAGTGATAGGTTTGTTATAGGTAGTGTATTTGTTTAGTGTAGTGTAGTTAAGGTATTAGTGTAGTGATCGTTTGTGTAGTGTAGTGTTAGGTTGCTATAGTGTAGTGTAGTTTGTTTGTGTAGTGTATGTTTGTTGTATTGTGTAGGTAGTCTTGTTTAGTGTAGGTGTGTAGTGGTTGTTAGTTGTGTATCTTGATTTGGTAGTGTAAGAATCTTTGGTTGTATTTGATTATTTATGTGTTTTGTTTTAGTGATTCGTATGTAGTGTTGTTAGTGTAGTGTAAGTTGTATGTAGTGCTATTTTTGCAGTGTCGTCCCTAGCTTTGTTTATATATGACTTTGTTAGTGTAGTGTATGTCTTGTTTAGTGTAGTGTAATGTTGTTTAGTGTAGTGCTGTTGTTAGTGTAGTGTGTGTTGTTTATGTATGTTTTAGTGTGTGTAGTGTAAGTTTGTATATGTAGTGTACTTGTTTAGTTAGTGTAGTGTAGTGTTGTATAGAGTGTGATGTGTTTAGTGTTGTGTTGTCTTAGTTAGTGTGTTCAGTTTGTATAGGTAGTGATTTGTTACTTGTAGTTTGTTTTTAGTGAGTGTGTGATGTTTAGTGTATATTTGATAGTGTGTATGTTGGTGAAGTGTATGTGATAGTCTTTTTAGTGTGGTGGGGTGTGTAATGTAGCTGTAATCTTGTTAGTGAGTGAGTAGTTTGTTTATTGGTATGGTGATATTGTCTGTAGTGTAGTGATCTGTATTGTTAGTGTAAGTTTGTATGGTGTGTAGTGTAGTTTTTAGTTAGTTAGTTGTATAGTGTATGTAATGTGGTATATTAGTGTAAGTCTTGTTTGTGTAGTGTATGTTGTTTAGTGGTGATAAGTGTTGTTTTAGTGTAGTGTAGTCTTGGTTTAGTGTATGAATTTTATGTAGTTTGCTTGTATATGTCTATTTGTTAGTGTAGTGTAGTGTAAGTTGAATTAGTGTAAGTGTATGTGGTGAGTTTGTTTAGTGTAGTGGTAAGTGTTGTTAGTGATAGTGTATTTTTAAGTGTAGGTAATTGTGTTGAGTGATAGGTAGGTTGTAGACTAGTTATGTATATGTATTAGTTTTGTTATAGTATTTTTAGTGTAAATGTAGTGTGTTATGTATGTAATGTTGATATTGTGTAGTCTGTTGTTAGTGTAGTAGAGTGTATCTAGTGAATGTTTAGTGTAGTAGTCCATGTTTAGTGTATTGTAGCTGTTTATGTGTCAGTTTGTATGGTAGTGTATGTTGTATAGTGGATGAGCCTTGTTTAGTGTAAGTGTAGTGTTGTATAGTGGTAGTGTATGTTGTAAGTGTAGTGTCGTCTTGTTTGTGTATGCAGTGTCTAAGTAATGTTGTATAGAAGTGTAGTGTATTTGTTAGTGTGTGTAGTGATTTGTTCTATGTAGGTAATCCCTTGTTTATTGTATGTAGTGTATTTAGGTTAGGAGTTGTTATGTAGTGTAGTGTGTTAGTGTAGTGGTATGTGAAGTGTGAGTGAGAGTGTGTCTTGTTTCGCTAGTGGTTATGTAGTGTATGTTGTTTGTGTAGTGAGTGCTGAATGTGGTTATCAGGTAGTGATAGTGTTGTTAGTGTAGTGTAGTGTTGTTTCTGTAGTTTTTGTTCTTCCTGGTATAAAAAAGTTCTTCTTTGTAGTGTTGTATAGGTAGTTTGTCTGTTGTGGTAGTTGTTTGTGTATGTAGTGTTGTACTTTAGAGTGTCTTGTTTGTGTGATATGTAAGTTGTATAGTGCATGTAGTCTTGTTTATGTAGTGAAGTGTAGTGTTGATAGTTATGTAGTTTGTAGTGTGTGTAAAGTGTTAGTTAGTGATAGTGTAGTGTTGTTTTTGTGTAGTGTAGGTGGTTGTTAGTGTAGTGTAGTGCAGTCATTGTTTTTGGTAGTATGTTCATGTCAGTTTCGTTAGTGTATTAGTATGGTATAGTTGTGAGTTTTTTAGCGTTTGCTTGTTTTGTGTGTGTATTTGTTAGGTTGTAGTGTAGTGTTGTTTATTGTAGTGTATGTAGTAAATGGTAAGTCGTACGTTTGTTTAGTGTAGGTATTATGTTGTATAGTGTAGTGTAGTCCTTGTTTGTATTTAGGTGTATTTTAGTTTGTAATAGTGTAGTGTTTGTTTAGTTTGTGATAAGTTGTTTGTATATGTGTCTGTCCTATGGGTTTAGTTAAGTGTAGTTTGTTAGTGCTGTGATGTAGTGTTCCCGATAGTGTAGTGTAGGATGTTTAGTGTCAGTGTATGTGTCAGTGTAATGTACTCAGTGTCATGTAGTGTTCAGTGAGTTAGTGTACGTGTATGTTCAGTGTAGCTGTTGTAGCGTATTATGTAGTGTCTAAGTGTCAGTGACTGTTATGTTTAGTGTAGTGTAGCTGTTTATAGTAGTTTGCTTTAGTGAGTGAGTGTAGTGTTGTAATAGTGTAGCTTGTTTAGTGTTTGTAGTGTTGTTTAGTTAGTATGTAGTGTTGTATAGTGTAGTGTAGTTTGTTGTTAGGTAGTGTAGTGTTTTTAGTGTAGCTGGTAGTGTTTTTATAGTGTATGTCAGTGTTGTATAGTGTAGTGTAGGTTGTTTAGTGTAGGTAGTAGTGTTGATGTATGAGTTTGTTTAGTGTACGTTGTATGTTTAGTGTAGTGTAGTGTTTATAGTGTAGTGTAGTGTTGTGATGAGGTAACTGTTTATAGTGTATTTATTTAGTGTAGGTAGTGTTATGTTGTATAGATAGGTAGTGTTGTTTAGTGATTAGTGTTGTAGTGTAGTGTAGTGTATATTTATAGTGTACGTGTATGTTGTTTAGTGTAAGTACGCTTTTAGTGTATGTAGTGTTTGTATATGGTATGTAGTGTTGTTGTGTAGTTGCTATTCATAGTTGTGAGTGTTGTATTATAGACTGCTAGGTAGGTGTCTATTATTAGGTAGTTTGTATAGTGTAGTGTAGTGTTGTTTGTGTAGTTGTATAGTGTAGTGTCGTGCGTTTATGTGTGATCTTGTTTAGTGTATTATGTTGTATAGTGTAGTGTAGTGATGTTAGTGAGTAACGTGTTTAGTGATGTATGAAATTATTACGAGTTAATGTTGTTTAGTGTAGTGTAAAAGTATAGTTGTAGTGTTTGTTTAAGGTGTTGATCGTGTTGTTTAGTGTAGTTTGAAAGTGAGAGTAGTGTGTAGTGTCAGTGTTGTTGGTATATCGTGTTATGTAGTTGTTTATGTAGTGTTGTTTAGTTGTAGTGTTTCACGAGAAGTAAATGTTGATATTATCGATATAGTTGAAGTGGTGCAGTGAATTTTTAGTGAGGTAGTGTGTTTATCGTAGTAGTTTATATGTGTTCGTGTTGTGTATAGTTGTGAGCGTGGTAAGGTACAGTGTTTTATGTAGTTTCGAGTACGTGTCGTAGTGTTGTCTAGTAAGAAATGAAATTGTTAGAGTGAAGTTTTAGTGTAGTGTCATGTTGTCATAGTGAAGTATAAGTGTCTGGTTTAGTTGCTAGTACGGACTCTGTTTACTGTATTATGTATCTTAGTGAGTTAGTGTAGTATAGCGAGCAGATGATTGATTAGGAGTTAAAGTTTGACTAGTGAGTAGTAGTTGTCTGGCGTGATTTGATAGTGCTCGTTAGGTCGTGTGATCATGTCATTTAGATATAGCTGTTGTTTAGTAATGATTTTAGCCGTGTGTACGAGTTCGAATATATAGTGAGAGTCTCACTGTAGTTAACTTCATAGTGTATCTAAGTCGTTTTCAGGTAGTTATTTCGTTCCTCGTGACACAAAGTATAGTTATTATTACAGGGTAGTGCTATGATTTGTTGTAGTGAAGTCTGTTTAGGAAAGTGTACGTGTAAGTTTTTTTTTTACTGTATTATGTGTTTAGTGCAGTAGTGTTGTTTTAGGTGTAGTGTGTATGTTTAATCGTATGTAGGTTGTTATGTTTAGTTTACTAGTATATTTATGTAGTGTGTTTGTCTTAGTGTAGTGTAGTGAAGTAGTGTTACCAGATAGTGTTATTAATAGCGTGAGTATGTGTTTCTAAGGAGTGTTGTTAGTAGTATAGTGTGTTTAGTGTAGTGTTACAGTGTTGTTTAGTGTAGTGTAGTGTTGTTTTAGTGTAGTGTGTGTAGTAGTGTAGTGTAGTGTTGTTTAGTGTAGTGTAGTGTTGTTTAGTGTAGTGTAGTGTTGTTTAGTGTAGTGTAGTGTGTTGTATTAGTGTAGTTTTTAGTGTTGTATAGTGTAGTGTAGTGTTGTTTAGTGTAGTGTAGTTGTTGTGTAGTTAGTTTAGTGTAGTGTATGTATAGTGTAGTGTAGTGTTGTTTAGTGTAGTGTAGTGTTGTTTAGTGTAGTGTAGTGTTGTTTAGTGTAGTGTAGTGTTGTTTAGTGTAGTGTAGTGTTGTTTAGTGTAGTGTAGTGTTGTTTAGTGTAGTGTAGTGTAGTGTTGTTTAGTGTAGTGTTGTTAATGTAGTGTAGTTGTGTTATAGTGTGTGTAGATGTTGTTTAGTGTAGTGTAATGTTGTTTAGTGTAGTGTTTGTTTAGTGTAGTGTAGTGTTGTTTAGTGTAGTGTAGTGTTGTTTAGTGTAGTGTAATGTTGTTTAGTGTAGTGTTGTTTAAGATAAGATTTCGTTCGGATTTTTAACCCCGGAGGGTTAGCCACCCAGGATAACCCAAGAAAGTCAGTGCGTCATCAAGGACTATCTAACTTATTTCCATTGGGGTCCTTAATATGGAGAGTATAGAAGCAATGGAGAGGTAACGGTGATGTGATCGATCCATCAACCTTGAAGAAATATTGAAGGTGGTCAGTCTCTCTGGATGAGGGACTTAAAGCTTTGAGATCTGTACAGTTATATCTAATATACGGAGGGCTTAAAAAATTACATCATGAACCACTAATTTGGGTAGTTTATTTTTACGGATACCTGTGCATCTGTTAAACAAAAATTATAGGGCTTGTATTGTCACAGGTTCTTTGTCTATGATATAGAATGGTTGGCAGTTTAAAGAAAAGTTTAGTAAGTATTGGAATGGCATCAGCATAGATAACTGTGATATTTCTGTGAATATCTGGTATTAATTTTAGTGTGGCACTGAATATTAACACAATGCAGATCTTAATATACCGCTTTATAAAGTCCTGGGTCAGGTACCCGTCAGTATTCCTCACAGTGATTCTTTGAGGACTACTGAGGGTAGCTGAAGCACGGCATAGCCAGTGAGTGATTTGAAAGATGCAATTAACAAAAGATTTTTATTAGTACACATTTCACCTATTCGAGGCTTTAGTAAGTCTTGATAAAGCCTCCTGTAAGTGAAACACGGTACTACTCAAGGATGTCTGCTGATGAACGTGTCTCTCTAACCAATTATCGGCCACCCCATAATTCATGTAGATGTTTCACTTACGTCAGGCTTCATCAAGACTTAATATTTTCACGTACGTGAAGCAAACGTACTAATAAAAAGTCCCTCTTCTGTCTTTTTAACCCCTAATGTCGACAAGCAGTGGTCGGGGTGGTGGTCTGGGTCCGGTACCGAGAGTCGGGTTCATACGGCCCTAGTGCCGTCGCTGCCCTTTAATCCAATAACAACAACTCTCACGTAGAGTCCATCCGTTGCAACATACATTAACAGAGAATATCTCTTAATCACCGCAGTGCTGTACGAGCCATTCGGCTTTAGCGCTTACTTTGATTGTAGTAATAATAATCATACTAACTAGTAAGTTATCATCTACACCTAGTAATTACATTTGATTACATGACTCATGTAATTTATTTATTTTTTATTAGGACATGATACATAGGTGTACAAAGAAATATAGTGATTGGGTGTACATGCCAAAAGCCCCTTGTATGCAGAGCATTATGGGCAGGAGGAGAGTGATTTCTTGTATAGCTAGCATACATCTACTTAATATTGTCCCCTCAAGGAAGGTTCCTTGATGTTGGTGAGAGGCTCTTGATTTAGGGAATTGGATCTGTGCTCCAGTTCCCCGAATTAAGCCTGAATGCCTTCCACATCCCCCCCCCCCTCAGGCGCTGTATAATCCTCCGGGTTTAGCGCTTCCCCCTTGATTATAATAATAATAATACTTAATATTGTGATCTGATCCTATCTTTAATGTTAATGTAAATAATTCAAGTTTATCTTATTCCCTTATTCCTAGTTCATCTCCTTTTATTGTAACTGCTTTCCACATAGTTAAGTTACTTACTTGTTTTAACTTTTAAGGTTTAAATAATAAGTTATTACAAGGACCCCAATGAAAATAATTCACTTTGACTGTTTTGGGTTATCCTGGGTAATCTGCACATATGCTGCTATGTATAATATTTTATGTAACAGCATTTATGTGTACCTCTACCTGAATAAATTTACTATGTCTCTCTAATACAAGGACCCCAGTGGAAATAAGTCACCGTGATTTTTTTTTTGTGGGGGGAGAGGCAGGTTATCCTAGGTAATTTACACATATGTTACAGTGTATGATAATTTGTATAACACTTTATGTGTACCTATACCTAAGTAAACTTACAAATACAATTTTTATTTCTTTATGCAGTACACAGCTCTGTATGACCCTTGTGGGTTTAATGCTTACTTGTGATTGTAATAATAATTTAGGCGATACAAAATAATGTAGTTTACATGTAACGAAACATTGGTAGGCACAAGAATTAAGCCACTAGTATGCAGTGCATTGTGGGTTGCTTAATACAGGTGTTGCACTATACTAATGCTGATGCACCGTTTTTTTTTTTTTTTTTAATTTTATTACCTAACTTTTGTTGTTTCAGGTGAAATATGTTGAGACAGGAGGAATTTTTGAAACCTCCAGACAATGTTGGATCCGGGACAAAAAAGACATCCAGAAGGTAAGTCATTATGTGGACATGATCTGATTAATGTTACTTACATGTATAGTAATTAATTTTTACAGTTTTGTGTGAAGTAGTGTATGTTTTTCTTTCAGTGTTAAAATTTTGGCAGTCCTAAACCAAAAGTGTACATTTATCCATAGGATGATTTTTAATTCAAAATAAAAACCAATATACTTGTATAAAATTATTTCTTTAAGAGTTCTTGTGTACTTACACAGTTTAAAAGATAAATACTGTATATAAAATATGTTTATCCCACTTTCTTCACCCTCCGTCCCCCACAGCTCCTCCTCTGAGGCAGATAATGGTCACATGTTAATCTGAAAAATTTGACTTCATTATATATATATAGGTTCATCAGACATTTGACTCATGTATGAAGTGAGACCTTTGTCAGGCTATACAAATGACTGAGCCATGTATGCACTTCATTCACTTCGTATATTATTAGAGAGAGAATAGTAATGCTCTTCCCTTCTCTGATTTAGTAAATGTTAAATATCATATGAGAAAGGGAGTGCAGGTACTGTAATAGGTATACATCCATAATTTAAAGCTCTTTCCTTCTAATTTAGCAAATATTAAATATCTTATAGACAGGAAAGCATCATTGGCACTGCTGAGCTGATGAAGTTAAGCAAGGCCCGTGCCCAGAATATATTCCTCAGCATGATAGAAAAAGCTGTCACTCCTATCTATTTTGTTCAACAGGTATGTTTAATATATTTTTAACTTTAAGTTTTAATTAAATAATAAATATATTAACATATATTAGTAGTAGTATAGTATCTCTCAGTGCATGAAAGACAATTTGACTCAGCTCACTGAGGCAGAGACTGTAAAGTATTAAATGTGTGTTGCATTGGTGAACCAGTTAATGGAATACGATAATGATATTATAAGACTGTTAGAGAAGTGGGGAATCAAAGAATTACTATTGCATAATATATTTTTAAGTCTTCCGGAGCTGAAAAAATCATATAACAATATGTATATGCATGCACTGTATGTAGAAATATGTGACTTTTTACAGTTTAGACAGTGTGAAAATAAGCGATTTATAACCTGTCATAGTCTCACAGGTATCAGTCTAATGCTGTCAACAAAGACTAATATTTTCCATAGAAACCTATAGTGGGCATAATAAGTTTAATTACTGCATATCTCCTTAGGCTCGGTACATTGATCCAGCTATTTATGATGACATAGTCACTGAGAGAGCCTTAACTGGCTTGTGTGGTTATCCACTCTGCTCTAGACAATTCACAGACCAGTTCGGGAAGAGGACTTACATTATCCGCAACAACAAGGTCTATGATATCTCCGAAAGAAGAGTACGTACCATAATTTAAATTATTTTTACATTTGAATTAAATAAATGATCTTTTAGGAACAGGATTTAACATTTCTGGTTTCAGCCTACAGAAGAGGATATCCTCTGTAATGAAACTAGTCAAACTTGGTCTATAATACAAGTTTCTTTTCACGTTATGTGGGTTTTGGGGTTGGTAGTAGTAATGGTGGAAATGGTGGTGTTTGTTGATGGTGGTGTATAGTGGAGTGGAGCGGGTTGAGTGGGATGGAAAGGGCCTTGGGATAATGGTGGTGGAAGAAGAGAAGCTCATGGCTTCATGCTCACATACAGTGCAATCCCCAAAATTGTGGGAGTTATGTTTCCAGAGGTAGCATACCACCAAGTTCCTTTTAATTTTATTATGAAAGTAAAGGTATGGTACTTATTATATGTTGTGGACTTACTGTGCATCCTTCATAGACACATCACTGTAGAAGGCTTGTAAAGAATAACTACTCAGCATATGATAAAATGCACTAAGGTAGTTTTTCTATAAAAAATAGAGTAGGGTATCTGATGTGCCAGTCTCTTATTTGATTTAAAATATGGTAGATACTACATTTATTAAAAAAAAAAGCCAACATACTATTTGTATTCAAATTATTTACTCTTAATATTATTTTAAAATTTCTAATTGATTGTGGATTTTCATTACAGAACTTTTGCAGTGCTGTGTGCTATGAAGCTTCAGAAATTGTACGGAAACAGCTGGCGAGAGACCCTCTTTATCTGCGATATGATGAAAACAAGTTTATTACTGATGTTAAAATTCCTAAAATGAAACGGCTGCAAGGTCTCTCTGGAAAATTTATTGATGTTACAGGTAAGCTATTTTCTTAAAAAAAAAAAAAAAAAAAAATCTTTACACTTGTACAGTATACAGTGGCCCCCTATAAAACAACCCTGAGAAAAAATTCTTAAGTGTGAAGAATATCTTAAATGAATTACATTTTCCCATAATATTCCATAACTAAATCCTATCACTTTTTTTCAATGAAATTTGGAAGATAAGTACTGTATTCACCAGAGATGGATCCCTTGGTTAATAGAATCATAGTAGTGTTTTACTCTGTGTAAAACACTAAAAATGCAAAAAAAAAAAAAAAAAATAATCAAAATATTTTGTTCAGTCTAATGGATGTACGTATATTACATTCCAGACCTAACAGTTCTCACCCCTTGCACCCATTTTGTTTGATGAAATACATGTAATGTATACATTCTCAATCATACAGCAGCAAAATTAATACCATTGTGCAAGGCAGAGTTGCCAGACAGACAGCTAACTGTCAGATGACTCACAGCCTCGACATAGTGACACCACATTAATTCTGCTAGAGAGACATTATTACTATATTAAAATTTTTTCCCAGATATTTCAGTGTTAGACTAAACTTTCTGAAAAGGAAAGCAGTGGGTTGAATGAATACCATACAGTATCTTCCATTTTTTTTTTTTAATGGAAGTCATGGGATGCAGTTGATTTAGTTGGGTGACCAAAATACAACATGAACATCCCAGTGTAGTACATTTTTTTTTATTCCTTCAATATGAGTGCCTTCATGCTGGTGAAAGGCTCTTTATTTGAGCTATCTTCTCCTTACTCAGATGAAACCTGATTAACTTTCATTTTCCCAGTGCTGTGTAGCCCTTACAGGTTTAATGCTTATTCCATGATGATGATAATAATAATAATATTTACACCCAAGGTACAACACTTAAACACTTTATTTAGTGTTTACATCTTTTCTTTCTACCAACCCATCAAGTGGGGAGGGTGGGGGAACCTTGATGCTGGTGAAGATCTTTTGATCCAAGGAATTTAAACTACCCTCCGCTTCTTCAGATCAAACCTGATTACCTCCCATTTCCGTAGGTGCTGTATGACTCTCCAGAGTTTATCACTCCCCCCTGAATAAACGATAATCATTCCTATCATTTGCTCTTACCACCTTGGTGAACCAATCAGGACTTTGACATTTATGCCTGTACAAGTGTCCATCTCTTCTTTAATTTATATTTTCATAGCTCATTTCATTAAACTCTCACAAACCTTTGATGAGGTCCAAAAGTCTACTCCTGTAGCCCAGCCATGGACCAGGCTCATCTGGTGCTAATCTGCTTAACCAGGCTGTTGCTGTTCAGAGCTGTCTATTCAGCTCATACAAATCTGTTCATATCCTAGTCTATCCATCTCATAGAAATCTGTTCACATCCCAGCATATCCAACTCACAAATTTATTTGTATTCCAGTGTAACATAAATCTGCTCATACAACAGTCTATCCAGTTCACACAAATATGTTGTGACTGCTTTACTACAATGGTATTTACTGTATAAATTATTTTATTTATTAACACATCGGCCGATTCCCACCAAGGCAGGGTGGCCCGAAAAAGAGAAATTTCATCATCATTCACTCCATCACTGTCTTGCCAGAGGGGTGCTTTACACTACAGTTATAAAACTGTATAAATAATTTACTGTAATTTATTCTAGGAGGATTGCAAACCCTGGAGGAGGAAATGAAATCATTTACATCAGTTTCTCAGCTTGCTGAAGAGACCTTAGTCACATGTTCAGAAAATACAGTGATTGATGATGAAAGCAAGTTGGAGGGCAAGTCAGAAAACCAGTCAGAAAGCAAGCTAGAAAGCAACCCAGAAAGCAAATCAGAAAGAAAACTACAAAGCAAATCAGAAAGCAAGCCAGGAAGCAAACTAGAAAGCAACCCAGAAAGCAAACTGGAAAGCAGGCAAGAAAGCAAGCCAGAAAACAAATCAGAAAGCAGGCAAGAAAGCAAGCCAGAAAGCAGATCAGAATGCAAACCAGGAAGGAAGCCACAAAGTCATAAAAATGAAAAAGGGCACATAAATAAAGATCAACAAGAAGCTGGTATTGACATAAATGGAAATATGGAAGCCAAATTAGAGCCTCTTTCTTCTGTCCATGAAGTAAGTCACTTCAGTACATGTCTGTTCATCTCTTTTTGCTCTCATGGATCTTAATTTTTTAACCAAGAGAAAGTGATCCCAAGAAGTCAGCACATTTACGATCATTCATTCAATAGCTGTCTTTACAGAAATTCACAGAATCAGAAATCAAATGACCTTTTACTGTGTAGTAAATGCAACATCTGTGACTTGCACGAAAGCAGCATAAATTACATAAATGCTGCAGTTATGGATTTATTATTAAAGATTATGCTTATGGCACATGAGTAAAGTAATGCTAAAGGGTAAAGATTAAAGTGTTCTTATAACTGTGTTAAGAAATGTAAAACATAAGACTGCAAATGAAGTATAATGCAGTCCTTTATTGATAACATTTTGCCCACTGTGTGGGTGAAACATTGTCAGCATAGGATTGCATTATACAGCATATATTTTTAGTGGTATTTGATGCCATTTCCCTCCATTGAGTGGAAAGAAAACAGTATTTGCTAGTTAAATAGACCAAATTTTAATGGCAGGTTGTTATTCTAGTAGCATTTCAGTGAACCCGAACATTGAAAGTAAGTTGTCATGCTTTAAGATGTAATTTTGGAACATGCCAGGAGTGTTTGTATTTTCAAGTCTTCCCACTGAATGTGTCCCACAGCTCTTATATTGCATTTCTTCTTTATACATTAAATCTTAATGAAATCCCATCCCTTATAATTACAGTGGTACCTCGGTATACGTCCGCTTTTGAATAAGTCCAACTTGGTATACGTCCTGTTTGGACGTGAAAATTTTTGCTTGGTATATGATCTTTGTTTGGAATACGACATGCGTGCTATAACTTGTATGGGTCAGTAGGAGTCACAACACCACGCGCTACACTGCGGCCCAGAGCCATATTATTACCATCAACATATCTTGTTCACTGAATTTAATCGTTTCTAACAACTACCTTTAGATGCCATCATAAACGAAGGGAGAAGTAATGAATAATTCATGCCGAGAATTGTAAACAAAAGCGGAGCGACTAGGCCAAACACAGATTCATACACGTTTTCTTTGGTGCTGGACCAGAGACAACGTAATGTTTTCCCTCCGCCTGGCATATAAACATAGCGTGTTTATATGCTATGTAATGTGTTTCTTTATAATTTTGAAGAAAATATCATAGATGGATTAATGAAAATGTCTATATTAACGTAAAATAAGACATTTAATGTGCCCAAGAGTGACTGTTATTACATACTATTAGCAAAGTAAAATCAGGTTAAATTTGCATTTATTTCATCTAATTCTTTTGTATTTATATAAGTATTTTAATATTAAGCAGTGTTTAAATTACATATTTTAGTATTAAGCAGTGTTTAAATTACATATTTTAGTATTAAGCAGTGTTTAAATTATTTTATACAACCCCATCAATGTATAATATGCCAGTAACAATAGGATTTTTTTCATGGGAACAGATTAATCATTTTCCCTATACGTACAGTGGTCCCTCGCTTTTCGTAGTTCTCGGCAATCGTAAATTTCGCCAATCATAGGGGTATTTTCGTATAAACATGGACTCGCTTTTCATAGGTTGACTCGCGAATAGTAGTTCGTCCAGGACACTTACGCACGGTGTGAGCCGGGGAGGCCGCCCTACCCAGCCAGTGTGGCATTGTTTACCAGTGAGTGAAGGTCCCCTCAAGTGCTCCTACGAAATATTTCATAATATTCCACTCATTTTAGTGCTTGCAAGTACTAAATAAGCTACCATGGCTCCAAAGAAAGCTCCTAGTGCCAAGCCTGTGGTAAAGAAGGTGAGAAATATGTACAGTGACAAAGTCTTGTACCATTTTAGGGAAGTGTTAAAGAGACGCCAGAAACAGAGCTCTCTCCACAGTTACTTTGCAAGACAGGACTAGAGTGACTCTCAAGGTGGTCCTAGTGGCATTAAGAAACAGAGAAGAGAAGCAACCCCAGAGAAGCAATTGATACCTGAGGTGTTGCTGGAAGGGGATTCCCCTTCCAAACTGTTAACAATCCAATCTCTCTCCTCCTCCAGTCTCCCATACACTAAGAAGAATCTCCAATAAAGGTAAGTGTTATGCTGTTAATGTTTCATTCATCATTTGCCATTGTATTGTTTATGTACTACATGTATATTTCATGTAAAAAATTTTTTGTTTTAATACTTCTGAGTGTCAGAAACGGATTAATTGTATTTACATTATTTCTTATGGGGAAAATTGATTCGCAAATCGTAAATTTCGTTTATAGTAGCTCCTCCAGGAACGGATTAATTACGAGAAATGAGGGACCACTGTATTTCTAATGGGAAAATTTGTTTGGTATATGTCCTGTTTGGTATAAGTCCAAGGTCCTGGAACGGATTAAGGACATATACCGAGGTACCACTGTACCTGATATGTAAAATGTAATTTTTATGAGTTTACAGTGTTTGTAAAGATTCCAATAATCACCATATACCATAATCACAGAAGTGATTATGGTATTTTCTCATGTTTACGTGCTGTATATTTATGATATTGTCTGATACTGACTGTTTTATGTTCACTCAGGTAGAGATGGCATTAAGAGAGTGGATGTCTTTCGACTCATTACGTGAGGTGTTAGGAGACCAGTATGTACGAGGGATGTTGGAGCACATTGGTCGTAATTGGGAAAATTATGACACAGCTTTAGGTTAGTAGCAATATTATATTATATTATCACACTGGCCAATTCCCACCAAGGCAGGGTGGCCCGAAAAAGAAAAACTTTCACCATCATTCACTCTATCACTGTCTTGCCAGAAGGGTGCTTTACACTACAGTTTTTAAACTGCAACATTAACACCCCTCCTTCAGAGTGCAGGCACTGTACTTCCCATCTCCAGGACTCAAGTCCGGCCTGCTGGTTTCCCTGAACCCCTTCATAAATGTTACTTTGTTCGTACTCCAACAGCACGTCAATGTATTTATTTATCAGTGTTAGTGCAATTTAAAGGAGGGGTCTGGGATAGTGGCTGTTTGGAGTGACATCTGAACTGTCGTATCTAGGCGCCTATGCAAAGACATTGATCATGTGTGAATGATGTAAAAGTGTTCTTTCTTTTTTTGGGCCACCCTGCCTTGGTGAGAGATGGCCAAAGTGTTGAAAAAATCAATATGCGTTGGTAACATATAAATCCTCTGGAGAGAGAGAGAGAGATATCTGAATGTAGATATAGAGGTCTCTATGTATAAATATATACACCTATCATCCGACTTACGACCAAGCTTGGTTCCGACCAACCGGTCATAAGTCGAACCTTTGAAAATTGCCGACATACAGTGGACCCCCGCATAACGATGGCATCGCATAGCGATTTTTCCGCATAACGATTACTTTTATCGCAAAATTTTTGCCCCGCATACCGATTAAAAACCCGCATACCGATTTTCGTCCGAGACGCGTCCAATGTGCCCTCAGCCAGCCTCACATGTGCCGCTCCGTCCCATTGTTTACCAGCCAGCCTCCGCGGTAACATCCAAGCATACACTCGGAATATTTCGTATTATTACAGTATTTTCGGTGCTGTTTCTGGAAAATAAGTGACCATGGGCCCCAAGAAAGCTTCTAGTGCCAACCCTGTGGTAAAAAGGGTGAGAATTAGTATGGAAATTAAGAAAGATTTTGAAGGGTTTGGGCTAACCCTGAGAAGCCTATGCCAGTTGTGGAATCCATTGTGCCTACTTCAAAGATTAAGGAAATGTGTGCACAGTGGGTTGAACTGCAACCTTTATAGATGAAAATCACCCTGACACAGCTGTTGCAAGCCGTGCTGGTGACTATTTCAATGACAATGTTGTGGCCCATTTTAGACAAATCGTAAAGGAACGGGAGGTACAGAGCTCTATGGACAGATTTGTTGTGCGACAGAGGTCCAGTGACTCTCAAGTGGTCCTAGTGGCATTAAAAGAAGAAGGGAAGTAACCCCGGAAAAGGACTTGCTACCTCAAGTCCTAATGGAAGGGGATTCCCCTTCTAAACAGTAAGAAGATAATGCTCTCCCCTCCTCCCATCCCATCAATCATCACCAGATCTTCAATAAAAGTAAGTGTCATTTAATTGTGCATGCCTTTTTCAGTTTGTGTGTATTAAAATTAACATTTCATGTGGTAAAAAAAATTTTTTTTCATACTTTTGGGCGTCTTGCACGGATTAATTTGATTTCCATTATTTCTTATGGGGAAAATTCATTCGCATAACGATTATTTCGCATAACGATGAGCCCTCTTGCACGGATTAAAATCGTTAACCGGGGGTCCACTGTATTGGGTAGGGCATAATGTCAAAACTTTCCTATATAAACTACCTACATAATACTATAATGTAATGTACAATCATTATTTCATTCTTTTTACCATAATTTACTTCTATTGTTGTATTTTAATTATTTATGTACTGTATATAATGTATACATGATAGTGATATGTATTGTAAATTTTACATCGCATACAGTATCATATGTTACTATTATCTTTATGTATTGTCGACACAGTGGAATGGGAGAATACCACTGGTAGTGTCATCCTGCCGGAATGTTGTGTAACCTATACCCTAAGTAAAGAGAAACAACTCTGGAACATGTGTAATACGTATCCAGCTGGCTGGCTGGGTGGCCGGGTCTGTGGTTGGCCGGGTGGGTGGCTGGCTGGCTGGCTGGATGGGTGGGTGGCTGGATGATGGGTGGGTGGCTGGGTGGGTGGCTGGATGGGTGGGTGGGTGGCTGGATGGGTGGGTAGTTGGCTGACTGGCTGACAGAATGTGGCTGTCTCTGTATCTCTGTATCTCTCTCTCTCTCTCTCTCTCTCTCAGGTACACGTAAGTCAAGTTATCATACATATTATAAATTACCTAGGATAACCCAAAAAATCCAGACAAAGTGCTATACAGTGGATCTGTGCTCCAGTGCCCTAAATTAATAATAATATTAATAATCATTATTATTACAATAATACATATGTACTATTATTATTATTGTTATTATTAAGCTATAATAATCGTGTCCACTCATTACCTATCTTAAAATATCTGTAGTTTTAATGTAGAGTGAGAGGTGAGTAAACAAGATTAAATGAATAAATGAGAGAGAGAATGAGAATGTAGAATGTTCACGAGTTACGTAAACAAACATTGTTGTTGTTGTTACCAGCCCCGACACGAATGGTTCCTGTTCACTGTCAAGCCGACCAGAAAAACATCTCATATTTGTTAATTTATATGTTATGTAGCATGTTTATTATATAATTTTGAAAAAAAATCATAGATGGATTAAGCAAAATGTCTATATTAACGTTTTATACACATTTAATGCTCCTCAGTGATTATTATTGTTATTATCATTATTAATATGGCATCTTTAAGACCAAGTACACTCTTAATGAGTGGCTCTGAGACAGACAAGCAGACAAAGACAGACACACAGGTAGACAGAAAGACAGACACACAGGTAGACAGACAGAAAGACAGACACAGGTAGACAAAGACACACAGGTAGACAAAGACAGACACAGGTAGACAGAAAGACACACAGGTAGACAGACAGAAAGACAGACACACAGGTAGACAGACAGAAAGACAGACACACAGGTAGACAGACAGAAAGACAGACACACAGGTAGACACAGACAGACACAGGTAGACATAAAGACAGACACAGGTAGACAAAGACACAGGCAGACAAAGACACACAGGTAGACAGAAAGACAGACACACAGGTAGACAGAAAGACAGACACACTAGTAGACAGACAGATAAACAGGCAGACAGATACAGACAGGTTTATGTGCAACAGTGAAAACGAATGGAGAGTTTGAGAGTAAGAGCCTTTCTTGCCACAATCTCCAGTGCAAGATTCAGACTTCATCTTAGGGGCCATGGTGAAATTTACTGTCCAGTTAGTACAGTTAATACAGTATGATGCTGCTGATAGGACAGGGTTACTCAAATTGATGCTGCCTGCATGACGCATTGCCGCCGCAAGTGTTGTCAAATATTGTACAGTGGTGTGCATCAGCCAGCCCAGCCCAGCTGCCAGATGCACGGTCGTAAGTCGAGTGGACGTATGTCGAGCAGGTCGTAAGTCTGATGGTAGGTGTATATGTACGGTGGACCCTCAGTTATCGGCCGTTCCAGATATTGGCCAATTCAGTTTTCTCCCACCTTTTTGGCCAAAATTGTATCCTGGTTATAGGCCATTATTTCGGAGATCGGCCATATTGGAGGCGTCTACCCGCGCTCCACCGCATTCATGAGTCAATCTGGGTGTCTCTGGGTGAGTGAGGAAGCCCCCGCATTCATCCAAACATTTTGCTATAATCCATTGTTTTTTGTGGTTATTGATTGAGTGCAACTGCAAAATAAGCAACCATGGGCCCAAAGAAAGTTCCTAGTAAAGTTCCTTTGGTAAAAAAAAGTGAGAAACATGATAGAATTCAAGGCAGGCAGGCATAGAGGCAAGGAGTGTAGCAGGCATGCAGGGAGTGTAGCAGGCATGCAGGGAGTGTAGCAGGCATGCAGGGAGTGTAGCAGGCATGCAGGGAGTGTAGCAGGCATGCAGGGAGTGTAGCAGGCATGCAGGGAGTGTAGCAGGCATGCAGGGAGTGTATAAGGCATATAGGGAGTGTAGCAGTCAGGCAGGGAGTGTAGCAGGCATGCAGGGAGTGTAGCAGGCAGGGAGGGAGTGTAGCAAGGAGGCAGGGAGTGTAGCAGGGAGGCAGGAAATGTAGTAGGGAGGCAGGGTGTAGCAGGGAGTGTAGGAGGAAGGCAGGGAGTGTAGCAGGCAGGCAGTGTATGTAGAGGGGAGGCAGGAAGTATAGCATGGAGGAAGGGAGTGTAGCAGGGAAACAGGGAGTGTGGAAGGGAGTGTAGCAGGCAGGGAGGGAGTGTAGCAGGTAGTGGACAGTTTTTTGTGCTACAGGGGTGCAGTGACGCAAGCTGGTCCTAGTGGCAGTAAAAGACAGAAGGGAAGTAACCCCTCTTCGCCTTCTTCCATATGCCAACAAGAGTCTTCAATAAAGGTATGTAATGTAGTAAAATTAGTGCTTTATATTTCTTTCTCATTGTTTTGTGTATGTAAAACTATAGTTAATCTTTGAAAAATGTATTTTTTGTTAATATTTTTGGGTGTCTGGAATGGATTAAGTTTTTTTTATTATTATTATTATCACACTAGCCGATTCCCACCAAGGCAGGGTGGCCCGAAAAAAAAAAAACTTTCACCATCATTCACTCCATCACTGTCTTGTCAGAAGGGTGTTTTACACTACAGTTTTTAAACTGCAACATTTACACCCCTCCTTCAGAGTGC
Organism: Cherax quadricarinatus; assembly: GCF_026875155.1. Lineage (NCBI taxonomy): Eukaryota > Metazoa > Arthropoda > Malacostraca > Decapoda > Parastacidae > Cherax > Cherax quadricarinatus. The sequence goes on along the minus strand of NC_069415.1, from coordinate 11,912,396 downwards.
AGGCACTGTACTTCCCATCTCCAGGACTCATGTCCGGCCTGCCGGTTTCCCTGAACCCCTTCATAAATGTTACTTTGCTCACACTCCAACAGCACGTCAAGTATTAAAAACCATTTGTGTCCATTCACTCCTATCAAACATGCTCACGCATGGATTAATTGTATTACATTAATTCTTATGGGAAATATTATTTCGGATTTAGGATTTAGGCTGACCTTCTGGAACGGATTGCGGCCAATAACCGAGGGTCCACTGTACTGTGTTTCCTCTACCTTGATAATCTTAGGCTCATTTTATGCCATTTTATCTTTAGTATTTCTCTCTCCAATCCCAAGGCAAGTTGAAAACTTGCTTTGGGATTGGAGAGAGAAAATTAATGATACAGCTATTATGCCAATATTTATATTTTTAGGTCTGAGTTTGGGAGTGGAAGCCAAAGCCAAATATATCACTATCTGCCGCAAGCTGGATTACGAGGAGAGGATGTGCGAAGCAGAGCTACTGAGGACTGAATGTGTTGTTGCAGACTACAAACCCAAATGTCCATTACCTGATTACCAGCAGCTGCAGAAGGATGCAAAGCAACTACAAATGAAGGTACAATCTTGTGTGTCAATGAGTTTTGGTCTTTTAAAACATATAGGTGTCCCCTTGCTTTATGAGATTGAAACATTCCAGTCCCATCAGTGGCTCCAGTAATTTTGATCAGGTCTTTCTTTCTTTCTGTCAACACACTGGCCATATCCCACCGAGGCGGGGTGGCCCATAAGGAAAAACGAAAATTTCTCCTTTTACATTTAGTAATATATACAGGAGAAGGGGTTACTAGCCCCTTGCTCCTGGCATTTTAGTTGCCTCTTACAACACGCATGGCTTACGGAGGAAGAATTCTGATCCACTTCCCCATGGAGATAAGAGGAAATAGACAAGAACAAGAACTAGAAAGAAAATAGAAGAAAACCCAGAGAGGTATGTATTTACAGTGGAACCTCAAAAATCGAACTGCTCCCAACACAACCAATTATGTAAGTGTATTTTTGTAAGTGCTTTTATAAGTGTATTTTTAAGGGTCTGAAATGGACTAATCTAATTTACATTATTCCTGATGGGAATAAATTCATTCGGTAAAGGCATTCGAACAGACTTCTGGACCGAAGAAAGTTCGATATTTGAGGTTCCACTGTATATGCTTGTACATGTATGTGCAGTGTGACCTAAGTGTAAGTAGAAGTAGCAAGACGTACCTGAAATCTTGCATGTTTATGAAACAGAAAAAAAAGACACCAGCAATCCTACCATCATGTACAACAATTACAGGCTTTCGTTTTACACTCACTTGGCAGGAAGGTAGTACCTCCCTGGGCAGTTGCTGTCTACCAACCTACTACCTAGGTTTTGATCAGGTCATCAACACATTTCTTCATCACTGTAATTTTCCTTACTTTTTTTGTGAACCACACTGATCGCATCAGAGTGAATTTGTCATGTGGTAGGAAGCAAGGGTAAGGCTGTCCAGGTAAGGGTTAAAGGGAAGATATAATGGAGGTTTTGAGTGCCAGGAGCTTGAGCATCCAGCAGGCTTGTGTGTGTTAAGTCAGAGTGAATGGAGACAAGTGGTTTTTAATACACAAATAATCCCCACTTAGGACAGGGAAAGTACTCTAATGATGTTTTGGTCCAACTTGGACCATTGGAAAGTCACAATGAAGTGAGAAGGGAAGAAGACAAGAATATATATGAAAGGAGGTGAGGACGAAGAGAGAGAGAGAATGGTGCAAGTTGAACTGAAACATCGTCATCATTTTCCTTCTCCTAAGTATGGGCTATTTGCGTATTGTTCCAGCCAACGTACTGTGATTAATTTATTCTCCAAGTGGTTTTAATGGTTACACATGCTGGTGGAATGTGAGACAGGTAACATTTATGAAGGGATTAGGAGTAACTGGTTAGCTGGTTTTGAGTCCAGGCAGTGGGAAATACAGTGACTGCACTCCGGAGGAGGAGGGACATGGGAAATGTTACAGTTTCGAGGATTATTTGAATTGTGATATCTCTACACTTCTGGAAAGACAGCTGTTGAATGAATGATGGTGACTCCTTTTTTAGGGGACACCCTACCTATTACCAGTAATACGTACTATATGGGAAAGTGCTAAACCCGTAGAGATTATAAGGTGCCTGTGGAAGGGGGGTGGAGATGGAAGGCATTCAGGCTTAATTCAGGGAATTGGAGCACAGAGCAAAAGCCCCTCACCAGCATCGAGGAACCTCCCTTGAGGGAATTACCAATAATAGAAGTACAGTAGCCACACATATAAATATATAATTAACATCTAAGTCTATTACTGTAGTATCAAATTTTAGATTGACTCAGGCCACCAAGTTAAAGAAAAATAATTAATGAGAAATGTTAATGAAGAGTTAGTCAGCCTTATTTTTATTATAGATCTATTTGTGACATGATAAAGTCCACTGTTTGAGTGAAACATTGTCAATAAAGGATTGCACTATAATGCATTTGTCTCCTTGTCCACTGTATGACCTATACTGACATGTTGTATTTAATACAAGGGTAATAATTTCATGGAGAAAAGCACCTACTCAAAATGTATGATTGTATAAAATGACTTTCTGTTTAGGTTGTATCATTTCTTGGAGGAAGTGATCAGTACGAGCAAGAGGAGGAGGCGGCAGCACACAAGAAAAACAAGAAAGGAAAAGTCAAGAAAACAGATGAACAAGATGACTCACATGTAGTACTTCCTTTCATTGATAATTACTCTCAGCTTTCTTGGCGTCAATACATTGTGGAAGAAAAAATTAAAGCATAGTAAGTAACTCAAAATAGCACTGGTTCCCAGTGTTTGAAATCATAACACCAGTGGGGGGGTTACTGAAGATTTTATTTTCAGATTTTGCAGTAGTTAAAATATTTTCAGTGGTGACAGAAATACATCATTTTTAGTTCCTGCCAAGACAGGGTTATCCAGAGAAGGCACATTCATCATCATCTGTTCAATCCTTGTCTTTCCAGAAATGTGCTGACATCACAATCAGATTACCCTCTGACTGCAACATCCTCATCCCTACTTCAGGGTGTAGGCACTGCTTGAAGGGTCTTTGAATTGTGATATATGTGCACTGCTGGGAAGGCAGCTATTAAGTGAATGATTGTGGATTTGTTACCTGTTTTTGTGGGATCACTCTACCATGGTGGGAGATAGCTGGTGTATTATTGACAATGGTGAGATTGACTTTGCTCTCCACAATGCAAGTGTATCTTTACTAAAATTCTTTTTATATGTCAGCTTACAACAGATTATCAGTGTGACATATCTAAACGGTCTGGAAGTTCACCGCCTGCTGAAGGCCCTTATTGCAACATTTGATTTGACTCCAAAAAACATCTCCTTTAAACCTAAACAGTGGCGACTCATCACCATTATCCTGCTTAAAATGTAAGCACCCAGTTGAGTTTTTATTAGCATAAATACTTGAGAGTTGAAGGAAGAAATAGAGAGATTATTGTACCTCAGATTTTGCCCCAAGAAAGCAGTTAAGTTTTGATATGTCAGATATTGATTTATTTTGCAGCAAAACTAACCTAAAAGTTTATCCTAACCTTACAAATATTTAGAAAAAGTGGATTTAAGAATTTAGTACTAGCATTGCACAGCAGAGGTTTGTGGCCATAGATGAGTATAGATGGAACGAGGAATGACGGGGGTTAAGAGTTGAGAGGGAGGAAGGGTTAGTGTATGAAAGGTTTCTAACAATGTAAAAATTATATAAAGAAGGTAGACTATATGAATAGAAGGGAGAGGTTAAACGAGTAGTGACAGAGTGCAAAAGGAGAGCATACAAGAGAATGGGTGAGTCTTTATCAGTAATTAATGTTAAGAGAACACTTTGGCAGATAAATTAGTGGAGAATGTCCAAGAAGCCATTGGAAATAGCAGTTATGAAAGGTAAAATGTTAAGTGGAGAGGCAAAGGTACTGGTAAGACAGAGTGAATATTTTATGTTGTAGCTAATTGTTGCTGATGAAATGAAGGCTATTATTTCATGTAAAGGGCAGGGAGGACTAATATCAATTAGGAATAGGGAAGAACCAGAACTGAGGATAGAGGGTGACAGTACAAAAAGAGGGTAAATCAGCTGAGATTGATGGAATTAAGTTTGAGATGCTGAAAACGGATGAGGGTAGTCTTTTAGTGGCTGGTGCATTTGTTTAACGTTTTCACAAATAAGCTGTACTTGGGAGAGGAACCTTATGCCAAAATTTTGGTTTGTCCTGGACATTTGTTGTCATAAGGTTCCTTTCTTAAGTGTGGGTATTGTGACTGGCATTTTAGTCTTTAGTGTATGTTTGTATGAAAGAAAGAAAAAAAAGGTACCCGAAGAGTAGCAGAAAAGCATGCATACTAGTTCCCTTATTCATGGACAGGAGTGATGGACAATTGATTTGATATTTTATCTAACCAAGCCTGTGTGGTATTGGGATCTCCTTTATGAAGTAAGCTGAGCAATATTTGCAGCTACCCCCCATAGAAATCTTGTGTATACTCTGGGGCTGTCAGTCTAATTGTAGATTTGCATTTGCCAAGAGATCAGTTCAATCCCAAGTACACTGGTACAATATGTGGAGTTTGCATAATTACTGTCAAAAGAGTTGCATATTTGGAAGTACTATATGATGTCTTATTTTTGGAAGTACTGTTATATATATGATAGTAAACCAATAACAGTATCTGAGCTGGCAAAAAGAGTTGGTTAATCCTTTTGTTGTGTGCTCAAGTTTTTTAGGCTTGTTTCCCATAAGTATGTTCTGCTTATGTAGCCTAAATCTCCAGCTAAATGGCTTAGATTTAGTGAAAACAAAATGTTACTGAGGGAAAGTTTCAGAATCAGAATGCTTTTGACAGCATTGATCTGCATCCTCTTTACATGTATTGATTTTTAAGAGTAAGCACTGCATTCCTTGGTACTTAGTGAAAAACATTATTTGCATAGCCATGAATTAAGTAGTTGTCTCTTAACAGGTTTTTCTTATGTATTTATCTTAGGTTTGGCACTTGGCCTGATTATATTATTATTATTTATATGTACTTATCACATATTTCTTCAACAGGTTAACAGTAAGATATCCTGTAATCTTAGAGGCATTGAAGAGCACAGATGCAGTCAACATTCAAAAGATGGTCCTCTCCACTTTTGGTCTCGACTTGGATTACTGCGACCGTATTCTATCTTATTTAACAGAAATAAACTATATTATGTGCAAAAATTTAAAAAAAGAAGGGAGCATCCAGATCCAACAAGATGAATTGTACCCAAACAATGGAATAATAATCCAAGGGGAGTGTAATGTGGACAAAGCTGATAGTCATGACACCAGCACAAGCAATGCACCAAGCCAGGGTAAGCATAGCTTGGACCAAGTTCCAATCACTACAGCAAACCAAGCAGTATGCAGTTTGAACCAAGTTAGTACTCTTGAAACAAACACTGACTTCGAAAGTGCAGCTCAGCAAGACCATGAAGATGTTAGTAGCAGTAAGCAAGAGAACCTATCAAATAATCATCAGGTGACATTGGAAAGTTTTAATTTTAAAGAAAATTGCACAGATGCTGAGGAACTTGGACTGAAAGAAATTTTTTAGCATGTTGCCTCTGACTAACAACAATGTATTGTTTTCCACCCTGCATTTGCTTTCTTCAGCTGCTATGTCAGTTTGCCTTGAGACATCATGGCAAGACTAGGTAAGGGGTAATGTCTAGTCTAAATAGGGAAATATTTTGTTATACAGTAAGACAATGTTGGATTAATTCATGGTATGTAGACATTATTGCTTTGCATACAATAATTTTGTGCATTAAATTCAATGGGGTTGCAGTACTGCAAGTAGTGGGGTGTGAAAAGTAGGGTTAGTGAGAATACACAATTGAAATCATGGTGCAATAGGTTATTTTTTATTACAGTACTGTACCACCAGCACACACATCACATAAATGCAGAATTAAGTTACTGTAATGAACATCTGCATGCTTAATGCAAACCCTTGAAATTTACATTCAGGTAAGACTGTACACATTCTAGCAACCTTAACAGTCTAACAGCTTAACTGAGTGAAATTACTGATGCTGTAGGTTATTCTCAAATGCTTTCATTTCTACTTTTAGTGGGCATATTCCTCTAACAGCTACACATATATAAGGTTTCTTGATCAAAAGGTACTTGGCCAACAGCATTACTGTATAACAGTATATGGCACTGTTCAGTAGCATGTAGATAACTGCTATTCTTCATTGGCATTAGCTGAGTATCCTTACTTGTGTGGTACCTTAAAAAAAAAAAAGAGAAAAAAAAAAACTTGCTTTGACATTGGCTGTCTCCCACTGAGGTAGGGAGGAAAAAAGAGGAAACACGTTCACCATCATTTATTCAAGCCCTGTCTTGCCAGAAGCATCCTGACATCACAGTTTAGATAACCTGAATTAAAACTTGGACCTGCCTCACATGGGCCAGTAGGCCTGTTGCAGCGTTTCTTGTTTCTTACGTTCTTAAAACATACCCACACATTTCCTTTCGAGTGCAGGCACTGTGCTTACCACCTTCAGGACTCAAGTCTGACTAACCAGTTTCCCTGAATTCCTTTGTGTTAATACTTAGCTCATGCGTCAATGGCACGTCAGTTCATAAAAACTGCTTGTATCATCTCTTTCCTTTCCAACATGCTCAAGCCCTTGTGGTTTAGCGCTTCTTTTTTATTATAATAATAATAATAATAATAATAAACTGTTGTCCAGAGGGCTGAGGAAGGGTTGTTGAGGTGGTTCGGACATGTAGAGAGAATGGAGCGAAACAGAATGACTTCAAGAGTGTATCAGTCTGTAGTGAAGGAAGCGAGGGATAGTGCGTCGGTTATTCTAGAAGGTTTGGATTATTGTGGGCTATTTTAAGAGCTACATTTGTTTGTGATTGGACTTGCCAACAGCATACTGTGAGCTGTTTATAGGCATGTGAATGTAGATAAATGTTTTTATTATACTATACTACTTGTGTGGTACTGTGAGAAAGTTTGACATTTTCATGAAGGAGATTAAAAGGGAAACCGTCACCGATCATTTATTCAGCCCTGGAGATGCATGAATACAGTTGCCTGAATAACTCTGTAAGGAGGGGCTGTTGAGTGTTTTGCAGTTTTAAAAAACTTGTTTGGTGAGCATGTGCACACCTTCTGGACTAAGTCGAACAGTTTCGTTTTGTGTTATATAGCTCGTCAATGATGGTATAAAATGTTTTCTCTTTTCCTTCCACACTAGCCTTGTGGGTTGCGTTTGTTTAATATAATAAAAAAATAAATAATAATAATAATCCAACATGCTCACACAAGCCTATCTGATGTCCAACCCAAGCAAGGGAAATATCTCTGCTAAAGAAAGTAGTCATGAAAGCACTGGAGGAAAAAATAGTTATCAGTAGTACAGTTACTTGGAGAAAAAAAAAAATTATCTACCAGTGAAGCAACAAACAAGGTGTAATCATCAGTGTTCCAAATGTCACAAGAAATTTTAAAGGAAATACATTTCTTTGGTATACTGTATATAAATAATTGATAATGTGACTGATTATGCCATCATCTGCAGCATAAGTGATGATCTGGTATGTGTAGAACTTCTCAAGCCTTATGACTTCTGCATGTTACCCTCGGAAGATTCAGTATCTTTTGCATAATTTGCCACTGAAAATATTTTATTTTGTTAAAAGTCACATAGGTAATAGCATAATTACAACTGATTATTTGTTAATTTTATTGATTTAAATATTTTTTATTTTTATATTAGTCCATTTACTTAAAAACTTAACATGTATTTCAGCAAAGGAACACTATATTTTTGGGTTACCCTTAGTAATCTGAGAATCTGTATCAGTGTCATTTCCTCTAAAGTTTGATTACACAGATAAAGAAAACTGCGTATTGAAACAGAGTATATTGGCTGCCTGAAGTTCTATGTAAAAGCAAAAGTGGTACATCATTTACCACTTTGACTAGGGAAATACATATGAAGCTGTCAGTTATAAAACTAGGGGCCTGGAAGTTTAATTGTCATCAGTATTTTAGTTTATTAATGTTTTGAGGAAACCAGGATTCTTAGGGTTAAAAATCTCAGGATTGCTTTATTCTGAAAATCCATAACCAATGGATTTTGTTGGATATAAACTTACCGTGTGATGTATAATTTATATTTTTCTGGCAACCCAAATGGATATTTTTTAATAAACTTAAGAGAGAGTTTAAAGGTGTTTACATATTAGATAACCGATAACCTTTTTACTATGCAGTGTAAAAAACAGTATTTGGGTCTGCATGCTTCATACAGTAGTTAAGAAACATGACCCTACTTTTGGTTTAACTATAATTGTTTTTAAAATAGTTCCAATTATTATTATAATCAAGGGAGAAGTGCTAAACCTATAGGATTTTACAGTGCCTCTGGGGGTAGGGGGGGGGTGGAAGGTATTCAGGCTTAATTCAAGGAACAGATCCAGTTCCCTAGATCACGAGCCCCTCACCAGCGTCAAGGATCCCTCCTTGAGGGGTTAAAATATTTCCAATAATTCTCGCACTTTACAGTTACGTATGTCCAATAGAGCATCTAGAATATGATTTATCTATACAAGTGAAGCTCCTTACAAATACTTTGCAAATCTGTAGACTGGACTACACAACTGTTGCTTTCTGATTGTGTGATCCAAGGCTGACTTGTATTCTCTCACCCTTGCTGTGTATCAGTGACAGGCCCATATCAGGTCTAGCACTTTTTATATACAGTATGCCGTGTAATAACAAGTCTCAGTAAGAGTGTTTGCAAAGAGCTACACAAGTGCTGACCTGAAATTTAACCTGTAAACGGTCCATGCAGATCTACGTTCACATGTGTAGTGCTACAAAAGTAGATCTACGTTTTTTTTACGTATTTTCAAATGTAACAAAAAAAAAGTAGATGAAAGTTTTTTTACACATTTTCAAATGTAAAAAACAAAAAGATCTACTTTTTTTACATACTTTCAAATGTTGAAAAAACGTATATATACTTTGGACCGTTTACGGGTTAATTAAAAATTTCTTTAACAAAAACTGATGTTTCTGGAATTACAGGACAGTATAAACATCTTATGTGATTTTTAGAACAAACTTACTGTAAGTGATAGTAGTAGTGCTGGCCAAAGTAGAGGACATCAAACAAGATTGTTATTATTCCAAGGCCAAACTTGCTAAAGTCAGTAAATGTGGAGATCCAGTCATCTGTAATGCCAGTTTATTTATTAGCAGGATTTTTTTTTAAATAGCCTACAATGTACCACCTTTTCTCAACCTTTTAAATGTTTATGATAAGATCTATATTCATATGGGAACCTGTTTATGATGCAGATTATTATTTAGGAAGAAGTGCTAAACCCACTGGGGTCACAGTGCCAGGGGCATTCCTTAGGTGCTGGGGAATCCAAGGAAGGGGAGAGCAAGTCCAATTTCTTGGATCAAAAGCCCCTCACCAGCATCAAGGAATCTCCCTTGAGGGATTATTATGTGGATCTACAGTCACTCTTGACATGAACTTCCTCTCAGCTCCTTTTTTGCATCCTGGTCTGGAACAAGGCCATGGCAACTCCCAAAATCTTCAAGTAACCTTCTCCATCAAGATCCCACATGCTACTACTAATACTGTCCCATAACTCACCCAGTGGAAGCCACTAGTAACTTCTCTCACACTGTTATTGTGTCCTGGCTTATGTGCCTGCATAGCCTTCACTCTACTTTTTCATTTTTGTTCTGCTTATCAAAAAAACAAACTATTTCTGATCTCTCCAATGCCCTGATGCCCTCACCCTGGCTGCCCTCCTGTCAGAAAGTCCTGCTTTTAATGCATACTCTCTGACTTCTTAACTGAATGACTTCCAGCATCAGCTATGACTTATATTTCAAGGGAGGTTACTTGAGGTGGTGAGGGGCTCTTGATCTAAGAAATTGTATCTGACCTCCCCTTGAATCAGACTTGACTGCCTCTCCATTCCCTTGACACTATATGAGTTCTATGAGTTTAGCACTTTATTATTATTACCAGCCATGGAATGTAATGTGAATTAACGTTGAAGAAACTGAAGCTACCCTTCCCATCCTTAAATCAAACCTAAATATTTTACCTTATCTCCCAGGTGCTGCATGACCTCTACGGATTTAGCACTTCCCCATGATGATAATCAAATAAAGTATTTTTTCTCATTTTAAGAAGTTGTAGACAAATATTGTACTGTACTTACTACAGTTGTCAGCGAGAATAAACATCTGTGCTAGGGACATTACACCACCGAGGAAGTCCAGTGCTATACCTGTCATGCTGTAGCCCTTGGTGCTCTGATTCTTGTAGTTCACATACAGCTGTCAACACAAGGAAAATAGTAGTGTATAAGGAAGCCAAAATTCTGAAGTTTGCTGTTTAGGCTCCAATAAAAAAAATTGTAGAAAATAAATACTGTATGATTATAATGAGGTTCAAATTTAGGAACACAACTCACATTTAAAATTAATAAAAATATCAGAGTGATGCTGCACAATAGTAATAGACATAGCACTAAAGGTGGTGGAAATTAGCACAATACTCAGATGAATGCATGAAATGCCAGAGGGCAGCAACACAACACTGTTGCTAGTGAAGGGTTCTTGATTCAAGTAAATGGAGCTACCCCTCACCTTCCTTGGATGAGACCTGATTGCCTCTCATTTCCCAGACATTGTTTACTGGTTTAATGCTCCTCCATAAATGAAGTTATAATTTTGGACTTATATATTACTCCAACAGAAAATGCTTATGTTTGGACCCACCTGAGGAATGTAGTCGAGTAGGGAGAAGATAAGCTTGAAGTAGGACAAGAGGTAGACAACATCAAGCCACCAGATAGTGTGTACAGCGGCCATCAAGCAACTACCGCCAGAGCCACCATTGCTGTAGTCATCAGTGTCAAACACTGCCATGACACCATCTGCCCTGCTGCACGCTACACCACATCAAATAACTATGGTTAAGTTGCAGCTTACTGGTAACCTTGGTGTCTGTCTCAATACACAAATAACCCGCACATAGAAGAGAGGAGCTTACGACGACGTTTCGGTCGGACTTTGACCATTTACAAAGTCACACTAATCAGAAGTGGAGCAGGACGGCTATATATAGGCAGGGAGGAGGAGGAGGAGGAGGAGGAGGAGGAGGAGGAGCAGGAGCAGGGAGAGGAGCAGGAGCAGCAGGAGGAGAGGAGCAGCAGCAGCAGCAGCAGCCACGCAGCACAGCTGCCACCGCCGCAGCCCGCCCACCCGCAGCCACCACCGCAGCCGCAGCAGCCTGCCGCCCCGCAGCAGCAGCAGCAGCAGCCGCAGCAGCCCAGCACAGCCGCAGCAGCCGCAGCGCCGCAGCCGTCCACGCCGGTCAAATATAAAGAAAGGGGAGCACTGCAAGGGAGCTAGGTGCCCACAGAGGGAGAGCAAGTGCACAGAGGTGGGGGGAAGGGGAAGTGATGAAATAAATAATGAAGGAACAGAAACACGCGACAGAAGAAAGACAAAAAAAAAAAGGGGGAAGAGGGAGAAGAAAAAATGAGGAATCAGGTTAAGTCACGGGTGTTCTGAAGCTTGGAGCATTTTACAATGTAGTGGGAGAGGAAGGCATCTACAGAGACAAAGCCAGGACTAAGATTCATAAAGGAAAGTTGTGTATTAAAGAGGATTCAACAAGACGGCGACTGTTAAAGTTGGAAGTAGGGAAGACAGTTTTAGCAGAAGACCAGTCTATAGGATGACTGTGATCTCTGACGTGACAGAAAAGAGCATTGTTAGTGTCGGCAAGCCTAACATTATTTTTGTGCTCCCTAAGTCTGTCAGAAAGAGATCGCCAGTTTCTCCAAAGTATTGAAGAGGACAGGAGCAAGAAATAGAGTAGACACCAGGAACATCTGTAGAGGGAGGAGAGGTATGAACGAGATTAGTGCGAAGAGTGTTAGTCTGGCGGAAAGTAAGCTTGATGTCTAAGGGACAGAGAGAATTGGTGTGATTAGAAAGACTGGAAATGTAGGGAAGGCAGAGGACAGAAGAGTTCCCAGGAGTAGAGAGTTTGGGAGAGAAGAAATTACGTTTAGTCCTGCTCCACTTCTGGTTAGTGTGACTTTGTAAATGGTCCAAGTCGGACCGAAACGTCATCGTAAGCTCCTCTCTTCTATGTGCGGGTTATTTGTGTATCGTTCCGGTCACGGTATTGTGCCTTTTTTGTTATTTATGGACCCCACACTTAAGCGTCATATTCTCTCCAACTTTTTTAATGTTCTTCCCTCTTTTAAACCTCTCTTTCGATCTTATGAGGCTGCTCTTATTGCTACCAGGCGTCGTAAGAATCAGCTTCGCATCCTACGTGACTGTTTTGCTGAACAAGTTCTGCCACCTTCTCCCATTTCCTGAAACCCAACCCTCTGGGCACTCCCTTTCCTGATCATGCCCGTCTCCTACTTCAATAGCTCATTCTTTCTACTAAGTCACAGGTTGAAGATGCCTTCTTTACTTTCCGTCAGCGTCAGCGTGCTCTCTTTGCGGCTCTACCACAAGATCTCTGTAACCTTCTCTCTACCATTGCGTTTGACACTGCTCGCCTGAATACACAAATTCATTCTTCTAAACTACAGAATAAACTTCAACGTCTCATCTCAGCTAGCCCTTGGTCTAAATTCTCCCTCACTGACTGTGTTACTAACTTGTCTTCTGTCTCACTCTCTCAGTATGAGTTTGAACTTCTTGGTTTTGGCCTTTCCTTTGCCACTTCGCCTACCCCTCACACTGGTATTTCCCTGATTAGCTCTTTTGATTCCTTTCGTCAATATCGCTCCCGCAATCTTCCTGACTTGTCCACTTTTCATGGCGCTCTCCTTCCTGCTCTTGTTAGTCTGTTTTCTAAGAATCACCACCTTCCACGCCATTACCAACTTGCCCTTTCTTCTCTTAAATCTAACACTTACATTGTCATACTATCTTCTGACAAAGGTAATTCGGTAGTTATCCTTGATCGCGAGGATTACCTCCGTAAAGCTGATGTCTTGCTCTCTGACTCACGTACCTACACTCCTCTCATTTCCAACCCTCTTGATCGCATCAAGAGAACTTTCAACAAGAAACGAAGGACTCTCTCCGACCTCTGTCCTCCTGACTTTGACCTTGTTCAATAGTTTCGTGTCATCTGTCCCTCTCTTCCCTATTTCTAAGGCCTTCCCAAAACTCATAAACCTGATATTCCTCTTCGTCCTATCATATCCTCTAGAGGTTCTGTCTCTTATTCTCTTGCTTCTTGGCTGGCCAAAACCCTCACTCCCTTTCTTGGTACTTTTTCTCCTGCCCACCTCCGTCACTCTCAAGACTTCATTGAACGGGTTCGCTCTCTCCCAACCTGTAAGATGCTTAGTCTTGACGTTGAGTCCCTCTTCACAAATGTCCCTCTTGATGATGTCCTTGATTTCCTTAGAGAGAAGGCCCCTGAAGGGTTTCTACATCTCCCTATACCTATTGAAGTCTTTCTTGATCTTATCTGCCTCTGTGTGGACTCTAATTCCTTTTCCTTCCAAGGGAAATATTTTTCTCAAACCTTCGGTGTAGCTATGGGCTCTCCTCTCTCTCCTGTCCTTGCTAATCTTTACATGGAATACTTCAAGACTGTTCTTCTTCCTACCCTCGATGTGCAACCTTCACTCTGGCTCCGCTATGTGGATGACATCTTTGCTCTGTGGCCTCATGACTCCAATCTCTTCCAACCTTTTCTTGAAGCTCTTAATAATCTTGCCCCTTCCATTAAGTTTAAAGCTGAATGGGAATCCAATTCCTTGCTTCCTTTCCTTGATGTCCATGTCCACTGCTCAGATACAGGTTTTTCCTTTTCCTTTTACCGAAAACCTATGCACAGTGGCATGTACATTCACTACTTTTCCTATCTTGCTTTCCCTGTCAAGAAAAATGTTCTTATCTCCCTCTTTCTCTGTTCCCTCCGCATCTGTGATCCTCAGTTCCTTCCAGCAGAAATTTCCACTCTTCATAATTCGTTTTCCCGTCTTGGCTACCCTTCCCATTTCATAGACTCTGCCTTCTCACGAGCTAAACGCAATTTCTTCTCTCCCAAACTCTCTACTCCTGGGAACTCTTCTGTCCTCTGCCTTCCCTACATTTCTGGTCTTTCTAACCTCACCAATTCTCTCCATCCCTTAGACATCAAGCTTACTTTCCGCCAGACTAACACTTCGCACTAATCTCGTTCATACCTCTCCTCCCTCTACAGATGTTCCTGGTGTCTACTCTATTTCTTGCTCCTGTCCTCTTCAATACTTTGGAGAAACTGGTCGATCTCTTTCTGACAGACTTAGGGAGCACAAAAATAGTGTTAGGCTTGCCGACACTAACAATGCTCTTTTCTGTCACGTCAGAGATCACAGCCATCCTATTGACTGGTCTTCTGCTAAAACTGTCTTCCCTACTTCCAACTTTAACAGTTGCTGTTTTGTTGAATCCTCTCTAATACACAACTTTCCTTGTATGAATCTTAGTCCTGGCTTTGTCTCTGTAGATGCCTTCCTCTCCTACTACATTGTAAAATGCTCCAAACTTCAGAACACCCGTGACTTATTCTGATTCCTCATTTTTTCTTCTCCCTCTTCCCCCTTTTTTTTTTTTTTGTGCCTTCTTCTGTTGCGTGTTTCTGTTCCTTCATTATTTATTTCATCACTTCCCCTTCCCCCCACCTCTGTGCACTTGTTCTCCCTCTGTGGGCACCTAGCTCCCTTGCAGTGCTCCCCTTTCTTTATATTTGACTGGCTCCTCCTCCTTAGTTCCCCACTACTACCACTACCACTACTACTACTACTACTACTACTACTACTACTACTACTAGTACTAGTACTACTAGTACTACAAGTACTAGTACTAGTACTACTAGTACTAGTACTAGTACTACTAGTACTAGTACTACTAGTACTAGTACTACTAGTACTAGTACTAGTAGTACTACTCTTCTATGTGCGGGTTATTTGTGTATCGTTCAAGTCATGGTATTGTGCCTTTTTTTGTTATTTGTGTCTGTCTCAAGCTTACCAAGAACTTCACACCACCCTTACTAACTACCTCTTGTTATACTCTCCACCCTCGCTGGTCTTTGATCAAGCATATTATTAAACCCTTAGCATACCCTACCCTGCAGCACTGTATGACCCGTGTGGGTTTAGTGCTTAGCTATGAATACAACAGTTGTCAAGCTTATCGAGTGGAGGAACAAACCTTAGCTGAAGAAACACAAAGCCCCAAGTTTACACTATACCCAGGCAAATGCACAAACAACTAAGGAGAGGCAGCAAGGACTGGTTAATTGTTTAAAGCTTAATGACTACATGAAGGTCATGAACACTGCATGTCACCACCAATAAAGAATACTTTAATCCTGAAAATAAGAGTTAAAGTAAACTCTCAGTGAATATACACTGAGAAACATATGCTTCTGTGTAGGACTAGGAGCTGCCACACCCTTGGGTGAAACCTGATAACCTCTCCCTCTCCAGACACTATGACTTATCTGTATGACCCTTGTGGGTTTAGCACTTAGTTCTGATTGAAATAATTATGTATGACTTACAGGTTAATGCTTCACTGCGAGGATGATGATCATAACTACTATATCACATCTATGAAATTTGGCCTGTGTAACAAGGTTAGGAGTAATAAAGGCTGCTATCTGCATATTTCCACATGTCAACTCTTGCCACTGTCTACCTACCAAGTCAAAGATGTTGTGCTTATTGTATGATTAAGAGCTCGTGAAGGCCTCTCGATTTAAAAAAAAAATAGAGCTACTCATTACTTAGATCAAACCTGATTACCTCCCATTCCCCAGGTGCTAAATGACCCTAATGGGTTTAGTATTTCTCCATGAATACTCTGTAGTACTAACAATCAATACAACATCACCATGTTACTAAAACACCTCCACCACTCATCACTACACTACAGCAAAAGTCATCATTACGTACCTTATATATAAAACACTGTATAATTACTACCAGTTGAGCACATAGAGAGTAGGCAGCAAAACACACATCATTAAGTCTGACATGGTTCACCTGCCTGGGGTACCGCTTCACGAACTCTTCCTGGAACCACGTACAACATACCATATAGTTTCTGCATAGTCCTACCATTTTAAATTAAATTCCAATTTAATATATAAACATCTTTGAGTCATTTACTAATTAACAGCTAAATGGATCATCATGGGACAAATACCCATGTCAGGACACAGTTGTTTCTTTAACAAAACACAACAGTCATAGACAGACCTTCCTAATCAGTGTCAGTTTACCACTTTGGTTAGTTATTATTATTATAATCAAAAAGAAGTGCTAAGCCACAAGGGCTATACAGCGCTGCAGGGTAGGGAAGGAAGCGAGGGTATTGGGCGGTAGAAGGGGGTAGGGATGATCAGTAGGTTA
This sequence comes from Cherax quadricarinatus, assembly GCF_026875155.1. Taxonomy (NCBI): domain Eukaryota; kingdom Metazoa; phylum Arthropoda; class Malacostraca; order Decapoda; family Parastacidae; genus Cherax; species Cherax quadricarinatus. The sequence continues at coordinate 11,895,838 of NC_069415.1, read as the reverse complement.
CAGAAAACAGCAGGGCAGGGGATAGTGCGGGGGTAGAGGGCAGCAAGAGATTGAGGTAGAAAGGGCTGAAGGTATCATCAGAGTTTGTGAAGTAAGTCAGTTGTTGTCAAAAAGTCAATGAGAGAGTCCGGATGAAAAGTGGGTCCATCAGCGAGAAGGGAAGGTAAAGAGAGAGCAGCGGAGCGAAGACGACGTTGGAGGTATATTCTGCGTGCTCGTTGATAAAGTGGGCAGTCTAATAGAATGTGGCTAACTGATAATGGAACCTGACAATTCTCACAGAGAGGAGCAGGGCACCTCTCCATGAGATAACCATGAGTAAGACGAGTATGGCCTATGCGAAGACGGGAGAGAGTAGTCTCCCAACCTCGACACTAGTGACAAGAAGAAGGCCAGTAATGTACGTATACTCGGTTTAATAGATTGAAGTTTGTTACTGAGCAGAGTAGATCAACGTTGTTGCCAACGGGTGTGAAGGTGGGTAGCTAATGCAGCAAAATAGTCCGTAAATGGAACACCTCTATATGAAACTGGTAGGTCATGTACTGCTGACCGCGCAGCAGTGTCTGCCTGTTCATTGCCCTGTACGTCAACATGACCAGGGACCCAACAAAAAACAATATCTTTATGCTTGGAAGAGATGCGGCATAGCCAAAGTTGGATACGGAGGACTAAGGGGTGAGGTGTATCAAATTTCTGTATAGCCTGTAAAGCACTAAGGGAGTCTGAGACAACCACAAATGATGACATAGACATAGATGCAATACGGATAAGTGCTGTAAGGATGGCATATAATTCAGCAGTCAAGATACTAGCCGAAGATAGTAAATGCCCTCGTACGACGCTGTCCGGAAACACTGCTGCGAATCCTACTCCGTCAGAAGACTTAGAGCCATCTGTGTACACTGCAATGGCATGAGAGCGAGAGTGGAAGTGGTCAAAAAAAGAGAGCGGGAAGCTACCGTAGACAGTTGGGCTTTCGAGCAAGGGAGTGAGAAAGAACAGACTCGAACAGCTGGACCTTCCCAGGGGGGTAGGGAAAAGTGAGATGCTACATGAACATAGAAAGGTGGTAACTGAAGAGAAGACAAGAGCAAATGTAGGCGAAGGGAGAAGGGACGGAGCAAACAGGGGCACCAAACAAATAATGTCTACTAATATCGGTGACCATTCTATAAATGGAAGGATTGCAGAGATCATGAGAGCGTACATAGTAGCGAAGGTAATGGGCATCATGGCGATCGGATAAGGATGGAACGTTTGCTTCTGCATAGATGCTCTCAACAGGGGAAGAGCGAAAAGCACCAAGGCATAAACGTAATCCTTGGTGATGAATGGGGTTAAGGCTAGAGAGAGTAGCAGGAGAGGCCGCTGAATAGATCTGGTCATCATAATCAAGTTTCGATAAAATGAGGGCAGAATGTAGGTGAAGGAGAGTTCGACAATCAGCTCCCCATGAAAGATGAGCAAGGGTTTTAAGAAGGTTCAACCAGCTGTGACAAGTTGCCTTCAGAGAGGTAATGTGAGGTTTCCAGGTAACCTACAGACAAGAGGAGGCCTAGGAACATTGACTGTATTCCGTTCAGGGTACGGGAGCCATAGAGGTACAAAGGATGATTCGGAGATGACGAGCGTCGAGTGCAAAGTAATTTGGTGAAGTTTTTGGTACTGGAAAATTTAAACCATTTGTGTGGTGGCCAATTGGAAACACAGTCGAACCCACATGTTGGAGAGAAACTGTAATGAGGTGACAGTCAGCGCCTGACACATGCATAGCTAGTCATCAAAATAGAGTGATGGACCAAATATTTGGATGGAAGACTAGAGGCAAAATCATTTATAGCAAGGACGAAAAATTTGTGCTTAGAACACACATTCATGGGGGACACCTTCAGCTTGGATTAAATGTCCAGAAAAGCCTCTAATGGAATAATTGCCACGGGGGGGGAATCACAGTGGACCGCTCCCCCAGAAGGAAGTGATGGGCATTAAATCGCCAAGTAAAAAGAAGTGGTGCGGTAATGACGAAATACAAGAAAGGCAATATCTGGGATAGATAATGCCCGAGGAAGGGAGCGAGATACAAGAAACAGCGTGTATACCACCTATTGCCGTGGATACAGCTGCTGTGTAATGCAGCGAAGCTACGAAACAAATAGCTGATGGTATGGAATATTCAGTGCGTAGAAGAAAGGCACTTTCATTAAAGGTCCCATCAGCCCCCCCACCCCCGTCACCTGGAAAGGTTCTGAAGATACAATTAAATTATCAGGCATGAGATAGGACTAGTATAAGTAGGCAGAGTGTAATTTTGGCTCCTGTAGGCAAACAGCTCTAACAGGAGGAAAACAGGAGAAGCAACATGCTGAAGCTCACCCCGATTACCACCTTGAGGCCGTGAATATTTACTCGTAAAATAGGCCATGAATGGCCAACGATAAAGATACCTGAATTCCACAGGTAGGGTACTACGAGACTTGAGGGGTTAGAAAAGTCCACTTGCGGTGGCAAAGGATAAATGTTTCATAGTAAGCGAAGGAGCGGTGCGTTGTGAAGAAAGGGTAGCGCAGATGGAGAAGAGGGAAGAGAAAGTAACAGAGGGTGATCAGTGTCCGTTGATGGTTTGGTCTCTGCAATATATTCAGAGATTTGCTTCTAGTGTTTCAGAGTTCAGCGACGTCGTATGGGAGACCATTATTTGGAGGATGGGGGGAAGGAGGAGGAGTTTGAGTAAAAAATCAGAGCTGTAATGGACTGTACCAACGGTGGGGGGGAAGGGTGGGGGAGAATGGAGAAGCGTGGGAGGGGAAACCCCCCCCCCCCCCACAGGAAGAGGCAGAATCCTGGGAGGTGGCCAGAAGAGGAAGAAACTTGGGAGAGGACAGGGGAGGTCGGCCACTGTACGAGGAGGAGGATGAACCTCCACACTTGATAACAGTAGCCAGTGAAAGGGCGAAAGACCCTGGTACAGAGGACGGGAAGGTAAAATGTGCGAGTAGATAAGGGAAGGAGGGGTTTAAAGGAGATTTTTTGGGGGCCTCTGAGAGGCAGAGGGGACGATTGGGAGGAGGTGTCTTACGAGGCTTGTCGTCACCGGGGGTTTGTGAGGGAGGACATGAAGAAGTGAGGGACAGACTGTGGAGTTGAAGGTAGGGATGTCAGAGCCCAGGACAGCAAAAAGAAATTAGATACAGGGCCCATCAAGTGACTATGGGATTGGCAACCGCCGAGGAGGCTGCAGAAGATGTGACCCAGAAGTGGAGGGATGCTTTGAAACACCGAGAATAAGAAACCGGGGCAGTCTTCCTTTGGAGAGCGGAGATGAGAAACCGCCATAGTATAAGGGAGACCTTGTGCCTCTGATGATGAACGAATTTCCCGCCATTTAAGTAGACTTGGCAACGGCGAGAGTACGAAGGGTGAGCCTCATGACAATTAAGCAAGAGGGAGTTCGACTGCAAGACGTATTAGAATGGTCATCGGCACCACAGACTGGGCATTCGGCTATAGATCTGCAATATTTTGCTGGGTGGCCAAATCGCCAGCAATTCCTACACTGTTGTGGTGTAGGGATCACCTTCCGAACTTGTAACCGATGTCCTGCTACATAAACAGAGGATGGGAGTTCACGGCTGTCAAAAGTTAAACGAGCCACATTGCAGGGGTATCGTCTTCACCCGCGGGCAGGAAGAACGTAAGTGTCTACCTTGATAATTAGGAGATCTTGGAGTTCCAGCTGTTCGAGAATGTCAGTGCCACATGTCTGGAAATTCTGTTGGACTATGGCATGGGGCAGAATAACAGTACCACTATAAGAATTGAGGGAATGATGTTTTTCGATAGTGATAGGAATAGTATCGATATGTGAAAGAAGAGAAAGATCATGAGCTTGGGTAGAATTCTGGACTGTGATGATGCGCGAACCACTCTTAAGAGCATGAAAGGAAATATCTCTACCAACGTGGTGAGAAGCGCTTTGCCAATACTATGGTCGGAAAAATAGGCAGTAGAAGAAGTCAGTTTTAATGTAAAGAATTTAGTCCATTGTGTGGTCTGAAACTGAGTGTGGAGAGGGAGTGCATGACGTGTTGGTCTTTTCTGAGTAGAATGGGAAGGTAACGAAGTAACATCATTAGGAGATTGTCGTTGATGTTTAGAAGTGGGACCAGAGTCGGTTCGATGTGGGACGGGCTGGCGATTAGAAAATCGCCACACCGTAGAGGAAGAAGCTGGAAGCATAATCAAAGGAGAGCGGAGGTCAGACAAATCGAAGGAGTCAGTGGAAGCCCCAGTACCTGAAGCGGGTGAGGAAACAGCACCAGCAAGAGGTACAGGAGCCTTAGGAATGTCCGAAGAGTGGCCAAAAGACGAGGCGAGGTCAGAACGGGGTGTGGTAACAATAAGAGGCCAGGGGGTAGTGGGGTCATGGATTGGGTACTCCATGGTTAGGTTACTTCTTTCTTTTTGTTTTTAAGAAAAAAAAAGAAAGAGGAAAAGAAAGTAAAAATAAAAAAAGAATAAAAAAAGGGGGAACCTGGGAGGGATAGTTCCTAGGAGGAATGAAAGGGCCAGAAATCTCCCTCCGCGCCCAAGAGGACCTCAGCACCGCAAGTAGCGCAGATGCAGCATGGAACCCGTGCCATACCCTACCCATCATGCCAGTAAACCAGCAATCCGGGATAGCAATCTCACATCTGCCGAGCTACCTCGGTGGACAAAAGAGAGGGCGGCCGGATATCTGCCACAAAGCATACCTCCTTCGGCTACCACCCCTGGAATTCAAAAGGTGGCTTCCAGAGATATACCCGTCGCCCGAAAGACACCCAAAGCCACCCTCCGGGATACCGGAGAGGGATCGAGACATCCCCAGGCAATCCAGATTCCACGGCAAACTATGCCACCGCCAAGAACCTCAACAGAATGGGATGGACCCCGGTACCCTTTCTCCTACCTAGGAACTAGCGCGCCTGTGGGAAAAACCCCAAAGGTCAAAGAGAGGAAGGGAAAAAGGGAGGGGTGGGGAGGAGGAGGAAAGAAAAGAAAAGGGAGGATAGGGATGATGGGATAGGGAAGGGGGAATTGGGAGGTAATTAGGTTCGGTCTGAGGAAGGAGACCGACAGGTCTAATTCCTCAGACCAAGAGCCTCTTCACCACGCCAAGGAGCCCCCCTTGAAGAGGCACTTTGGTTAAGAATGTCAAATGTATGACTGACACTGGATTAAATACTACATGATTATATGACTGTTTTACAATCAGCAGGGTGGGTCTCATTTTTGTCCGCATTTCGAAAGTTCTATTGCCTTCATTATTGCATATTTTGCCATTGTAATTATGAATGGTTACATATTGTTTGCAAACAACAATTCACCTTGCTTTATTAAACTAAAAAAAACTTTCTCTCTCTCTCTCTCTCTCTTTCTCGCTCTCCTAGTTTTTTGTGAATGAGACTGTAAAAGTACATCCATAAGTAAAGAGCTTTTTCTATGAAGGCTCCTACAAGCTTTTAAATTTTGGATGCATTTTTCAGTCACATCTACAAAAAACTGCACTAGATAGGAGGAGCTTAAGTGCTGTCTGTAATATGCAACAAAAAATTATCCTGAAATCACTTGTAAGAAATCAATGTTTTTTTTTATGTTTCAAGGCAACAGTTTTAGAAAAAAGTACGTGGTTGCCATTGAGGGGAAAGTGAGGCTTTTGATGCAAGGAAATGGACCAGTCCTCCCCTTCCTTGGACTGGACCCAATTGCCTCCCATTCCCCAGATACTATAACCCCTACAGGTTTAGTGCTTCCCCATGACAATCACACAGGGAAGGAAAGTCATCACAGAATCCGACTAAGTGTCCTGGAGTAGGTTAGTGGGTGCTTGACCACTGAATGTTTCATTATCTGATAAGCAAAACACTCAACCGTCAATTTTTTTTATGTGACTGAACTTGACGTGCCTAGTGCATGATTAGGGGTTCACTGCCTCTAGGGCAAGGGGTGGGGGGATGGGGGTAAAGCACTCTAGATGCAAATGTGTATGTGAGGGAAAAGTTCAATAGATAGGAGTAGAGATATAGTAACGATAGTTTCATTACCGACTACTAGTTAAGGTAGGGTGAGTCACGCTCCCGTTTTTCCCGCCTTTTCTCCCTCACCCCTAAAGTGATAGTTTGATTGCCGGCTGCTTGTTAACGTAGGGTCAGTCTAGCTCCCGCTATCCCTTCCCCTCCCTTCCCCCCCCCCTCGAAAGGTGACGTGTGGGGCTCTGGTCAAACAGTAAATCACTCGACTCACAGCTCCCAACACTACTGTAAGTACATGCCTGCCTTGTATTCTAGTGGATTTATTGGTTAAAAGCTTCACTTTTGACCAATAATAAACTTAGTCCTTTCAGCCTTGCTCTATGTTGGGTGTTGTAATAATCACCACATCTTTTGAGTAATATACACTGCCATGGAGAGTGATTATTTAAGCAGTGGGTAACCTGTCTATCTTTCTAGCTTGGATGTCAGAGAGGGTCACCTGGCAATCAACGAGCAGAAAAGGACTAATGTCCAGGGACTTCTCCATTTTGTATTTAAGTACCTGTGCACCTGTATGAAAGTGCAAGACATAACCCACATCATTGCTGTGGTAAAGAACCTGCTTTCCTGTCATCGGGATATTATACTCACGGCAATAGTCTGTGAAGATCTAGCCAATAGTGGTCAACTCCTGCGACCCCCCCCCCATAAGCAACGGCTACGATTTCAACAACAGTGTCACCAACACCAGACACCCACATTTTATATACATTTAAATTAGCGTTGAATTCGATTATTTATATTTTTCATTTTCTTTAAAAATAGGATCAATATTTCATAGTGTTTTACACTTTATATTTTCTATATAATAAAGTGTTTGTTTTTCTATTCACTAATTTTCCTGAGGAGGAGCCAGCCTGAGTAATACTGACTGAAGTTGTTACAAGGCTGAAGAAGCCTTCAGCGGCAAACCGACTGGGAAAAATTTGTCAACGGTCTTAATGCTCACACCCCACTTGTCCGGGCACGGAGGGACATAAGTAGAATTAAGGGTAACCGAACTGGGCAGATCGCGCACCCTCATCCCTTGCATAGGGCGAATGAGTTAGTCAGTGCTTGGGCTGCTACATCTAGCTATGACAGTCTCCCCAGTACCACACAGGCAAAATTAAATGACAAATATGATGCAAGGGAGAGACTTGTTTGCTTTAATCTCAGTAAGGCAGATTGCAATATTCCTTTCACTAATTATGAACTTGATGCAGCGCTAACTAAGGGCAACTCCACGTCGCCTGGTGAGGATGGTATTACTTGCAACATACTCAGATTGCTGTTTCGAGTACCAGGTAATCCATTACTTGAATTATATAACATGAGCTATGTAACTGGGGAGCTCCCTTAATCTTGGACCAACAGCCTCATCATTCCAATTCCTAAGCCCAATCAACAAAATGCATTTCGCCCAATATCTCTTACTAGCTGCTTGTGTAAAACATTTGAGAATGATTCTTAATCTTGTGTACAGAATCAAACAATTTTTGTCTCCCCGGTTACATGGTTTCATGCATGGAAAGAGCGTGCATCATTGCATAGCCACCTTTCTCACCCTGCACACTGACAGCTCCTACACTACCTTCCTTGACCTTAAATCCGCTTTAGATGTAGCCAACCGACATGTAATAATTAGTGAACTTGCCAGAATGGATGTTGGAGGATGGCTTCTCCGCTGGATTAAAGGCTACCTGTCCAACAGAAAATCGTCTGTTGTTCCAGGGACATAGTGTAACTAAAGACTTTGAATTAGGAACCCCACAGGGAGGTGTGCTCAGTCCCACACTGTTCAATATTCTAATTAATGCATTACTTAATGCTATGCCTAGTCAGCCCCATAATTATGTGATTAGTTTTGCTGATATAATGATTCACACCACCGGATTCTCCAACACCCAAAACATTCTTAATCATGTACTAGCCTCGTGTCAGGACCTGGGGTTGATAATCTCTACTGATAAAACAGATACTCGATAGGCGTCCTCCTCGACAGAGGCACAGTTCGTCAGTTCCAATTGCATGATGGGTCTCTTCTAGAATATGTAAGCAGATACAGGTATCTAGGCTTTGAGGTTCCACTACTTGGACCTGTTGTAACAAGACTTTGTCGCCAATACAAAGAACGACTAAGAGCACTTAGAGTTGTGGCAGGGCTTCACCCCAGGTATGGTGCTAATGTTAAAATTGTGAAAATGTATCTTGCTTATATTAGATCATTGGTTGATTATGCTGCGCCACTACTTGCTCTTGTGTCTGACTGGAAGCTTGGAGGGCTGGAAAAACTGCAGAACGAAGCAATGAGGATCATCCTAGGATGCCCTCGTACTGCCAAAATTTTAAATATGCAAAAAGAACTTGATATTCCAAGCATCAGAGATCGTGTTACTGAAAGAAATATCCTAATTGGGGTTAATATGCTCAGGCAAGCTCATTCAAACCCCTGCACAGAAGCCCTCCAAACTTTCCTCAGCACTGGTGAACACTCCTCCAGATGGATCGAAAAGACTGGAACCGACCTCCGCATGAATCAGATACATGATCTGTCAAGTAAGGCAACAGCGGCACTTCTCCGCTCCATGGAATATTACCCCATTCCAAACTACCATTCCTCCATTTCCCCCCAAACTACTTCTTAAATCACAACCAAAACTTCGCCTTGAAGCCAAACATGAGGCCTTAAGCTGTATTGATAACTTAGTCACACAGCACACACTCTCGCAAATTATTTACGTTGATGGTTCTGTTCACCAATCCACTGGTGCAGCTGGTAGTGCTGCTGTTGTCGTACAGAGTGATGGCTCTCTTAAACAAATTGGAGCACGCATTAATAATTGGGCCTCTACCCTTCAGACAGAACTGTTTGCCATACTCCTTGCACTGAAATGCATCTATGTATCAAAGATTGACAGTTTTTAATTGTAACTGATTCTGTCATCCATAAATGCTCTCAACTCATTAAGCATAAATTGTGGCATGCTTGTGTCAGAAGCCAGACACAGGTATGGTAGGATTGTGGACAGTGGAGTCAGAGTGCACGTGCTGTGGATTCCATCTCACATTGGTCTTCAGATGCATGATAGCCAATTTATCAGTTCTAAGCTGTTAGGTAAGACACATATGCAACAGTTAGGTATCTTTATTTCGAAACGTTTCGCCTACACAGTAGGCTTCTTCAGTCGAGTACAAAAAAGTTGATAGAAGCAGAAGAAGAAGCTTAAGTGCTGTCTGTAATATGCAACTTTTTTGTACTCGACTGAAGAAGCCTACTGTGTAGGCGAAACGTTTCGAAATAGATACCTAACTGTTGCATATGTGTCTTACCTAACAATCTGTCGGTATTTTATACCATTTTAATGTTCAGTTCTAAGCTGTATGCTTTCAAAGAGGGAGTAGATTACGATCTTGGCTTGTCAGGTAGTAGTTTGAGAACAATAATACGAAAAGAACTTCAGCTGAATTTTATGGACTTAAGGCTCAGGGAGATTGACACCAGTGAGTCCATCTATCATCATTCTATCATGCAGGAGGAGCCACATGTCTATGGTGCATCCAACAAAATAACCAGACTCTTGGATGTCACTACCGCCCGGCTCCTCTTCAAGGGGGGCTCCTTGGCGTGGTGAAGAGGCTCTTGGTCTGAGGAATTAGACCTATCGGTCTTCTTCCTCAGACCGAACCTAATTACCCCCCAATCTCCCCTCCCCTATCCCATCCTCCCCATCCTCCCCTTTTTTCCTTTCCTCTCCTCCTCCCCACTCCTCCCTTTTGCCCTTCCTCTTTTTGTCCTTTGGGATTTCTCCCACAGGCACGCTAGTTCCTAGGGAGAGGAAAGGACACCGGGGTCGATCACATTCCGGTGAGGTTTCTTGGCGGTGTCGGAGTTTGCCGTGGAATTGGATTGCCTAGGGAATGTCCCGATACCTCTCCGGGATCCCGGAGTAGCTTTGGGTTGGCTTTTGGGCGACGGGTGTATCTCTGGAAGGCCACTTTCGGATTCCGGGGTGGTGGCTGAAGGAAAGGTATGCTTTGTGGCGGATATCCGGCCCGCCCTCTTTTTGTTCCACCGAAGGTTAGCTCGGCAGCCTAGATGTGATGTTGCTTATCCCAGTTTGCTGTGTTTATGGCCATGAAAGGTTGGGTATGGCAGGGTTCATTTGGCTGCATTCTGCGCTACTAGCGTGTCGAGTCCTTTGGGCGCGGAGGAGATTTCTGCCCTTTCATTCCTCTGGAACTTTCCTCCCCAGGTCCCCCCTTTTTTTTTCTTTTATTTTATTTTATTTTCTTTTCTTCTTCTTTTTTGTTTCTTAAAAACAAAAAGAAAGAAGTAACCTAACCATGGCGGCCCTAGTCCATGAACCTGGTACCCCCGGGCCCCTTCCTTGATACCGCACCCCGTTCTGACCCCGCCTCGTCTTTGGACACTCTTCAGACATTCCTCATGCCTCTGTACCTATTTGCGGTGCTGTTTCCTCACCTGCTTCAGTTACTGAGGCTCGACTGATCCTTCGATTTATCAGACCTTCGCTCTCCTCTGACTATGCTTCCGGCCTCTCCCTCTACGGTGCGGGATTTTTCAAATCGCCGACCCGTTCCACGTCGACCAACTTGGTCCCACGCCTATACGTCAACGACAATTACCCGCTGTGATACTTCTCCACCTTCACCGTCTCGTTCTTCTCAGAAAGATCGGACACGTCCTTCACTACCTTTCACGTCAGTTCAGACTGAACAAGTGACTAAAATTCTTCACTTTACGCCAATTCCTCTACTGCCTAGCTTTCTGACCATTGTATTGGCAAGGCACTCCTTCGCCATGTTGTAAAGATATTTCTATTCCATGCTCTTAAGAAGCGGTACTGCGCATCATTACCGTACAGATGCTACCCAGGCTCGTGAGCTCTCTCGTCTTTCCCATATAGTTACTGTTCCTGTCACCCTTGAAAAACATCATTCCTCAATTCTATGTTAGTGGTACCGTTATTCTGCCCCATACCATAGTTCAACCTAAATTTCAGACGTGTGGCACCGACATTCTAGAACAGCTGGAAACTCCAAGATTCTCCCCAATCCTCAAGGTAGGGACACTTACGTTCTCTGCCCGTTGGGCGGAGACGATACCCTAGCAATGTGGCTCGTTTTAACTTTTGACTGCGGAGGAGAACTCCATCTCAGTTTATTAGCAGACATCGGTTACAAGTTCGAAAGGTGATCCCACACCACAACAGTGTAGAAATTGCTGGCGATTTTGGCCATCCAGGAAATATTGCAGATCTATCGCCGAATGCCCAGTTCTGTGGTGCCGATGAACCATTCTAATAGTCTTGCAATCGATCGCTCTTGCCTTAACTGTCATGAGGCTCACCCTTCGTACTCTCGCCGTTGTCAGGTTATTTAAACGAGCGGGGAAATCGTTACCTCAAAGAGACAGAAGTTCTCCCTTATGCCATGGCAGTTTCTCACATCTTCCGCCTCCAAGGGGAGACTCCCACGTGTTATTATTCCCGTGTTCAAAAACTGTCCACCCACTTCTGGTATCCATCTTTACACCCACCTCTGTTGGTTACCTCTCCCATAATCACTCCTGTATCTAATCCTTTTGCTGTCATCGGCTCAGCGTCCCTACTTCACGCCTCAGTCTAATCTCGTTCTTCGAGTTCTCTCTTACAAGCCTCAGTATCGACGAGACCTCGTACGACACCTCTTCCCAATCGTCCCTTACTTCTCAAAAGTCAAAAAAAAAAGTCCGGTAACACTCCTACCCATCTTCCTCCTCCTCATTTTACCTCCCTGTCTCTGTCCTAGTTCTTCCCTCTCACGGCTCAGTTTACAAGTGCAGAGGTTCACCCTTCCTCCTCGTTTAAGGTTCCCTTCGCCCCGTTCCTCCCAAGTGTCTCTTCCTCTTCTTTGCCACCTCCCAGGTTCCTGTCTCTTCTGTCCCCTGCCACGCTTCTCCAGTTCCCTCCACCCTTTCGCCCCCCCTACCTTGGTAAGTCCAATACAGTTCCAATCTTTATCATCCTCCCCCTTCCATTCCCAATATTGTCTCCCATACGACATCTCTGAATTCTGAAACACTTGAAGCAATCTCTGAATATATTGCAGAGACCAAAACCATCAATGGACACTGATCACTTCGCTCTTTTCTCTCTCTCTGCTCCATGCTTGCGCAACTCCTTCTTCACAGCGCACTTCCTTCGCTGCTTGAACATTTTCCACTGCCTCCGCATGTGGACTTTTCTAACCTCCTAGTCGTAGGAAACCCTACTGCGATTTCAAGTATCCTTTAATTGCCTTTCGTGGCCTTTTTTACAGTGGAATATACGTGGCCTCAGGGTTATCGGGGTGAGCTTCAGATGTACTCTCCCAGTTTGCCCCTGTGGTGTTTGCTTACGGAACCAAAAAAAATTACACTCTGCTGTTATTTCTCACATCTCAGGCTATAATTTATTGTATTCTTCTGTAAATCCTTTTCCTGATGGACCGTAATTGTAAAGTGCCCTTTTCTCCGCAACTGAATATCAGTACCATCAGCCTATTTGTTCATACTTCGCTTGCATTACCAGCAGCCCGTATTCCACTTACATAGGTGGTATACGCTCTGTTTTTATATCTCTATCCTTCTCGGGCATTATCTATTCCGGGATTTTGCCTACTTGTTTCGTCATTACCGCCACTCAATTCTGTTACTTGGTGATTTTAATGCCCACCATTTCCTCGGGGAGCGGGTTCACTGTGATTCCCGTGGAATTCAGTTAGAGGCTTTTTCTTGCCACCCCACCCCCTCCATGTTTTAAATACAGGTACTCACAACCATTTGATCTCGGACTCATGCTCTCTCTTGCACGATCTCTCGTTTTTCTCTCCTCCGCGCATTAGACTTTACTTGGTCTGTTCTCCCGGACTTACATGACAGTGATCATTCCCAATCATTCTTACTTCCCCTTCATATTCGTCACCTCTCGCACCCACGCTGGAATTTTAATCGGGCTAATGGAACCTTTACTCACACCTTGACTGTTTTTAAAGAGGTTCCTTTCTTCGTCCTCCATCGAGAGACTTTAACCTCTTCTCATCCTCGTTTTCACGAGCTTCTCATTCTATACCCCAAAACTTCGAGCAGGCATTCTAGAAATGCGTGCCTTGGTGGTCTCTGCTTGATGATCGTGCAGTACGTTTGAAAACGCGCTGCATGGGGCAAGTTACCGGTACAATAGAAACCACAGAGCGACTCCTTGATTTTAAACAGAAGCGTGCGATCGCTCGCCGTGTAATCCGTGACGCTAAACGCATTGCTGGCGAGATTATGTCTCCTCCATCACCTCTGCTCCTCTATGAGTGCAGTCTGAAAAAAGTACGAAAACTGAGTGGTAAATATTCTCCTGACCGGCTCCTGTTCTGCGGCGTTGCCGGTGTTGATATAGCAAACCCACTAGATGTTGCCAATGAAATTAGCAAATCATCTCGGTCCGTATTCTCAGGGACTCCATCTATGCCCCTCATTTCTTTCTCAAAGTCTGCCAGAGAGTTAGCACCCTTGGACTTTTCTTCTCTCAGAGAAGAACAGTATTTTAATGTGCCTTTTCACATCAAGAAACTGGAGGCAACATCTCAGCTTGTCGATCATCGGCAGCTGGGCCGACGACATTCTATTCGTATGCCTACACATTTCATCAGTCAGCCCTTGCCCAGTACTACGCCTTTACAATCTTATTTGGTCACAAGGGAGTTCTTCCACAAGCTGTGGAAATCCGCCATTGTTCTCCCTTTCCGCAAACCAGGTCTACGGGCATGAAACCTCCACTATCGTCCCATTGCTCTTATCCAGTGCAGTGTGCAAGTTATGGAACGTCTAGTAAATAGGACGGTTAGTGGTATTTAGAGACACACAACGTCTCTCACTCGTCACATATGAGCTTTCGTAAGGGCCGTTCTACCATAGAACCCTTTCTGCGCTTGGATAGTATTTTGTAATGCCTTGCGAATAACCATCAGTTATTGCATATTTTTTGTTTTTTTTAGCTTGAGAGGCATATGACACAACTGGGAGGTATAAGATTTTAGCCCAAGCCACTCCTTGGCCTTCGAGGCAACTACCATCCTTCCTAAGAACTTTTTAACTGACAGGCATTTCCGTTTTCGGCGTTAAGAATGTTGCTCTCCCGGACTTTTTCCATGCTGAAGGTGTCCCCCAGGGATTGTTCTCCCCCCCCCCGAGCACAACACTTTTTCTCCTTGCTATTAATGATTGGCTCTAGTCTTCCATCAAATAATTTGAGTCATACTCTATGTGATGACTTCGCTTGTGCCTGTGCAGGCGCTGACTGTCACCTCCTTACAGTTTTCTCCAGGCATGCAGTCGACCGTGTTTCCAATTGGGGCCACCACACAAGGGTTTAAATTTTCCCAGCACTAAAAACCCTCCAAATCACTTTCAACTAGACGCCTCTGTCAGCTTGATCTTCCTTGTAACTCTATGGCTCACGTATCCCTGAACGTGATACAGTCAGTTTCTGGGCCTCCCTTTGATCGTAGGTTATCCTGGAAACCTACATTACCCTCTCTGAAGGCACTTGTCACCAGCCGGCTGAACTTCTTAAAAACCCTTGTCATCTTTCGTGGGGAGCTGATCGTCGAACCCTCCTTCACTACATTTCCACCCTTATTTTATCGAAACTTGATTTGGTGACCAGTTCTATTCAGGCGGCATCTCCTGCTACTCTCTCTAGCCTTACCCCAGTCATCGAAGGATTACGTTTTTGCTTGGTGCTTTTCGCTCTTCCCCTGGTCGAAAGCATACTCTATGCAGAAGCGAACGTTCCCATCCTATCCGATCGCCGTGTGCCCATTGCTGCGCTACTATGTACGCTCTCATGATCTCCGCAATCCTTCCATTTATAGAATGGTCCATGATATAAGTAGACATTCTTTATTTGTTCGCCGCCCCTGGCTTACTCCGTTCCCTTCTCTCTTCGCCTTCATTCGCTTTGTCTTCTCTTCAACTACCTCCTTTCTATGTACATGTAGCATCACACTTTCCCTACCCCCCTGGGGAGTTCCGCTGTTCGAGTCTGTTCTTTCTCCCTCCCTTGCTCGAAAGCCCAAATGTCTACGGTCGGTGGGGGGGCTTCCGACTACCCTCTTTTTCTTGACCACTTCACTCTCATTCTCATTGCCATTGCTGTGTACACAGATGGTCTAAGTCTTCTGACGGCGTAGGATTCGCAGCAGTCGTTTCGCGACAGCGTCGTACAGGGCATGGTTATATCTTTCAGCTAGTATTTTTACTGCTGAATATATGCCCCCCCCTCCTATTCCCCAGCCCCCCCCATATCCGTATTGCATCTATGCCCGCTGTGTTCATCATTTGTGGTTGTCTCAGACCTCCCTTAGTGCTTTACAGGCTATACAAAATTGATACACCTACCCCTTAGTCCCCGTTTCCAACTTTGGCTACCGCAGCATCTTTATAAGCATAAAGATATTGTTTTTTTGTTGGGGGGTCCCTGGTCTGTTGACTGTACAGGGCAATGAACAGGCAGTCACTGCTGCGCGGTCAGCAGTACATGACCTACAGTTTTTATTGAGGTATTCATGTACGGACTATTTTGCGGTAATATCTCCCACCTTCCACACCGTTGGCAATCAAACGTTGGTCTTACTATGCTCGGCAACAACTTCAGTCTAATTAAAACCGAGTATAGGGTTACTGGCGTCTTCTTATCACCAGTGTCGAGGTTTGGGAGACTACTCTCTCCGTTTCGCATTTGGCCATACTCGTTCTTACTCATGGATATCTCATGGGGGGCGTCTTGCTCCCCCTCTCTGTGAGAATTGCCAAGCTCCATTATCAGTCAGCCACATTCCTGTTGGACTGCCACTTTATCAAAGAGCACGCAGCTCTTTTACCTCTGTCGTGTCTTCGCCCCGTGCTCTTCTTTACCTTCCTTCGCGGTGATGACCCACTTTCTCGGACTTCTCTCATTGACTTATTTGACAAACGACTGACTTACTCACAAATTTTGTACTTTCAGCCTTTCTACTTGTATCTCTTGCTACCCTCTTTCCCCTTACTATCCCCTGCCCGCTGTTTTCTGGTAACTGCTGATCATCCCCCCCTCCCCTTCTGCCATCCAATTCCCTGTGCTTCCATCCCTACCCTGCAGGCTGTATAGCCTTGTGCTTTAGCGCTTCTTTTTTGATTATAATAATAATAATACGCCGGCTCCGGCTGGGTTACAAGTATCTTTGGCAGGTTAAATCACACACCAGATGTAGACCAACGATATGTAAACTTTTGCCAGATGGATATTGTCACACCCTGCGTCATTATGTACTGGAGTACGATAAATAATGATTAGAAAAAACTCCCTCAGTGTTCAAGAATGCTAAGTATTTTTCCACGGTGGTTATTACAGGACCACTCTGGAGAAATACCCTGGACTTGACCTAGTGTAAATTAAAGCATTACCACATATGTTGTGTGTGTGTGTGTGTGTGGTGTGTGTGTGTGTGTGTGGTGTGTGTGTGTGTGTGTGTGTGTGTGTGTTGTGTGTGTGTGTGTGTGTGTGTGATGTTGAGTGTGAGAGAGAGAGCGAGAGAGAGCATCTATCAACATCTTGACCCCCCCCCCCACAAATACACACAACCCCCAGTTGTGAGGGTGTGGGAAGTGTGAATGGCTCATTACTCTAAAATTTGTTCATGATTGCAGCCATGTATAAACGTATGTAACATTCTTACAGTATTCATTACCTTTGTAACTTGTGAGTTCATTACTTGTACCTAGTTCAGCCATCAAACTTTGGAGCCCGGTCCCTGGACCCATTGTGTACCTCTGTAATCTGTAAATACCTTTGTAACTTGTCATGATTGTGACTAGACCTACCTGGAGTTCATTACCTCTGTAACTTGCTCAGCTATCAAAACTTTGAGGCCCAGTCCCTGGACCCATTATGTACCTCTATAATCTTTTGACTACCGCCCACAGGATGTGTATGGGGTGCATAATAACCATATTAAACTAACCTTCAGTCTACTCTATTTTTTTAAGTAATGGCTAATTTTCACCGCATTACATTGACCAGTGACCGTGATATATACCGAGAATCGTATGCTTTTAATAATTTGATTTTTTTAAGCCTCCACTCAAACTGAAATCATGGCTTAAGCCCCAATATTGAAATCCTGGCTTAAAAGCCCCCTCGAGATTGCTATCCTGGGTATGCCATAGCATTTAGTCTGGCACGCATGATAATTACTTCTATATCAACTGTATACTATACGTGTAGAAATATTTTATTTTTTTATTACCCATGGCCTAACTAATCAGATCCATCGCCATTAGTGGACAGTGGATTGAGCTTTGGTCATGCGTTGAATGATCCAGACGGGTTTAGTATTTCATGATATACAATCTACAATACAAGCTGAGTGTATGAGGCAGGTGGGTTGACAACTGTACCTGGAGGAAGGGCACGGCATACAGACCAACACTGAAGAACAAGTAGCAGATACAAGCGAAGATGCTGAGGGTAATCTGATCCATTCAGGCCCCCCCCCCACCCACCTGCCCCCCCCCCCAGGAATACGAGCAGAAATGAAGAATCTTGTACATACATGCAAAGTAACAGTACTGAATGATTCATTGGAGTTTTTCTTTTAAATAAATATAACAAATATAACAAATATCAGCAATATTATTTCTGATAGTAAACTATCATAACATTGGGGTTATGTTCTTGGAAATAGGTAGCTTGTGAAAAATAGCTTTATGTGAATTTAAGAGCATGGGGGAAAAACACAATTACATTCCAAAGGTCTCCAAATTTGTCACAAAGTTAAATCCTAGGTACAAATTAATTTGATATCGCCTTCTGTTCTAGTTGTCCTTGCTTGTTGACATAAGTGTCTGTGGAAGGAGGGTTGATGTGGCCTTATTCAAACCAAATCAAGTAAAGTTTATTCTCTGTAAGGGTTACAATGTGGGGTTTACAGGATTTGGATATTGAGAGATAAGATAAGAGAGATAAGATTTCGTTCGGATTTTTAACCCCGGAGGGTTAGCCACCCAGGATAACCCAAGAAAGTCAGTGCGTCATCGAGGACTGTCTAACTTATTTCCATTGGGGTCCTTAATTTTGTCCCCCAGGATGCGACCCACACCAGTCGACTAACACCCAGGTACCTATTTGCTGCTAGGTGAACAGGACAACAGGTGTAAGGAAACATGTCGAATGTATCCACCCGCCGGGAATCGAACCCGGGCCCTCTGTGTGTGAAGCGGGAGCTTTAGCCACCAGGCCACCGGGCCTGGTGTGGTTTACATGTTATAAAATACTAATTACAGAGGGGGCCACTAGGACACCTAGCATGGCTAGGCATTTCGGGCAGACTTAGATTAATTCTTAACATTAATTCCTTACAGATTATGATATTAAGGCTAGGTGACTACATTATAATTTGTGAGTTTAGCAATGTGAATGCTTTTGTTTTGGCACAATACAAAGTGTCTATATTGGAGTATCACAGGCAAACTTATGACTAGTTAGGATTCATTATTTTAAGATTAAGATTAGTATTTCTGTGTTCATAGTCAGTGGGTGAGTGAGTGTAATTGTGAACCACCAGGTGGTTATCATGTAGTTAGTTGTCGGGGTGGATCAGGGAGATAAGATGTTTTCTAACTGTAGTTTTGAAAGTGATGAGTGTGTCTGCAGTTCTAGAGTTTTCAGGTAGGGTGTTCCAGATTTTAGGTCCTTTGAAATACAGTGAATTTTTGTAAAGGTTTAGTCGAACACGGGGAATGTCATAAAGATGTTTGTGTCTGGTGTTATGCCTGTGGATCCTGTCGCAACTATTGGATTTCGGTAGACGACCGTAGTTCTTGTGTTGACGTGGCTGCAGATTTGTCAGTAGTTTATAATTATACTATGTACTTCCTGTTTAACTTACAACTAGATACATCAGCAGTGTGCTGCTATCATATTTTATATGATAATTAAACAGTGGGAACAAAAGTGAATTATTTTCCTGGGACATTCCATCAAGTATGATGGGGCTCTTACAAGGTGTTGAAATCTGTCAGTCAGCCTGAGTGCAAGTATTATGTTATGCATCTCTGTTCTGTTATAATCTGCAGCACTTTATAAAGTAATGATGAAGCATCACTGCTTCCTCAAAAATCCTCTTCAGCTCTTTGCTTTGAGACTTATCAATATCCTCGTCATTGATGCAGCACTGTATAACTCCTATCCCCTCAAGGAAGGTTCCTTGATGTTGGTGAGGGGCTCTTGATTTAGGGAATTGGATCTGTGCTCCAGTTCCCCGAATTAAGCCTGAATACCTTCCACATCCCCCCCCCAGGCGCTGTATAATCCTCCGGGTTTAGCGCTTCCCCCTTGATTATAATAATAATAATGTATAACTCCAATGGGTTTAGTGCTTAATATGATTATAATAACTTTTTCTGTGATAAAAAATCTACAAATTTACTAATTTTGTGTATTGCTCCTACAGTGTTAACTTTTTATCAAGTTTTCATAATCTTTTCTTTTATCGGACTCTCCTAACTGAAAATTTTGCTCCTGCAACACTTCTTTTGAAGTTGGTTCATCTTCCTCTTCTAAGAGTTTATTTACATCTTACTAATTCGTGTTTTCAAAGACTTCATGTCTCCAAGTTCATGCCAGAGCCACAGTTTCCTGGATCTGATTCCTTAATGAAGGTAATCAGAGAACATATTCACTAGGAAAGGTCTTAAGTGACCCTCAGCTTGCATTTAGCTGATTAAGAGCACCTCATGACACTTAATTGTAAGGTCATCAGCGGAAATTTCCAACTGCATTGTGATTAACTAATGCAGTCTGGCAACTAAATCTTCACAACACACTTGTGAAGACTGTCCTTCCTTCTTATACACAGTTATAAAGCACAATAGAATTTTGTGCCTTATTTTAGTAATAACCAGGGACCCTGTCCTTGTTTTCACTTCACTTTACGCATTCAATAACATTTCTGTTTTTTTTTTTTTAGCTGTATTAACCTCAGACATTATTTTCACATCACAATCTACATTGCTCACTGCTTAGTCTCTAATTCTGAAACGTTTCACACAAAGTGTATGTAGTCTATACCACACATAACCTTATAGCATATTGTACATGCATGGTATCTTTACTGTGTCTTTAATATAGACGTTTCGCCATCCAGTGGCTGTATTAATACCAATTCTAGGACAATTTGAAGACAGAACAATATGAGGGACTGATTATCTCATCTTTGTATACTGTCTTCAAATTATGTCCTAGAATTTGTACTGATACAGCCACTGGATGGCAAAATGTATACATTATATATACCCAGATGCTGCACATGTGTCTTAATTTTCATCTTACAGCATATCCAAAATTTCCACTTCAGTACTGTCTGAGCTTCACAGTCATTCCTCTCAGCACTTCCAGTGGTGCCAGAGACGAGGTGGAGTGACGAAAAATTAAAAAAAAAAAATTGAAAACAAAGTAAGGCACACACCCTCAGGTCCAACTTGGATCAGAGAAAAAGGAAAATACACGGCGTGAACTAGTAAGACTTTGCACATAGCTTGATACTTCTATGCTTATGAAGCATGGTATCAATTTCTACCCTCCCCCCCCCCCAAGAAAAAGAATACGAGTGTGAGGAATTTTTACGTTTATGAAGAAATTCAGGAAAGCTGGTTAGTCAGTTCGAGTTCTAGGAGGGGAATGGCACAGTGGTCCCACCCTAGATGGCGGGAGGGAATCCCTGCAGTTAGGGGGTTAAATTGGGAGGTGTGATGTCAGCCCCTTTTTGGAAAAAAACGTTTGAATGGGGTGGTAAATGTATTTCCTTTTTCGGGTCCCCCTTTTTTGGTGGGAAAGGGGTTTCGATGAGGAAGAAAAAAAAAAAAAAATTTAAAAAAAGGGGAAAAAAAAAGCTATATAAAAAAAAACAATAATAAAGTCCCTTTCGGTTCGGGTTCAGGTAACATGGGCCCCCCGGAACCTGAGTGCCACTTGTTTAATTGGCCCTAAAGGGGCCCACTCTGTAAAATTTATGGGTTGGGGTAATATCATAAAAGGGCAGTCCCAAATTATTTGCCTGGGTTTTCATTAAAAAAAAAAAAAAAATTTTAAACCAAAATATATGTAAAATAAAATACTGAAGGTTATAAAAACTAAACCCCGGGGGAGAATGGATTGTCTAGGGATTACAGTGTTCTAGGTGGTATATAATGGCTTTAAATAAAACGAGTTATTTTTCTTCCCTGGCGATTTTGATGGTAAATACTAAAAAAAAAACCCCATTTTTCAGGAAAGGGAGACTACAAAGTGAGTATTAAAAAGGGGGAGTGAGCCAGAGGAGACTTTCACCCTAGGTACACATGCACAAAATTATGGAGGAAGATATACGAACAGCAAAAAAATTTATGAAAAATCATTTTAAAAGATTTCGTTCTTGAAAAGTATGAGGGAAAAAATTGGGTAAAAAAATGGTAAACAATTTCCCGACTGAAAGAAAAATGAGTACAGGAGGGGCCCATTTGTTCTGGTGGGGCCCCACATGCATAATTTCCCTTTTCCCGGTTTAAGCCCTTTTGGGGGGGTAAGTGACTTAGTGAGTATGTGTGTTGACAACGCCCTTTTCCCTTTCCCTCCGTTGAGCCACCCTGGGGAAGGTAGGGATTTTCCCAGGCGGGGGTGAAAGTCCCTCCAGGACGTCACTGATTTCCTGCAGTTTTTCGCCCGGGTTCACGTTATCGCACAAAAGGGGTCGGTAACACGGGGAAAAAGTAAAAATTAACTTCTTTAAATTTTTTCACCCAAAACCATGTGGGAATGTAAAAATAAACAAAAAGGGAAAAGGCATTTTCTAACTTTTGCAAGCAGTAGTCTGACAGTAAAAAAGGGTTTCCCACAGTGTGCCCCTTTCAGTCTGAAACAAAAGGGCCCCGTTTTATTTTTGACGGGAAAAAGTTTGTTAGCCCAAATTGTGGAAAAAAAACAGTTGTTCGTGTTTTCCCAAAAAGGGTTTGTTGCCCTGTACACGCCAAAGGGTCCTCTCACAGACTGAAGTTTTTTAAAAAATTGCACAAACGAAGCGATCACCCCTAAAATGTTCGGGTAAAAACCAACTACATTATTTGGGGGAAGGGGGCGGGAAACTTTAAGAAATTAGACAGAGGCGTCGCTGGGGTTTGGGTGTCCCCCGGGGGCGGAATTTTTGGTGTCCCCCCCATAAAACCCAAGGGGGGCGGGGGGATGGGGTTATTTAAAATTTTAGTTACTCATGTCCCTGGACCGGGACACCCACTCCCTGAATGACCGTTCCCATCACTGCTGCATGCCATTTAAAATCACTGTGAAATGCCCGTTACACCCATGCTGTGACCAGTTAATCACTACTGTTGCCAGTTAAACCATCACTGTGAAGGGCCCAAGTGACTTCACTGGCTTGCCAGTTAACATCCTGCGGCATGACCAGTTACGTAAATTTCCCTACATGCCCAGTTACCCCTTTGAATGCCAGTTACGTAAATGCTGCAGGGACCGTTACTTTCATGCTGCATGCCCAGTTACTTCACTGTTGCAGGGACCTTTTTACATCACTGTGCAGGGCCTTTTTACATCACTGTGCATGCCCATTTAAAGTCATGTTACTTGCCCAGTTACATCCTGCTGCATGCCCAAAGTTACTTCCTGCTGAAATGGCCTTTTCAACACTGTTTGCAAAAACCAGTTACTTTCCAATGTTTGCTTGACCGTTACATCACTGCTGCATGACCAGATAATAAATGCTGCATGACCGTTACATAAATGTTGCATGCCAGTTCCCTCACTGCTGAATGCCCAAAGTTACATCACTGCTGCAGGCCCATTTTTAATTCATGCTACGGGGATGGGTTTAAAATTTTCCCTCCCTGCAGGCCCAGTTACATCATGCGCGACCTTTACATCACGGTCCCTGCCCGTTACATAAATGCGTCCCCCAGTTACATCACTGCTGTTTGACCATTTAAATTTCACGTGCATGACCATTTCTTCACTGCTCAGGCCCAGTTACATCATGCTGCAAAAACCATTTTAAAATCCTGCTCATGCAGTTACACCCTTGTGCATGACCAGTTACATCACTGTGCATGCCCAAAGTTACATCACTGGGGCTTGCCCGTTACATTAAATGCTGTTGCCCAGTTACATCACTCCCTGCATAAACCGGTTACATCACTGCTGAAATGACCTTTTTCATCATCCCGGGCATGACCAGTTACATCACTGCTGCATGACCATTTTTTTAAAATCACTGCTGCTGACCGGGTTTCATCACTGCTGCTTTGACCAGTTATTCATCCCTGCATGCCCAGTTACATCACACTGCTTGACCAGTTTCATCACTGCTGCATGACCTTTTTACACCCTGTTTGCATGAATTTTTACTTAACTGCTGAATGACAGTTACGTCACTGCTAAAAGACCAGTTAAAATCACTGCTGCGGGCCAGTTACTCACTGCTGCTTGCCCAGTTACCCCTTGTTTGATGACCAGTTAAAACCGGGCCCTGCAGGGCCCGTTACATCACCCCTGCTGCCCAAATTTTACATCACGCTGCTTGGCCAGTTAAATCATCTGCATGACCATTTCCCATCACTGTTTCCATGCCCATTTACACACTGCTGCTTTGACCAGTTAAATCCTGCTGCATGGTCCAGGTACAACTGCTGCATGCCCATTTTTAACGTAAATGCCCCAAAAAACAGTTACATCATTTGCCTGCTTTAAACCCGTTACTTTCCTGCTGCATGGCCGTTACATCCTGCTGCATAAAACCATTTAAAATTTCCTGCTGTTTGACCAGTTCCCATCCTGCTACATGACCATTTACATCCTGCTGCATGACCAGTTACTCATGTACATGACCAGTTACTCACTGTACATAAACCAGTTAATCACTGCTGAAATGACCATTTTAATAAATGCTGCAGACCAGTTACATCACTGCGGGCTTGCCCAGTTACATCATTGCTCCCATGCCCAAAGTTACTTCACTGCTACATGACCTTTTTAAAAATCACTGCGCATAAACCAGTTACACCCCTTTTGCGATGGCCTTTACCCCAAACTGTGAATTGACCGTTACATCACTGCTGCAGGGCCAGTTACTTCACTGCTGCATGACCATTTTCATCACTGCTGCTTGGCCGTTACATCATGCTGCATGACCGGGTTCTTCACTGCTGCATGATCGTTACTCCCCCTGTTTTGGGCGGGCCCATTTTTACTTTCACTCCCTGCATGAAGTTACTCATGTTTCATGCCCAATTTAAACATCCTGCTACATACCAGTTACATAAATGCTGCATGACCGTTACAAAACTCCCTACTTTGCCCAAAGTTACTTCCTGCGCAGGGACCATTTAAAATCACTGTGCAGGGAACGTTACATCACGCGCATAAACCAGTTAAAATCCTGCTGAGGGGAAAAGTTACATCATGCTCCCATGACCAGTTACACCCTTGCTGCATGACAGTTACATAATGCTACATGACCGTTACATCACTGCGGGCTGACCAGTTAAATCCCCAGTTTCATCACTGTTTCATGAAGTTACCCCTTTTGCTGCTGACCAGTTACATCACTGTCCCATGAAGTTACTTTAAAATGCTGAATGACATTTTCCCCAAAACTTTTACAAAACATTACTTAAATGCTGAATGGCCAGTTACATAAATGCTGCTTGACAAGTTACATCACTGCTCCCAGGGACCGGTTAATCATTTGCTCCCAGGGCCCTTTTACATAAACGGGGCATGCCCTTTTTTCTCACTGTTTCATGCCCAGTTACATCACTGCACTGACCGTTCCCTTTCACTGCTGCAGGGACCGTTACATAAATGCTGCTTGCCAAAGTTACTTTTAACGGGCTGCATGCCCAGTTAAATCATTGCTGCGGGACCAGTTACATCATGCGGGTTGACCATTACATAAACTGCTGCATGACCATTTTCTCATCCCTAAATGCCCTTTACATCACTGCTGAAATGCCCAGTTACATCCCTGCCTGCATGACCAGTTACACACGGCTGCATGAACCAGTTACATAACTCCTGCTTTGACCAGTTACACCCATGCTTTTATGCCCAAAGTTAAATCTCCCTGCTTGACCGTTACTCATGTTTGCATGCCCTTTTTCTTTCAATGCTACATGACCGTTACATAAATGTGCTTGCCAGTTACTTCACTGCTACAGGGACCTGTTACTCACTGCTCCCAGGGACCATTTACATCATGCTGATGCCCATTTACTTCCTGGTGAGGGGACCTTTTAAAATCTTTTTTGCTACATAAACCGGTTACATAAATGCACAGGGCCAGTTACTTAAATCCGGGCATAAACCAGTTAAATCACTGTTTTCCCTGACCATTTTAAACACTGCTGAAATGACCAGTTAATCCTGCGAGGACCAGTTACATCACTGCTACGGGGCCCCGTTACATCATCCCCTCCCAGGGAAAATTTTCTTTCACGGTTGCTTGACCAGTTAACCCACTGGGCTTTGACCAGTTACATAATTTGCTGCATGACCGTTACTTTCACTCCCTCCCATGACCTGTTACATCACTGCTCCCTTGCCCGGGTTAGATCACTGCTGCATGCCCCAGTTAGATAAACTGCTGCTTTCCTTTAAACATCACTGCTGCATGACCGTTACTTAAATGTGCATGCCCATTTTCATCATGCTGCATGCCAGTTAAATCACTCCCTGCATGCCCCTTTTACTTAAATGCTGCATGCCCCTTTAAACTCATGCTGCATGCCCAGTTACTTTTTGCTGCATGCCCGTTACACCCTTGCTGATGAACCGTTACATCACTGCGTTTGCCGTTACATCACTGGGCATGACCAGTTACATCACTGCTGAAATGACCATTTACTCCTGCGGGCATGACCATTTAAACATCACTGCTGCATGATTTACATCATGCTGCATCCCCCTTTTACTTTCATTGCGCATGACCATTTAAATTTCATCTGCATGACCAGTTACTTCACTGCTGTGACCAGTTAAATCATTTTGCCCCAAAACCGGTTACATCATTTACGCATGCCCATTTTAATCACTGCTCCCTGAAAAAATTAGTCACTGCTCCCATGCCAGTTACACCCACTGCGGCATGCCTTTTACATCACTGCTGCAGGACCAGTTACATCACTGCTGCATGACCAGATACATCCGCTGCATGACCATTTCCCTTCCCTGCTGCATGCCCATTTAAATTAAATACTGTTTGGCCCTTTTCACCCACTCTGCTTTGGCCCCAGTTACATCACGGCTGCATGCCCAGTTACATCACTGTGCATGACCAGAAAATTTCACTCCCTGCAGGGACCGTTCCCATAAAACTGCATGACAGTTACATCACTACTGAAATGCTTTTCATCACTGGCATACCGGGAAACCCCAATTATGCATGCCCAAAGTTACATCACTACGCATGCCCCGTTACATCATGCTGTTTGGACCAGTTACATCATTTTTCCTGCTTGCCAGTTACCATCCCTGCATGCCCAGTTACATCACTGCTGCATGACCAGTGACATCCCCTGCTGAAGGGCCCAGTTAATCACTGCTGCATGCCAGTTACATCACTGCTGCTGCCCAAAGTTACATCAATGCTGCATAAAACCGTTACATCACTGCTGCATGCCCGTTACATCATGCTGCATGCCCTTTTTCATTACTGCTGCTGCCCGGGAAAATAAATACGCTTTGCCCAGTGACATTCCCGCTGCATGACCAGTTACATCACTGCTGAAATGACCAGTTACTCCTGCGGGCATGCCCTTTTTAATTTCCTTTCTGAGGACAGGACTCACTGCTGATAAACCATTTAAACCTTTCCTATGCTTGACCAGTTATTTCACTGCGAGGGCCGTGAAATCCTGCTGCATGCCAGTTACATCACTGCTGCATGACCAGTTACTTCACTCCCTGCAGGCCCAAAGGTGACATCATGTGTTGCCCCAGTTACATCCAAATGCATGACAGTTTAATCACGGGCTGCATGCCCAAGTTACATCACTCCCTCCCAGGGACAGTTAAAATCACTGCTGCATGACGTTACTTTAAATGCTGCAGGGCCAGTTACATCCCCTCCCTCCCATGACCAGTGACTTTCACTGCTGCTTTGCCCAGTGCATCACGCTCCCTGACCATTTTAAAATCACTCCCTCCCTACCAGTTAAAATCCCCTTATGATGGACCAGTGACATCATGTGAAAGGACCGTGACTTTCACTGCTGATGACCATTTCCCATCTTTGCTGCAGGGACCATTTTCATCACTGCTCCCATAAAACAGTTACATCACGCTGATGCCCAAAGTTACCACTGTTTCCCATGCCGTTACATCAACGGGAAAGCCCCAGTGACATCACTGCGGGCTGCCCAGTGACTTCACTGCTGCTGACAGTTACATCATGCTGCATGCCAGGACATCCTGCTGAATGCCCATTTGATTCACTGCTGCATGACCTGTGACACATGCTGCTTGACCAGTAAACCCCCACTGCTCCCATGACCAGTTAAAACATGCTGCATGACAGTGACTTTAAATACTGAATGCCCAAGTGACTTTCATTTGCTGCATGACCGTGACATCACTGCTGCATAAACCAGTGCTTCACTGCTGTTTGGGACCAGTGACACCCACTTTTTTGCTTGACCAGTGACATCACTCCCTGCGGGCCCAGTGACAAAAGGCTGATGACCAGTGACAAATGTTTAAAAATTGAAAACTTTTAAAAGGGCCTTTAAACCGAACTTTATTAATGATAAAAAAAAAATTATCGTGAAAATTGTTGGGAAACAGATTCAATTTTTCACTTTGAGTACACCAACAGTTTCCTACTTTTATTCATCTTCAAAAAATGAAAAAAAAGCTTAAAAAGTAAAGAGAAACTTTTGTTCCGATTTAATTTGGGTTTAAGAAAACATCTAAAAGAATCGGATAAAAAAAATTTCCTTGCCTCAACCCTGCAAAATACCCTTTCACATCATCAGAATCAATGATTTTCCCTTATAGGCCATTTTTTACCGGGTAATCTTAAAAATTGACTTTATCCCAAACGAAAAATTTTTTCTTTAGGTTGCTGCAGTGGTTTTTGGTCACTAGGGGTCCCCTTCTTTAGGGGCCCTCAATGGTGTCCCCCCCAAATGGTTTTTACGCGGGGCGGCCCGCCCCCGACCCCCCTTTTACGACGCCTCTGCATTAGAGGTGTTTTACTGAAAGAAAACACCGTCAGTGGCCTTCATATGCTCAAAGTAAAAAATTTAAACCTTGGAAGAAAAACTCCCCAAAACCCTTTTTCTTTTGAATGGGGTTGAACGCTTAAATGGTTTTAAAAAGGGGGGAAAAAACTTAGTATAGTTTCGTGGGCTGATTTATTTAACAATGCACTTGCTACACCAGGGAAAAAATTTTTCCCCCCTTTTTCCAAAACCGTTACCCACCCCTTTCCTCAATTTTATTAGTTTCAATCATTAACTTTTCTATTTATATAGAAAGTCGCTTTTTTTTGCTGAAAATTGCGTGAAAAATTAGGTTTTTTTTTGCCCCTTTGATGAGACTTAAACCGGTCTCTAACCCAACCCCATGTACCCCTTTTTTATGATGGGTTTCATTTTTTACCGGTATAAAAAAAACACTTAATGTTTCAACCCTCCCCGGGAATCAAACCCCGGGACTTTTCCCCTGTGTGAAGCGAGAACTTTAGCCCCGGGCCCACGGGTTATGGCTCGGGGTTTTTTAAGTTAAAAACCCCTGGTTTGCTATTTGGGTTTAGGGCCCCCTTGTGTCCCTTACCCTTGGTTTCTCCACTATGTTTGGCCGTTTTTTTTGGGAACCCTGTTGAGAAAATTTAAATTCCCTTTAAATTTTCCCCCACTGTTGCCCCGCTTTCCATCCCGGGTTTTTCCCTTTGTTTGGCCTTTTGGGGGCCCGACCATTTCTCGCTAATCTAAAAAAAAAGGGGTTTTTTGTTTTTTTTTCTTTGTTTATTTAAAGTGTCGTGTTTTTTTCCACGTGATAGTCTTTAAAAAAACCAAGTATCAGTGACGCTGTGCAATCCCCTGTGGAAGTACCAGCAGTACCAGCTGAAGCGGATGTACCGAAATGTAAACTTAGGTCCTGCATCATAAGCTTAAATGTGAAAAAGAATAGAGCAACTTTGAGACGACTAATGTACAATTGTTCAAGAAAAGCCTAAACATTTTATTCAAGAGGACATACTGCCATTTCAGACAAAAAAAAATCTTAACTCTGCCTTTTGTAAATAAACACGTAAGAATTGTAACTTATATTCGCGGTGTGATAAACTGCAGCAAAAACCACCACAAGCCAAAATTATGATTTATTTATAGTGTTATCGTGATGGTATATCCTATAAATATATATATTATATAAACTGGCTCTTTTGAACCTGAGGAACATTTTTGTAAAATTATATGCGTTATGAAAAGTTGAAATCATTTACATATAAAAGAATACCTTTCACCAGCATTGATGATGATCAAAACTTTTCGATCCGAAGAATCCATCTTCGGATCAAAATTGATTACGTCCCATACCCCCAGAGGTTTACCGCTTAAGTCATGAATATAATACTAATACACACAAAAAAAAGAAAATCAGGAAGAATTTCACTCACTCGAGGGCGGGTGTGTCAGCCTCAGCAACAAGGGTGGTTTTGCCTCCCCCACCGACTCAGGGATATTCACCGTCGTTTTCACCACCCAAAAATATTTTGGACTTGCCCCAAGCCCTGCGACCCCACCAGTTTGCCAACTCTTTTTTCCCCGGGGGATCTCTGGCAACATCCCCCCAGACGTTTGTGCTTGGACGGATCGGGGGTGCATCCGGGCATCTTGATGTGATGGGTTAAGCCCGTTTATTTTGGGGGCCCTGCCTAGTCTGCCTGCCGGGCCCCAGTTCAGGATTTCCCCCTTGAAAAGTATAGAAAAAGTCTTTTTGGGCCCTTCGGAAAAAAAGGGAAACCCCTTTTAATGGGCTCGTTTACTAGGGCCCGGAAACGTGAAACTGATGTTAAAACAGTCACCCCGGGGTCACCTTGGAATAAAGATAAAAATTTAATTTAAATCAATATTAGATTTTGTCAGTATTGAGTGATAAAAGTGCCCCTTTTTTCCCCTTTACGAATAAAAATATAATTTTTTAGCAGTTTTTTTCGTTAAAAAATTTGGGACTACGTTACTGATCACACTGGAACGATCATCTTTTGGGAAAAAGGGCCCTGGGCGGGGGCTTTATACTGGCAATGAAACTACCAAACCACACTCTTAGAAGACTTGTGGGTACTGTATACAAAAATAATGTTGCCTTTATGAATGTAACCAGATCATAAACATATATATTTCCCACCACTACGGGTTAACTTGCTTAGCTGTAAAAAACTTTGAGGGGTCTTTCCCGGGGAATATAAACCTTGGTAACTGCCCACCAGGTCACAAAAAGGGGAAGGGGGAAGTTATGTGTCTCGCGGGTTATAAAATAAAAAGGAGGAGAAACCCGGAGGGGGTTTGGGAAAACATCTTAATATGTAGCCTGAAAGTTTTCCCTTCTTGTAAAAATGTTTTGGGATTATATATATTTATTTGACAGCTTTTACTTGTTTTAGAAATATAAAAACTTTTTTAATAGGCCCCCTCGAAAGTAATAATCAAGAAAAAAAAAAACCACAAAATTTTAATTTCTTTTAAAATTAAAAATTGTCTTAAAAAAATAAAAAAAAATACTTTTTTTTTTAAAATTTGCAAAAAGGGTTCTTTTAGAGTAATAAGGACCATTAGTTTTATAATACAATTTTGGAACTTTTAGTTAAAGTGATTTTCCCATGGCCAAACAAAATTAACCATATTGCAACACGGGGTATTTTTATTTTTAGACTTTTTTCGCCATCCAGTGGCTTTTATAAAATACAATTTCCCTAGGACATAACTTAAAGACAGTAGGACTAAAGTACAGAAAATGAGGTAATCAGTCCCTCAACCTTGGAGTAAGTGCGAAGAGCACCCTTTTTTTGTGGAGATTTGAAGCAGAAGCAAGACGCCTGGGGGCTTAATACTAACGTCAGGTGGGAAAAGGACGGGTAGGGAGACGAGGGCAATAGTCACTGGTAGGGGGGATTTTTCCCCGTGGAAGGGAGGTCTTAAACCCAAAAAGATGGGGGTTATTTTTATGTAGTCGTGAAGGTTATGGGAAATGTCCTCAGAAAAAGATTTTCCTGATGTTTCAGTGTCCCGAAAAGTTGTAAAGAATGTCGGTATTGGAAAACCATTCTTGTACAACTTTTTTAACACTGCAAAAATCATGGAATTTTTGATTCTGAGGAATGTACATAACCTTCACGACTTCTTTCTACAACTAACCCTCTCTTTTGGGGAAGGGGCCTACTTCCACTGGGGAATCCCGCCTTTCCGGACTATGTCCCCCGTCTGCTACCCGTCCCCTTTCCACCTGACGTTAGTTATAAGCCTCAGGCGTCTTGCTTCTACTTCAGAATCTCCCAAATACGGTGCTCTTCGCACCCCCCTTTTTTTTTTCTCCCAAAGGGTTTAGGGACTGATTACCCCATCTTCTTTACATAGTTCTACTGTCTTTAAGTTATGTCCTAGGATTTTTTATTGATAAAGTCACTGGGTGGCGAAACAACTACAATTTAAAAATTTTCCCAATATCCAGTCAAATTTTGGGGAGTGTATTAAGATATATTTTCCCCTTCTGTTATATAAATGTGTTTTAATTTTTCATTTTTAAATTTTTAAAAATACAGCCACTAATTTTTTTTATTCCCCCAGAAATTTCCCGGGATGCAAAATTTCATTTGTAATTATAGGGTCAAGCCCAAAAATTTGGGTATGGGGCAGTTTTTTTAGGTTTTTCGAAGGGGGGCATTTTTGTGACCCCAGGTGTTTCCCAAATTCCTACTTGTATATGTAACTTTGATAAATAATAATTATGTTTGTTACCATTTACTGGTATGTACCTTATGACCTTATGAGTTACATCCAGATACATGCAATTTTCCACAATAGCTTCGGATCCTTGGCTAGAGCAGTGTTGTTATTCATATATATTTGCCCATGAAATAACTTTTTATTCCATGGTATAGGCTCCACGTATCGTAAAATATTAAGTTAATATCTGTTCTCTTCAGTCATAACTATGATACAAACCAGGGTACGGGTTGGGTTAGAACCTATGGCAAATGCGTCGTAAAACTCCGGGCCAGTGAGTAAGCCACTTGGCCAGCTGGCCACAATAAGATTCAACTAGGCACCCCTTGTTTGCAATCGTGTTATTACGATTTGGTGGTGAGTCCTAACCATGATACAATATTCTAGGCCAGGCTAACCTGACCTTAACTTCAAACATGCTAGGAGAGTTGTTCATGCATCCTGCATCACTCTGAGTGGTGGCCCGGTGGTCTGGTGGCTAAAGCTCCCGCTTCACACACGGAGAGCCCGGGTTCGATTCCCGGCGGGTGGAAACATTTCGACACGTTTCCTTACACCTGTTGTCCTGTTCACCTAGCAGCAAATAGGTACCTGGGTGTTAGTCGACTGGTGTGGGTCGCATCCTGGGGGACAAGATTAAGGACCCCAATGGAAATAAGTTAAGACAGTCCTCGATGACGCACTGACTTTCTTGGGTTATCCTGGGTGTGGCTAACCCTCCGGGGTTAAAAATCCGAACGAAATCTTATCTTATCTTAACACAAATCATCCTCCTGAGAGCAGCATAGCTATAAACTACCTAGATTTTTATTGGGGTTTTTCTAGGCTAAACCCACATAATGTACCTGACCAGCCGGGCTGTGATTCGTGCCTTGGACCGCCCTGTGCAGCCAGCAGTAACAGCCTGGTTGATCGGACCCTGATCCACCTCGAGGCCTGGTTATGGACCGGGCCGCGGGGGCGTTGACCCCTGGAACGACATCCAGGTATATAACATGTGTGTTCCTATGTTACATATCCAAACAACAAATTATTATTATAATCACGGGGGAGCGCTAAATCCGTAGGGATTATACAGCGCATGTAGGGAGGGGGGGGGAAGATGTAAGGTATTCAGGCTTAATCTCGGGGAACTGGAGCACAGATCCAATTCCCTAGATCAAGAGCCCCTCAAGCTGATAGTGTAACTCCTGGATGTTTATATTATCAACTTAATAACTTGTTTACAGATATGAATGTAACTTTCTATCAGTATATGAGATAAGGGCTTGACAGAACAATATACTCCTAAATTTTAGTTGTACAAAGAAAAAAAAAATGTGGAACACAAGGCCTAAGTGATACATATTCTGTTATTACTACAGTAAGAAAATTTACGTAGTTTTGTGTAAGCTGAACTTCCCTGACAACACCCCGCTGCCTGCTAAGTGTGCATGGCTAATGGAAGCTGTAAACAAGCATCCTAACTCAAGGATCCAATTTAGGAAAAACACACACAACTTTGTGTTTGTGGAACAGAATAAAGAGCTGATCAGTGATCTACTTAGTACACCTTGTGGGGATATTAAGCTGCTCCGCCCTCCATCAGACACTCACCACTTTAAAAAATGGGTCAGTATCATAATCTTTGGATACCCTCTCTGCATGTACCCATCCCATCTGACTCTCAGTGAGCATATCATCAAGCCTAAAAGACTTAAAGGAAAATCCCAAATTATTGCCAGTTGGGTGGGTCCTGTGCCCCTCCCCCGGAATATCTGGGGGGCATGGTTTACGTTTCCTAAACATCAAAAGTGTACCTACCCCCTAAACGTAGGTGTTACAAATGCCAGCACTATGGCCCCTGTTGCAGTAGACTGTGGAATACTACATTCTTGGGGGTGGTAAGTGTGCTGGGAAACATTTCCCCTAGAGAATGCACAGTAGGGCCCTGACAGCCGAAAATTTAAGTGTATTAACTGGGAAAGAAGTTGGGGTTACAGTTTCCCACAAGGGCTGCAGTCAGAACCCAAACAACCTTCGATATAAAACCCGATAACACTCCTTTAAAGGTTTAAATGAGATGGGCCATCCAGTCTACCACAGCCAATCTGAGACTGAACCTCTGCAAAGTGTGCAAGAACCCCCCCTCACTGCAAAGGGTTCTGGTGATACCAGAATGCCATCACACACACCAGCTGTGAGGAGCTAGCCATCCCTGCTAGCACATATGGAACTACTGGTCTGCCAATACAGATACCTATGGCTACACCTGAATATGGGGATGAGTTTGTCATTTCTCCCAATACACACAACTACAAAAGTCAGACGGACCACACAGGTAACCTCCCTGGAAATTGGAGATTTATCAGATGCACAGGACTTCCCTGCAATGAATGATGAAACAGAGAACACTAATGTAACCATGGTACCTGTTAAGGTGATAGGTGTTAAAGAATGCACTCTAAAAAAAAAAAAAAAAAAAAAAAAAAAAAAAAAAAAAAAAATTCTCCCTCTCTTCTCCCCCTCTCTAAAAAAAAAAAAAAAAAAAAAAAAAAAAAATAAAATAAAAAGAAAAAAAAAAACCAGAAGTGCCATCCTCCGGAGAGGCATTGGATTTCGTTAGACCTTCCTTCATTATTTAACAAATTTCCAGAAAAAAAATTGAGCATCTTGAACAGATCCTGACAAGGTTTAATTATATATATATGTAATCAGGGATGTGCTCTTGAGCATGGTGATGATGTCAATAGTGCAGCAATCTCCGTTCAGCTTCCAGAATTTGTGAGAAAGAAGCCCATTAATCTGCCTTCAAGACTTGCCTTTTAACTGGCTTGCCCTCAAAAAGCCGAAAAGAAAAAAGCTTAAAAATAAAGGTATGAAGATAAAGGGACGTACAAAACTAATGCTTATTTGCTCTTAAGTATTCTGCACACTGTAGTCAAAGCATATTAGTTTTACCAATCTTATGGGCAAAGGATTGTATAACTCACTACAATGGATACCCATTACAAATCTTTTCATGGAAACATTGCTTCCATCAGGAAGCGGTTGGCCCTGACTTACTTCATATTAGTGGCAAACCCAAGAATATTGATGTCATCTTGTTTGCAGGAATGTAGATTGAAGATTGAGCACCTCACCAATAACTTGCCTGATATTGCAGCTTATAAAAACTAAGGTCAACCAACTGGGTGTGGATGTATGTCAGAAGAAACCTGCCACATTCACTCCTTTCCTTGCAGAGTCGAGTTCAACATGCAGTATCATGGTGTCAAAGGTATTGCAGGCGTTTTCCTAAACTTTTTAACTTCTATGCTCCATGCGAACCAGCTTCAGGATCCTGATGCTTTACCAGATCGCATCAATAGATGAACCTGCCATCATTCTAGGAGATGTTAATGCCAAGAATAAGCATATTGGTGGGTTATAACAAAACCCAATGGGAACTAAACTAGTGTGATTTGCTAAATGAGCATGAATAATTTCGAATTGTGGGCCCCAATACTGGGGAGCCTACTCACATATATGGTGGATACTAGATCTGTTGTCTCGGATTTAATACATCATATACGATGCATGACTCTGTCATAGTTGATGAATCCTTTTTTCTATCTGATCACTTCCAAGACTAACAACTGTCAATCTTGATCCCATCTCCAGCAATCAAGGAGCTAAATACAGAAGGAGGAAACTTATTCTCAAACCAGAACACAGTAGGGACAACTTTAATTAAACCACTTGGATCAATGGGATAAGAATTACGAAGCCCATTGGCACCACAAAAAATTTAATGATGGATTTAATTACCACATTGAGAGTGTTCTCCACGATCAAGTGGGCAGATATCGGAACAAAGGGACCTACACTTTAAAGAACAACAAAAACCATATGTAAATACTATAATGATCACAGGCTGCGCAATCTAACACATGCAGCTAGGAGGATTGGGTTAATAAAAGCTTACCGTTGAAGGTTAGAACCCCAGACCTGTTCAGAACGTTTCCAAGCTGGCCTAACAAATGCAAGGAATAGAAAGGGAAAAGAGGAAACTTAGGCAACAGGAATGGGAACAAGTTTGTTAGTGGATTAAATAGGCACCCCTTTGAGTCTGGCTTGGAAAGGTTATAAATAAAATAACCAGGAAAAAGACTGGCAATGTTGCTCATCCTTTCCTCTTGGAAAAGCAATGACCTATAAATGGGACTGGTCCAAAACATCCAGCATGAAAGCCTTCCATCTCATATTAAGAAAAAATTTTGAGCGTACTTCTGAAGAAATGTTGAAAACTGATTAATTTTATTGAGCCAAAAATCATTGATGAGAGTGATTGCCTCTTACCGAGTATGAAATTAGCTAATACATTAAACCTAAGGCTTCGATCAATGCTCCTGGAGAGGAGGATGGGTATTAACCTATGATATTCTCAGAAACTCTAAGGCACGGCCTGATAACCTTTGTTGGCACTGTTAATTCTCAGTTACATTGAGGGGCGATCTTCTACTTCCTGGACCAATACGTCTCATTGTGCCTATCCCTACAGCCCCAACAGCCTGATACATTATAGCCCCGTCTCCTTAACTAGTTGTCTTTGTAAAACTTTTGAAAGAATGATGCTTATCAGACTGTACTAGAATCCAGATCAGGACATCAACTTTCCCCAACCCTTATTGGGTTCATGAAAGGTAAAAGTGTGCAGAAACTGTATTTTCCACCTTTCCTCACTGCACAACACTCATACTAGTTTTAACCACTTTTCTTGATCTAAAATCTGCATTTGATATTGCGAACAGACCGTATATACATGAACTAGCCCAAAATGAATATTGGTTGGTGCTTACCTCTGCCTGGATATAGGATACCTGTCAAATAGAGTATCCTCTGTCCTTTACCCAAGGCTTCAGAAAGTGATTCTAAAGAAAGGTCTTTAGGTACACGCAGGGGAGGAGTTTCTTTGTCCATGCTATTTAATATTCTGATCAATGCTCTCCTAATGCTTCTACCTGCCTATCTAACATATAGCTATAAGCCTATTTGATGATATCATGGATCCATACAACAGGGCATAGAAGATGTATACCATCTTAATGAAGTTCAAGCAATTTGTAATCGATAGGCTCATAATATCTTCCTCTTCTAAAACTAAGATATTAACAAGCAAACGACATCCCTCCCATCTAATTTGCAGGGGTGAAATCATTAGCTACGTTTAAAACTTACCAAGATATCTTGGTGTAGAAGTACCCTTTAACCAATCCACTATACCACAACTAAACAAGAAATGTAAAGCTAGGCTAAATGCTCTCAAAGCTTGTGCGGCTACCAATCCAAACTTTGGTGCTAAATGTGAGAATCGTTGAGAATGATGTACATGCCTATGTTAGGTCTTAATTGATTATGCTGCTCCCATGTTGTTATTAGCTAGAGAAGTTCTCTCCGACCTTGGAGTTAATGCAAATGAAGCTCTCAGGATTATTCTTGGCTGTCCAGATCTACAAAAGTCTTACATGAGGAAAGGAGCTTGGTATTTCTAGTATCAGTGATAGGATTGTTGAAATTAAACAACTGTACTCGTATTAGAATGTTGAGAAACGAACCAGGACCCACTGGCACAGTGAAATCTGACCAGTGTCTAGAGGTAAATACAACAGATCTAAAAGGATTGTGAAAACGTGGCAATTGCATTAAGTTTTATACCTGCTTGTAACTGTATCACTGTAGGGCTCAAGAGCATTTCACCCCTCCAGGAAGATGTGTTATTTAATATCTCATACCTACTCGTTCCCAGAAGCTTCATTGCTAGTAATCCCTTCTTAAATCTTTGTTAGTGCAACTGCTCAAGAAGAATTTCTCACTAGCTGGGTAGTATAATAAGTTATCACAAGTTATATACAACTGATGGATCTAAACAGGAGTCTTCTGGCAGGGCTTGCATCTGCTTTGTTGCCAACCCTCCCTAGTTAGAAACGATAATACAATTTGTTGAGTTAGGCATAAGAATTAACAACTGGGCGTCTACACTGCAAAACCGAATTGTTTTGCAATCCTAATGGCGCTAAAGGAACCTTGACACTGAGCTTGATACTCTATCAATATTACTGATTCTATGTTCATCATTGAAGGGCTCTTGGCTCATATAATGGTACCTCCAACAACATGCTCGTTGGGGCGCCAGGGTTTTAGATACTTCAAAAAAATTAGGACAAATGAATTAATGTACAATTGCTATGGATCCATCACACATTGGATTACTCCTTCATGATAAGTTGATATTGTTAGCAAGAAGAGTATCCAGAAGGTGAATGTAGAAATATAATTTGGTATAACTGCGTCTAGCAATAGGATAATTTAGGAGAGAAGTATAATAATGAAAATGATTGTTATAGGAATGCAGTTAGAAGCCTGAGTAGATCTATAACCCACTATGATAACATGAACGTAGATAAAGTATGTCTTATGGAGCAACTTGCAATGTGACAGGACTGAACTGATGTTGTAGTGGCCCAGGCTTAGGCTGGGTTACAAGTTACTGACTGATGTTGTAGTAGGCCAGCTTAGGCTTGGTTACAAGTATCTGACGGATGTTGTAGTGGCCAGGCTTTAGGCTTGGTTACAAGTACTTCTGGCAGTTTGGGAGACAACACAGATGATGGATCAAATAAATGTAAAGTATGTGATCAGGATTTGGGTCACTCTCTTGAACACCTATGGTGCTTAATTGGTTCCACTTATTAGGATACAGAGACAGACCAGTATAATAAACCTAGTGTGACATGTCAAGATATCTTTATTAATGAAAAATAAGATACCAGATATACTAAGCCAAATTTCCTAAATTTGCTTGTAACAGCTAAGTGTAACATAGATATGTAGATATAAATCCATAAGTATTCCTGTTAACCTTTGGGGCTAGTTCCTAGGCCTTTTGTGTATCCACCATTGCTCTCGCGCTACCCGTCCACAGGATGGATATGGGGTGCAACAATAAACGAGCACTTCCGCAGGCAATATTAAAAATCTAGTACTACAGGACTTCTTTTATTAAGTAAGGTTGTCAGTAATGGGACTTTAGTCTTTCTGAAAGGGTCTGTGGGTTACGCGCACCCCAGGTTTGGAAAATTTCCCCGCAGCTTATAAACAGGAGTATGCGCGTCTGACCTTATGGTTTGAGGAGTAATTTGGTGTAAGCGTTTTGGTGTCCCTGGCTGTGAGTTGCAGGGTGTGGGGAGTGAAGGAGGCCCGAGCGGTGGTAGTGGTCCCCCGAGCGGTGGTAGTGGTCCCCCGAGCAGTGGTAGTGGTCCCCCGAGCGGTGGTAGTGGTCCCCCGAGCGGCGGTGGTGGTCGCCCGAGCGGTGGTAGTGGTTCCCCCGAGGCGGTGGTTAGGGTGGTCCCCCGAGCGGTGGTTAGTTGGCCCCCGAGCGGTGGTAGTGGTTCCCCGAGCGGCGGTGGTGGTCGCCCGAGCGGCGGTGGTGGTCGCTTGGCATTCCTCTCCACACCAAGCACAAACTGACAAAATTTATAACATTTCTATCAATTCTTTTTTTCCAGACAAAAGAAGAAATGAGTACTTATCTTGTTATGCTTGTGAAAATATAAACACATATGCAGTATAATGTGATCCTTTATTGGCAACGGATCCTTCACACAGAGAATACCTGGACCTTCTTCTATAAGCTTACTCACTTCACAACAGACAATTTTCTTCGTGACTGCATCCAAGAAATGGTCTTACCAAGATTTACTCCTCTTCAAATTGCCAACATCAAACCACCTTTCTCCGCTACAGCTCGGACCTTACTTTGAAGGAGTGTGCGATGACTTAAACAATCTGAACATCGGAAAATGGTATAAAATACCGACAAGTTGTTAGGTAAGACACATATGCAACAGTTAGGTATCCTTATTTCGAAACGTTTCGCCTACACCGTAGGCTTCTTCAGTCGAGTACAGAAAAGTTGATAAACAATGCTACAAAGGAAGCCTTTCTCCAAGTCAGAACACTAGGCACAGCACTTCGGGGCAACATGAACAGACGCACCGCCGAAATCATTCGCAGCAGAGTTACCACAGTGAATGTTCAACAGAAGATCAGACTTACTAGGAAACTACAAACTCTCTGCGATAATAGTCACTGGAAAAGTTTAGGAAGACCTAAAATTATTCAAAAATCTATTCATTCTCGTCCACTTCTCAACCACAGAAAATTGAAAAGCCTCAGCTATAGGCTCAAATTCGCAACAGGAATTTACGAAACCAAAACAAGACCTTCCTTTATTCGCCATAAAACTACAGACACAATGACTCCGACTTCCTCAAAAGGTTCATCTTCAAGGCATCATCTTCAGCGGCCATCTGCTCACACGCGCTCCCAGTCATACCTCGACGTTACCATCATTGCACTTAAAGCTCTAGCAGAAGACACGACCATCAGGGTCACCAACCGCTGATAAAGGAGAGATGGTGTTGGTTATCATGAACACTGGACGATTTCAGGAACAAAATGATCAATACTACTTAAGACCAGATTACCTACTAACCTCTCACAAACTAACCAAGTGGACAACACCTTACTTCAAAACTTTTCTTCAAAGGACTCGCCGCATTCTGAGGGACTCAGGAACAAGGGAAGAAACTTCTGCACATCGTACCCAGCACCCCAGGGAACTGCCAGAATGTACGGCTGCCAAAACTCATAAAGCCTGGTGTCCCATTGGAGGCCCATATCTTCGGGGAAATAGGTAGTGCTCCCCACAACACTCTCAGGAAATTCTCGCAAAATAACCTCTCTAAACTCTTGGGCACTATCAGTCAGACATCTCAAACACTCGGGTGATCTAGCTCCAACACTCCACTCATGTATTTAATCTTACCTATTTTTAAATACACAACGTTTTAGCCTCAAAACTGTACGGGGGAGTTTGTTCCCTCTTCCACAAACTCTATTACCCAAACCAGGCTTTCCCTATATCCTTCATGGTATCTGAAATTTTTCAACTTTAAACCCATTGCTACGAGTTTGTCTAGGCTAGATAATTTAGCACGTTATCTTACATCCCTTTTATTTATTCCTTCTTCCATTTATACACCTCAATCATATCCCCCCTAAATTCTACCGTTTTTGAGATGTGCAGATTCAGGGTCCCTCAGTTCTACCCTCATAGGGAGATTTCTGATACATGGGATGAACTTGGTCATCCTCCTTTGTATGTTTTCCAGGCATTTATAATCCATTCTGTAATACGGTGCCCAAAATGGTTGCAGCATAATCTATATTGAGGTTCTAACCAAGGATATATAGAGTTGAAGGAACAACCTGAGTACTCCTATTATTTATGCTTCTTTGTGTGGAAAGCCAAGAATTCTGTAGCTTTTATTGCGAAACACTTATGCCACTGTTGTCTTGGTTTCAGATTACTGGCTATACCCAGAATCCTTAAATCTTTTTCGCAATCCGTAATCTTAAGATGCATTATTTAGTTTATATCGTGGATGGTTATTTTCCTGTCCAATCCAACATTTAGAACTTTCCATTTGTCTATATTAAACTGCATCTGCCAGTTCTTCGATCACTGCATCAGTCTATTCAAATCTTCCTGTAGTGCTCTAATGTCCTCGTCAGAATGAATTCGACGGCCTATTTTGGTGTCATCGGCAAACTTGCTTATGTCGCTCTTTATGCCCTCATCAATGTCGTTTATGTAGATTGTGAACAACAGGGGGCCCAACACTGACCCCTGTGGAACACCGCTCGTGACGCTTCCCCACTCTGATTTCTCCCCATTTATGCAAACTCTCTGCTGCCTATTTGTCAACCATGCCTCTATCCAGGAAAAAATTTCTCCTCCTATTCCATGTGCTTTAATTTTTCTCAATAGTCTCTGATGTGGGACCCTGTCAAAACCCTTACTGAAATCCATATACACAATAGCATATTCATTACCATGATCTACCTCCTCAAATACCTTAGTGAAAAAAAAAATTCGTAAGGCAGGAACGCCCCTTTGTAATACCATGCTGAGATTCGTTGATTAATTTGTGCT
This sequence comes from Cherax quadricarinatus, assembly GCF_026875155.1. Lineage (NCBI taxonomy): Eukaryota > Metazoa > Arthropoda > Malacostraca > Decapoda > Parastacidae > Cherax > Cherax quadricarinatus. The sequence continues at coordinate 11,853,705 of NC_069415.1, read as the reverse complement.
TTTCAAGATGGCTACGAACTGCCTCTGCAATTATTGATTCCACAAATTTTCCCACTATGGAGGTTAGGCTTATTGGTCTATAGTTCGAAGCTAAGGACCTGTCACCTGCTTTGAAAATAGGTATCACATTTGCCATTTTCCACTTATCTGGCACCATGCCAGTTGTAGTGATATGTTGAAAAGATTAGCCAGAGGTTTGCTAAGCTCCTCTTTACATTCCTTTAGAACCCTTGCATACAGTTCATTCAGGGCCTGGGGATTTGTTAAGTTTTAATTTATCAATTTGCCTAAGGACCATGTCACTTGTGACCCTAATCGTGCATAGTTTATCATCATCCTGTTCTACATAATTTATTTCTGGAATATCGCTAGTATCTTCCTGAGTAAAAACTGAGAGGAAGTATGTGTTAAAAATTCTACACATTTCCTTATCACTGTCTGTGAGCTGACCTGAGTAACCTTTGAGTGGGCCTATCTTGTCCCTGATCTTACTTCTGTATACCTGAAAGAATCCTTTTGGGTTAGTCTTCGATTTTCTTGCAACTTTAACCTCATAATCTCTTTTTGCTTTTCTTATTCCCTTTTTTATTTCTCTTTTTAACAGAATATATTGATTTCTTAATTGCACCTCTCCTCTTTCGATTTGCCTATATATGCCTCTCTTTTGACCAATGAGATGTTTTAATCTATTGTTCATCCATTTAGGATCATTTTTGCTTGATCTGATTTCCCTATTTGGAACATAAGTTGTCTGAGTAGCTAGAACTATGCCCTGGAAAACGTCATATCGGCAATCATCACCACCTACCTGACCCATAGTCAGGTCATTCCAGTTCAGCCCACCCAAGTAATTTTTCAGTCCTATGAAATCAGCCAAGTGGAAGTCAGGGACAGAGACTTGATTGCCATTATTAGGGGAATTCCATGATATATTAAAACTGAGTGATTTGTGATCACTTTCCCCAAGCTCATCATTAACCTCAAGATTATTAATTAGTGTTTCCCTGCTGGCAAGAACCAAGTCAAGCAGGTTATTTCCTCTAGTTGGCTCTGTCACAAACTGAATCGTATCAAGAAAGTCACTTGATTCTAAATTTCCTGTCAAATTGCTCCAGTCAATCTGTCTGTAGTTGAAATCTCCCATTATCACAACATTTTCATATTACCTGGAGAGTTTACCTGGAGAGAGTTCCGGGGGTCAACGCCCCCGCGGCCCGGTCTGTAACCAGGCTTCCTGGTGGATCAGAGCCTGATCAACCAGGCTGTTACTGCTGGCTGCACGCAATCCAACGTACGAGCCACAGCCCGGCTGTAGCTCGTTGTTACTATAATTTGGCAAACTAAACGATTTTGCAAACTACATGTAAATAAATTCCTAGTGTGGAAAATATTTTAATTTTCCGAAACTATAGTTCCTAATAGGTGTTTAATGTGTCGATATGGGTCAAAAATGTATTTGAAAATAGGATAGAACCAGGAGTTCCCTTTGTGCATGCGCGGATGTGCGGGGGTAGAGGTCGACTCGGGGCATGGGGGAGGCGGCAGTGTTTTGAATGGGTTTAAGAGGCTGTGAAAGCATGGAACCAGGAAATTGGCGTTCACGGCGGCCTAAGGATTAATATAGGCCTCATTTCATAATAGGAAGTGTCGTAACTGTTCCTGGTGGAGAGTGAGGGAACGTGATTTATGGGACCACCGTAATAGAGTGGTAAAATGAGTGAATAAGGGTAGGACCGGGTGACTGGCGCGTCGCCATGGACTGTGTCCCGGGCAAAATTACCCTTGGTTTAATCATCACTCATCGGTCTCAGATCTTAATGAGTGATCTCTAATGTGTATAATAATTATGAGACATTAAATCGTCTTGTGAATTGTAATGTAATTAATGATAATAACGCTAAGTTAAGAGAATGCGTGAAGTGAAATAAGTCGCTTTGCTCCGAGTGAACACGCTAGACCACGTTGTTCCCGTCACGAGGAAAGTGAAGTTCATTGAGTCACGACTTCTAAACCGGGACAAACCAGCGGATACCTCGTCCTGCTGGAATAAGAACCGTGTCGGTGTAGCAGGACATCGAAATGAGATGGTGAATGGAGGAAATAAGGAGTATCAATCACCCATAGTTAAGTAACTCTTCTAGTTATAGCAGACTGATACTGGCCAGTTAGGTATGTTGTAATTGGATAGGTTATGGGTGATCCAGCTACATCAAGTGACCACCAGAGAATATCTGGTAAGTGGTGGGATTATATACGAATGTTTTTCTTTGATGGATATATCCATGTGTAACCTACCCCCCCCCCTCTTCATTCAGTTACACTAATATAATCTATACAGTCCACATTTAATTAGTAGCGCCGTACTTGTGGGTGCTACCCAATTTATACTGGTCTCGGATAGATATGGATAAGACTGTGAGGGTCGAGGGGCCACCTGCAGTGACCAGAGGTGGTTAAGTTTTCTCACATGTCTACACGGGGTGACTACGGTAAACAATATAGTTGTTGTCTCCCAAGGAGATTACTCGTATGCATGTAATGTTGAGGTATGTACAAGTAATCACCCCTATAAAATTTTCCACACCTAGAGCCATAATAGTTCTTATTGTAACATATGATGGAAACCCTGTTGCCAACAAAACTTAATGTATTCGCTGTTACAGGAATAGAGATAAGTTCACATGTTTCATCTGAAGTCTGTAAAAACCTATTGCATCATTCTGAAGGCTCCTCGCTAGAGTATGCAACAAAATATAGGTGTTCCAAGTTAATGATGACGTTTGTATACTATTACACATATACTCAAGTTACAATTTTAGTTTGCTTCACAAGGAATTTAAAACAATTCTTAAGAGAGTTTTAAGCCAAAAGTTTAATTATATAATAGTATGACTTTAGCAAAAGTTTTCTTTTCTCATATACTAATACGTATAAGAAAAATATGCTCAGTATGTGTAACAAATCAAAAAAAAAAAAAAAAAACTTAGTGACTAACAAAAATTTTGAATCCATATAAAATGAATAGTTTGAGAGTCTGAGTTAGTTTTAAATAATGAATCTGAATTTAGCTTAAGAAAATTAAATACCCTTAATTTTTAAGAAAGCAACAATCGAAAAACACATTCCAGAACTTAACACATTAAGGTACAGGTATTACCCAAAGGTTTATACACCCTAAGTATTCATAGCATACCAGTTTTTACTAAAAGACACAGCTATATAAAAAAAATTAAACTATATGCGTTTAGGAGGTACCCATGCTTCAATTTTAGGCTTGGGGTGCTATATGGAACGTAGGCTTCTTCTGTGCCAGTTTTTATTCTCTGTATGTCCACTCAGCCATCCATAACTAGTTGGAGCAACCTCAGTTGGGAGTTTATCAGTGTTGTGGTGTAACCATCCAAACCTGTCTGCTGGTACCAAAGAGCCATCATAATCCATTCCATAATAACGTGGGTGATATATTACCCAACGGTCACGACCGAGTAGGAGTTGTTTATTTTCATAGTATTTGTTTCCAAGAGCATCCTCACCCACTAGGGTGCCATCTTTAAGGTCATCAACCCTATAGAGCTGATAAAGGGCGCCCCTGATGCCACCATGATTCCTGATGATCCTGACAGCCTTGACCAGTTTATCCAGAAAAAAAAGAGGCCTTACGAATTTCATCCCATAGAAGTTTAACGCACTCCCTATCACGATTTGGGGCCCTGTAAATCACACCCAAAATTAGTTTTTCACGGCCCTCGAGAAGCTGTAACCAAACAGATTCAGTGGCTGACGCTTCTAATTTTATATCTTGTCTAACACAACAATTTAAATTGTCTCTGACTACATCGTTACTCCACCACCCTTCCTGTTGACCCTGTCAGTGTGGAATAATTTATAGCCTTGTATGTGACATTCAGAAGGCATTTCTCTATCTTTCAGATTGAGCCAGGTCTCTGTTATAGCAATGATATCTATGTTTGTTGCACTTGCAATTAATCTTAGCTCATCTCTCTTATTTCTTACACTCCTGCTATTGGTATAATAGACCTTAAGGGATCTAGTCCCTTGCTGCCCTCTGCTGTCTCCCTTTGTTTGCTGACCTGATCTATTGTTTTTAGTTATAACTTCATGATGAATGTCTTTTATACATTTATTGTTTTCAACCCTAGTGTTGCAACCTGACTGTTTCCCACGCACACCCATACCTCTATCTTCTATCAGTTTAAAATCCTAGGCATTCCAGCAATGACCCTCTCGATTGAGCTTGCAAGAGCTACCACCCCTGCCCCAGAAAGATGTACCCCATCCCTTGCCTACATATCATGTTTGCCATAAAAGTTGTCCCAGTTGTCAATGAATGGGATTGCACGTTCCTTGCAGTATTTGTCTAGCCAGCAATTTACACCAATTACCCTAGACAACCATTCATTGCCCACTCCCCTTCTAGGCAAGATGCTACACATGATTGGGACCCCTCCCTTAGATTTAATTAAATCTATAGCTGACCTGTACTTATCTAGCAGCTCTTCTCTCCTACCCTTCCCAATATCATTTCCACCAGCACTGAGACAGATAATGGCTTGTTCCCATTACCTGACATGATATTATCCAACCTGTTGACTATGTCACTAACACCAGCTCCTGGGAAGCACACTATCTCTTACGTTTTTATTCCTATTACAGAAGGCACGGTCAATATATCTTACCTGTGATTCACCAACCACAAGTATGCACTTACCTCTATTTGCAGGGGAAGTAGTACCTTTACCCTCACTGGTCACTGAAGTACACTCATCCTGAAGAACAGAGAAGCGATTTCCTACCTTCAAATCTTCTCTCTTAACTTTCCTTATTTTGATGCTCTTCCCATTACTGGGAACTACTTGCCACTTGTAGCAGGTGCTGGACTGCACCTCACTGCTGGTAGCCGTTGCTACCTCCCCACCTACAGCCTCCTCACAGCGAGAGACAGACTGCACCTCGCTGTTGGTAGCCTCATTCCCCTCCACCATTCCAGCCACCTCACACTCGCTCCCAACCCCATTGAGGTAAACCTTCAACCTCCTAATTTCCTCTTGGAGAAGCAAGACTTCCTCCTTCAACTCTTCAACCTCAATTTTTAAAACACTGCAAAAGCAAGCCATGGCTTTGTAACCGTCCACACTAATCCACAAAGCAGCTCAGGGCCTGTGACCTCACATGACGACTGACCACTGCATATGTCTTTATATTTTCATTGTGTCGGTATTTTATACCATTTATTTCCATATTTATGCTTGTAGAGAGGTTGAATTACGGCTCCTGGGACCTGACACACAGCCACTGATCAACTGGTATATATAAAGCCCAATCTCTACAACATAAGAATGGATGAACACTGAAGTAGGCCTACTGTCCTATACTAAGCAAATGTGGGCCAATAGGCCCATAACTGTATGGAGTGTTCCTCCCTTGATGGTTCATCCTCACTACCCGAGCGATTTTGTTACCCCTTAGGTGGATTTCACCCTGTCTCAGGAGAGGATAAACCCTCCCGAGTTAAAAGTTGCTCGTGGCTTGGTTGGTAGCGTTATCCACTCACACACTGAGGGACCGGGATCGATCCCCGGCATGAGTAGAAACTTTGGGCATGTTTCCTTATACCTGTTGTCCGTGTTTTTTTTTTTTTTTTGGTGCATAGGTGTTAGTCGACTGTTCTGGATCGCATCCTGGGGGGACGAGAGAAAGACCAAAATGTAAATAAAAACAGTGTTCGTGGTAGTGACTTTTGGGGTTTATCTAAAACTAAGAAAAATAAGAACTGGAAATGCAGAAGGCCTAGGGGCCCAGCGGGGCAGGTCCAAGTTCCCCGGCTTAAGCCAATGCCCCAATTTCAGGTCAGGTCACATTGAAAGGGGGGAAACACGGAAACCGACCGGGTTCTAAAGCTTCGGGTCCAATCACACCCACCCCATCTACTGTTGGAAATAAAAACAAAAGAACAAAAAGAAAGGGGGAAAAACCTGCGCGGCCTGTTGGCCCATATAGGCGGTCCTTTAAATTCATCCCCTAAAAAAATTTGACTACCCAATTTTTCAAAGCTCCCCAAGAAATAAGCTGATGTGCAAGCCCCACCCCAAATCCAACCATCCCATCATGTATTTATCCAACCTAAATTTAAAAAATACCCAAAGCCCTAGCCTAATAACCCAATGGTAGACTTTTCCCACTATCTACTCCCCTATTTCCAAACCAATACTTCCTATGCCCTTTCTAAAATCTAAATTTATTTTATTTAAATCCATTACTGGGGTTTCTCTTGGAGAGATATTCTAAAGCCCTTGTTAAAAATCCCCTTTATTAATACCTTTTTTCCCATTATACACTTGTCGGGTTTCCCCCCTCATTCTTGTTAACAAGTGAATGTAACTTAAGAGTCTTCAAATCTTTTTCATGGGAAGATTTCTAATGTTGTTTTAAAATTAGTCACCCTACGTGAATGTTTTCTAACAATTTTGTCCTTCTTTTATATGGAGCCCAGAATGAATGCAAAATCTGGTGAGGCCTTACAAATGAAAAAAGCTCCTGGAGAGCGAAACGTTGCCCAATAAATGTCACTTAGTTGCATTGTGTCCCTTTTCTTTCATATTGTCGGTAATTCTACCAATTTATTACAATGTATAAAACTGCGTTGACCTTGGGCTTTTTTGCTTCACTTCTTGATTAAATCCCAGTAATTATTTGCCTTTTTACGTACGCGTAGGCATTGCTGTCTTGGTTTTTGGTTTTGCTTCCCTAACCCCCAAGCCTTTTCGCAATCTGTTGGTTAGTTTACATTTTTTTAATTATAAATGTAGGGGTTTGGGCACCCCGAGCTCGAACCTTGCATTTTTACATTAAATGCATCTGCACTTTTTGCCCAAGGTGGTTTGTTAAATCCCCCTGAATTTCCCCAAAAATCTACGTTTAAATCAATTATCCTCCCTATCTTCGTGTCATGGGATTTGCTATATCCTAGTAATTCCTTCACAAGATATTGATTATTTTTATAAAACAAAAAAGGGGCCCCAAGACGACCCTGTGGAACGCCACTTGTTACTGACCCCCACCGGATTTAACCCTTTATGGCCTCTTTGCTTCCTGTCTGTGAGCTGATTCGATCCCGAGGCCCCCTTCCCCCCACCCCAAGCTGCTACTTTTTTCAAAATTTTGGGGGAATCTATAATCCCTTACAAAAATTAAGTAAAAAATATCAAATTTTTATCGTGGTCAACAGCTCAAATTTTTATGAAGAAAGTAAAAAATTGTTAGAAAGCCCGGCCTTTTTTAATCCGGGCTGGTATCATAACAAGCTATGCTTATCGAGATGGCTTTCTTTAATCTCACTTTAAAAATTTTACTTGTAATTTGCCACAATTGAGGTCAGGCTTATTGGGCGGTAATTTGACGGTAACGACTTGTCCCCCCTTTTTTAAAAAAAGGAATTCATTTGCCATTTCCAATTTCAGACAGCACCTGTTTGAAGGAAAATTAAAAATATTAGTTAATGGTTCACAGCTTCCATTTTTCATTCCTTTAGCCCTTTTAAAAAACCTCTCAGGACCCCGGGGACTTTTTTTGCTTATCGGTCTATTGCTTCACAACCATTTTACTAGTGACTGTGATGTTAATAATTTACTTTTTCTGTTTTACTATAAAAATTATTTTCCGGAATATTTTAGTGTCTTCCCTTGTAAAAAACGAAGGGAAAAAAATTATTTTTAAAAGGACATTTCATTCTCTTTGTCGTAAATGCCCATGTTTTTTTAAAGGGGCCTATCTTATTTTGGATTTTGTTTATGCCCGGAAAAAAATTTTTGGGTTATTTTTTAGAATCCAGAAAACTTTAATTTCATGTCCCTTTTGCTTTTTTTTCCCCTTTTTAATGTCCTTTTAAATGTAATTTTTACTGATTTAAAGTAAACCCGCCCTTTGATACCCCTTTAAAATTCCTTTTTTTATGCCCTAGTAGAATTTCCCCCTATTACATCCTTTTTTGGGTTTTTTCCTTTGATTAATTTCCTTAAAGGGAAAATAAACGTTTTTTGGCACATGTAGTTTTTCAGAAAAATTCATATTGATAGCTTCTTCGTTACCCCTAACGTGAAAAATGTTCTCTAGCCCATGTAATTCAGGCGGAAAATTGGGGACTGTTACGGTTATCCCTACTATCATACTTCCTTTCAATTCAAACTGAATTGATTTGTGGTCGGGACCCATTTTCCTCTGAAACCTAAATTATTAACAGGGTTTTCATTGTTTGCCGAACTAAGTCAAGAGGTTTTTTCCCCTTTGTAGGTTCGTCAAAAAACGCTTAAAAAAAAACAATCCTGAAACTTCTAAGAAATCGTATGATTCAAATTCCAGTTAAGAAATTCCAATAAATATGATAAAGTTAAAGTCTCCTAGTTTTATACTTTTATCGGCCTTGGGGGCTAAAAATTTCCCCCCCTAGTAGTCCCCCTTTGGGTCCCTATCAAAATTTGGGGGAGGGTTATCACCCCAAAAATTAAATTTTTCATCCCCCTCTGAAAATTCTACCCAAACAGACTCTGTTTGTGTTTTTCAGACTTAATACCTGTTTTTATGCAACAGTTAAAGCGATCCGGACATACAATGCCCCCCCCCCCCTTCCCGTACTTCTATCTACTTGGAAATTTTTAAAACCCCGGAATGGACATTTGCAGGCATGTCCCGACTTTTTGAATAAAACCCCCGCCAGTAATGGCAAATACATCTATTTACCTGCACTGCAACTAGTTCAATGTCCATCTTTTCCTAGCACTGCGACTATTTGTGTAAAAAAAATTTAAGACCCTCCCATCTCTTTACCCCTTTCCCATCCCTTTTGTTTTCCCCTAAATATTACTGTCATTGTCAATTATGCCCCTGGGTTTCCAATATCCTCCTCATTTTGCCCTTTACTAGTTCTCCTAGATTGTTATACCCCGCGACTTACAGTTTTCCCGCCAAAAACCCTCCCCTAACTATTTCCCAGTTTAAAGACCAACAGCTCCCCCCCTGCGTTGGCCAGTGCTCCCACCCCACATAGACAAAGGGAACCCCCTCCCGGTAAGTCATTTCTGCCATGGAGGTCCCGTTGTAAATGAATGTTACCGCTTTTTTCCTTACAGATTTGTCCAGCCGCAATTGACACCAATTGCTCTGGAAACATTCATTTCCAATCCTCTCCTTGGCAAAATCCAAATTTTGACGGTTGCCACCCTTCTTCCTTTTTTCTCTTTTGCTGCCATCCCTGCTAATCAGGTCCTCTTCCTACGTCTGCCAACATCGTTGCCTCCAGCACTGGGGACAGAAAATAGGTTGCCCCCTTCCCTTATGATGTCATCCAGACGGCTAACAATATCCTTCACCCACCCCAAAAAAAAAATACTTCTGCCCCCTCCCCTACCCTTCAAACGAATGCCCACCCATTTTTCCTAATCTGGCTACCCCCCAACAACAACAATGTTTTTACCTTCTTGGCTTTTCCGTAGTGATGTCCGAGTAGTGACTCACTTCGCCAGGTAGCATTACCCATTGTAGAATTCGTCATGACGTTTCGAGGGTTTTGTTGGGGTTTTGGGGGTGTCTCATCACGTCGCCAATGTTTCCCTTTGGGTGTCGTTGTGGCATTCCCAGTAGAACACTCACATTCGTCAGTTAGCACGAGAATGAGTTGGAAGTTTCACCGGCAGTCTTCTGGTTTCTCGTTGTTTCTGCCTCTCCAACCGTTTTCTTAATCTTCAGCTTGGTTCCATGTTGCCCGACCACTGACCAAGCTCCTTTCTTAACCTGGGGACTCACAACAGGTGGATTACTACGAATCCTCTTGTTCTCCTCCGTTAGTCGCCGTATCTCCAGTTTAGCAACTCTGAGTTCTTCTCTCAGCTGCTGGTAAAGCTGCTCAAGAGAGGGCATCCTGGTTCAGATTCACAGAGAGCACACAAACAGGTCTTCACAGAGCTAAGTACACAAATACTCGTGTATTTATCCAACCTATTTTTAAAGCTACACAACGTTCTGGCCTCTATAACTGTACTCGGGAGTTTGTTCCACTCATCCACAACTCTATTACCAAACCAGTACTTTCCTATATCCTTCCTGAATCTGAATTTTTCCAACTTAAAACCATTGCTGCGAGTCCTGTCTAGGCTAGATATTTTCAGCACACTATTTACATCCCCTTTATTTATTCCTGTCTTCCATTTATACACCTCAATCATATCCCCCCTAATTCTACGTCTTTCTAGAGAGTGCAGATTCAGGGCCCTTAGTCTATCCTCATAGGGAAGGTTTCTGATACATGGGATCAACTTTGTCATCCTCCTTTGTACATTTTCCAGAGAATTTATATCCATTCTGTAATACATAAGAACATAAGAACATAAGAACGAAGGAACACTGCAGAAGGCCTACTGGCCCATGCGAGGCAGGTCCAAGTCTCCTACCGGCTTAAGCCAATGCACCCAACCTAGTCAGGTCAGGTCACATTGACTTAAGGGAGGAACACGGCAACCGACCTGGTAGCACAAGCTATCAGGTCTAACTCACACCCACCCACATCCACTCATGTATTTATCCAACCTATTTTTAAAGCTACACAACGTTCTGGCCTCTATAACGGTACTTGGGAGTTTGTTCCACTCATCCACAACTCTATTACCAAACCAGTACTTTCCTATATCCTTCCTGAATCTGAATTTTTCCAACTTAAAACCATTGCTGCGAGTTCCTGTCTAGGCTAGATATTTTCAGCACACTATTTACATCCCCTTTATTTATTCTGTCTTCCATTTATACACCTCAATCATATCCCCCCTAATTCTACGTCTTTCTAGAGAGTGCAGATTCAGGGCCCTTTGTCTATCCTCATAGGGAAGGTTTCTGATACATGGGATCAACTTTGTCATCCTCCTTTGTACATTTTCCAGAGAATTTATATCCATTCTGTAATAAGGTGACCAAAAACTGTGCAGCATAATCTAAATGAGGCCTAACCAAGGATGTATAGAGTTGAAGAACAACCTGAGGACTCCTATTATTTATGCTTCTTGATATGAAGCCAAGGATTCTATTAGCTTTATTGCGAACACTTATGCACTGTTGTCTTGGTTTCAGATTACTGCTAACCAGAACTCCTAAATCTTTTTCGCAATCCGTAATATTAAGATCTACATTATTTAGTTTATATGTGACATGGTTATTGTCCTGTCCAACATTTAGAACTTTGCATTTGTCTATATTAAACTGCATCTGCACTTCTCCGACCACTGCATCAGTCTATTCAAATCTTCCTGTAGTGCTCGATGTCCTCGTCAGAATGAATTCGACGGCCTATTTTGGTGTCATCGGCTCAAACTTGCCGATGTCGCTCTTTATGCCCTCATCTACGTCGTTTATGTAGATTGTGAACAGCAGGGGGCCCAACACTGACCCCTGTGGAAACACGCTCGTGACGCTTCCCTACTCTGATTTCTCCCATTTATGCAAACTCTCTGCTCCCTTTTTGTCAACATGGCTCTATCCAGGAAAAAAAATTTCTCCTCCTATTCCATGTGCTTTAATTTTCCTCAATAGTCTTGATGTGGGACACTGTCAAAAGCCTTACTAAAGTCCATATACACAATATCATATTATTACCATGATCTACCTCCTCAAATACCTTAGTGAAAAAAGTTAAAAATTCGTAAGGCAGGAACGCCCTTTGTAAACCATGCTGAAATTCGTTGATTAAATTTATGCTTTTCAAGGTGGCTACGAACTGCCTCGGCAATTATTGATTCCATAAATTTTCCCACTATGGAGCTAAGGCTTATTGGTCTTAGTTCGAAGCTAAGGACCTGTCACCTGTTTTGAAAATAGGTATCATATTTGCCATTTTCCACTTATCTGGCACCATGCCAGTTTGTAGTGATATGTTGAAAGATTAGCCAAAGGTGTGCTAAGCTCCTCTTTACATTCCTTTAGAACCCTTGCATACAGTTCATCAGGGCCTGGGGATTTTTTTAGGTTTTAATTTATCAATTTGCCTAAGGACCATGTCATTGTGACCCTAATCGTGCACAGTTATTATCGTCCTGTTCTACATAATTTATCATTACTGGAATATCGCTGGTATCCTCCTGTGTAAAACTGAGAGGAAGTATGTGTTTTAAAAAATTTTACACATTTCCTTATCACTGTCAGTGAGCTGACCGAGGAACTTTTGAGTGGGCCTATCTTGTCCCTGATCTTACTTCTGTATACCTGAAAGAATCCTTTTGGGTTAGTCTTCGATTCTCTTGCAACTTTAACCTCATAAACTCTTTTTGCTTTTCTAATTCCCTTTTTTATTTCTCTCTTTAACTGAATATATCGATTTCTTAATTGCCCCTCTCCTCTTTTGATTTGCCTATATATGCCTCTCTTTTGACCAATCAGATATTTTAATCTATTGTTCATCCATTCGGATCATTTTTGTTTGATCTGATTTCCCTATTTGGAACATAAAATTTTATGAGCAGCTAGAACTATGCCCTGGAAAGCATCATATTCGGCAACCATCACCACCTACCTGACCCTTAGTCAGGTCATTCCAGTTCAGCCCACCTAAGTAATTTTTCAGTCCTATGAAATCAGCCAAGCGAAGTAGGGACGGAGACTTGATTGCCATTATTGGGGAATTCCAGATATATTAAACTGAGTGATTTGTGATCACTTTCCCCAAGCTCATCATTAACCTCAAGATTATTAATTAGTGTTTCCCCACTGGCAAGAACCAAGTCAAGGAGGTTATTTCCCCTAGTTGGCTCTGTCACAAACTGTTTTAAAAAACAATCCTGGATTGTATCAAGAAAGTCACCTTGACTCTAAATTTTTCCCGTCAAATTGTCCAGTCAATCTGTCTATAGTTGAAATCTCCCATTGCACAACATTTTCGTATGTAGATGCCTTACGAATTTCGTCCCATAGAAGTTTACTGCACTCCCTATCAAGATTTGGGGCCCTGTAAATCACACCCAAAATTGTTTTTCTCGGCCCTCGAGAAGCTGTAACCAAAACAGATTCAGTGGCTGACGCTTCTAATTTAATATCTTGTTAACACAACAATTTAAATTGTCTCTGACTACATCGCTACTCCACCACCTTTCCCGTTGACCCTGTCAGTGTGGAATAATTTATAGCCTTGATGTGGGCATTCAGAGGGCATCTCTCTATCTTTCAGATTGAGCCAGGTCTCTGTTATGCAATAATATCTATGTTTCCCGCACTTGCAATTAATCTTAGCTCATCTATCTTATTTCTTACATCCTGCTTTAGTATAGTAAACCTTAAGGGAGTAGTCCCCTTTTTGCCCCTGTGTCCCCCTTTGTTTTCTGACTGATCTATTGTTTTATTTATAACTTCAGCTGATGCCTTTTATACATTTTCTGTGTACATACCACCAGGGCAGATTATGATGAGTCGAAGGACAGCGTAAAAACCAACTGTAAGCTAAATCATGTTTATAAAATTGCTCACAATGTCCAGAATATCTTGCTGTTCAATTTTTGTCATGGTTGGGAACCAAAAGCAATCATAGTACTAGGGGGAGAGAACACAACTTTGTAGTAGCCACAGTCAGTGGCCAGGCTTCAAACTACCTTGGAACTATAAACACACATTGCAGTAAATGTTATACGTTATTGACAACGTTTCACCCAAACAGTGGGCTTTTTCAAGTCACACCCGGATCTACCTGGGGTTGGGATGGTACGAGAGTATTTATAGTTCAGAATGTTGAGGTCAGGCTGGAGAATGCTGAATCTGATGATCTACGGGTGGGGTTATAGAGTCTTGGGTAGCTAGGTGGAGGGTATTGGACAGTTGTGACGTAGATTTTGCAGTGTTCTATGTTCTATGTGGGATAGCGATGAGATGTTTCTTGGCGAGGTGGTTCAGCTGATGTTATAGAACGCCATTGTTCTGGTTGAATTTGTTGGTTATAGAGGATAACGATGATTCCAGGAGTCTTCTGTATTGAGTGTTGTCTTCTGTGGCTATAAGTCTTGAGTTTCTGTGGTTAATTAAATGGTTATGTGAATTGCAATGTTGTCACATGGCATTCCTTGTTATCGTCAGTCCTGCTTGCATATTGGTGTTCTGCAATACGTGTATGGATGTCTCTTGAATGTTTCGCCCACATATAATTTGTTGCAGTCATTCAAGGGATTATGTTACCCCTGCTGAGGATGGAGGGCTTGTCCTTCTTCTACTGGTGATGTCCTTGATGGTCGATGGTTGTGTGAGGTATGGATACTTGGAGATTATGTTTGGCAAAGATGTTGGAAACATGTTTGGCAAGGAGTTGGTGGGAAGGACTATGTATCTCTTTCGGCAGAGTCTTCTCTGGGGCGTTGGTGGTGAAGATGTTTAATGTCGCCCGTCTGGAGTTCTGATGGAAGTGGCGAAGGATAGTGGGAGCTTTAGAAAATACTTGTTCAATTATCGTGCTTCTTCTCAAGGAACTCTAGAGTTGCTGCCGATTGAGTGCACGCAGGAAGAAGGCCTATAATTACAACGTTTGGTTTGGTGTGTCGTGGTGAGAGTAGAGTGGAGAGGAAGATTCGTTTTGGTTGGTGGGTTTATTCGATCGACTTTTTAAACGAAGTTCGTGGTCAGCTTTGCAGAGAGAAACATCAAGGAAGGAAGAGTGTTGTCGACTTCTTCTTCAAGTCGTGTACTGGATTGAAGGCTCGACCCTGGTTGAGCCTGGTCTTGAGGTGCATGAACGCTTAAGCGTTTAGGGAGTTTATGCGGAGGAATGTCGTCAAACAATAAACGGAGACAGGGTGAACTCAGGACGACGGAATAATTGGTGGAGAAACGTTCGGCTTCAGATGTTCCAAGTAATAGGTTCGCCAGGATGCACTGAGTGGCGAACATTGGGTCGGTCAAAAGTTGCTGAAAGAGATGATTTTCGAAGAGAAACACGTAAGCCAACACATAGTTCAACAAGGTCGATGAAATCGGGCTGGAATGGGAAAGATTCAAGTGTCGTCAATTGTCCTGCGCAAGAGTTCGATGGCTTGTTTAGTTAGGTACTTTAGTGAATAGGGAGTCACGTCAAGGCTGGAAGTTTCTTGTTCCTGATGTTGATGTTGCGAATGCGATTGAGAAGATCGCCTGGTGTTTGAGTGTGCTGGACTGCTAGTGCAAGAGTTCTAGAGAGGAGTTTGGCGAGAATTTCCTGAGAGCTGGTGGGGAGGCACTGCCTATTCCGAGGATATGGGCCTCAGATGGTATACCAGGCTTGTGAGTCTTTGGCAGGCCGTACATTCTGGTCAGGTTGGGGTTGCTGGCATGTTGGTGTGCAGAAGTTTCTTCCTTGTTCTTGAGCCCCTCAGATGCGGCGAGTCCTTTGAAGAAAAGTTTTAGTAAGGTTGTCCACTTGGTTAGTTGTGAGAGGTTTGTAGGTATCTGGGTCATTAAGTAGATTGAGCATTTTGTTCCTGTAATCGTCAGTTGTTCATTGATACCAACACCACCTCCTTTATCAGCGGTGGGTGACCTCGATGGTCGTGTCTTTTTTCTGCTAAACCTTTGAGTGCTGCATTGATGTAACGTCGAGAGGTTATGACTGGGGAGCTGCGTGTTGAGATGGCTGCTGAGATGATGCCTTGAAGATAGCCTTTTTGGAAGTCGGAGTCATTGTGTCTATCGAAAACCCATCAACCAAAACGATCTTCTCCACTTCTACACTCACCCGGACACCAAACCAAGTGGTGTAATTATAGCTTCTTCCTGGTGCACTCAGAATCTGCAGCAACGAGTTCCTTGAGGAAGAATGCACTATAATTGAACAAGTATTTTCTAAACACTATACTCGCCAATTCATCAGTGACTGCCGACGGCGAGCATTAAACATCTTCAACACACCCAGAGAAGACACTGCCGAGAAGAGATACATAGTCCTTCCCACCAACTCCATGGCCAAAACATGTTTTCCAACATCTTTGCCAAACTCATTCCAAGTATCTACCTCCACAACACGTCCATCTAAGGACATGCACCAGTAGTAGACACAAGGACAAAGCCGAATCCTCTGCAGGGGGTTTATTACATATATACCTTTGTAATGACTCAACAAATTATATGTTGGGCGTAAAACATCAAGAGACCTGCCAAACACGTATTTCAGAACACCATATGCAAGCTAGGCCTGACGATACAAGGAATGCTGGGTGTACAACGTGCAATTCACATAACATTTAATTAATACAGAAAAACTCAAGGAAACTTATAGCCACAGAAGACACCACTCAATACAGAAGAATTCTGGGACTCATCGTATTATTCTCTATAACCAAAATTTCAACCAGAAACAATGGCTTCTTATAACATAGCTTGGAACCCACTCGCCAAGAAACTTCTTCATCGCTATCCACATTAAGAACATAGAACACGTGTCAAGACAGTATCTTACTCACAACTTGTCCACTACCCCGCCTAGCTACCCAAGATCTATAACCCCACCCGGTAGTCATCGAGGATGCAGCATTCTCCACCTCTGACCTCAAACATTCTGAACTATAAGACTCCCGTACCTTCCAACCCAAGGTTAGATCCGTCGTGTGTGACTTGAAAAAAGCCCACTGTGTGGGTGAAACTGATGTCAAATAAATGGATACATATACTGCATTTGTGTTGATATTTCCATTGTGTCGGTCTTTTTATACCATGTTTTCCATGTGTCTAACCACTGCAGTAGAAATGATCCTTCCACAGAAAACCTGACCTTCTTCTAAAAGCTTACTCACTTCTCAACCGGACACAATTTTCTTCGGTGATTGGGATCCAGAAATGGTCTAACCAAGATTACTCCTCCTCAAATTGGCAACATCAAACCACTTTCTCCGCTACAGCTCGGACCTATTGAAGAGTTGTGCAGATGACACTTAAACAATGCTACAAAGGAAGCTTTTCTCCAAGCCAGAACACCTAGGCACAACACTCCGGGCAACATGAACAGACGCACCGCCGAAATCATTCGCAGCAGAGTTACCACAGCGTGAAATGTTCAACGAAGATCAGACTTACTAGGAAACTAACAAACACTCTGCGATAATAGTAATTGGAAAAGTTATAGGAGACCTGAATTATTCAAAAAATTTCTCCTCGTTCCACTGTCAACCTCAGAAACTGAATCCTCAGCTTAGGCCCTCAAAATTCGCAACAGAATTACGAAACCTAACAAGACCTCAATTTCATCGCCAAAAACTACAGACACAATGACTCCGACTTCAAAAAGGCTATCTTCAGGCTCATCTCAGAGCCATCTCAACACGCAGCCTCCCCAGTCATACCTCGACGTTACATCAATGCACTCAAAGGTTTAGCAAAGACACGACCATCAGGGTCACCACCGCTGATAAAGGAGGTGGTGTTGTTATCATGAAAACCATGACGATTACAGGAACAAAATGCTCAATCTACTTACATGACCCAGATACCTACAAACCTCTCACAAACTAACCCAATGTGACGACCTTACTAAACTTCTTCTTCAAAAGGACTGCCACATTCTGCGGGTCGAACAAGGGAAGAACTTCTGCACACCATGCCCAGCAACCCCAGACCTGCCAGAATTTACGGGCCTGCCAAGATCACAAGCCTGGTATAACCACTGAGGCCCATATCCTGGGAATAGGCAGTGCTTTCCCACCAGCTCTCAGGAATTCTCGCCAAAACACCTCTCTAAACTCTTGGGCAAACTATCAGACCAGCACATCTCAAACACTCAGGTGAACTTCTCAATCGCATTCGCAACATCAAACATCAGGAACAAGAAAACTTTCAGCCTTGACGTGACTTCCTATTCACTAAACGTACCTAACTAAACCAAGCCGTCGATCCTTGGCTCAGGAAAATTGACGAATTCCTTGATCGTCCCATTCCAGCCAGCTATTTCATCGACATTGTTGATCTTATGATTTGGCTTTAGTGTTTTCTCATTTCGAAAATCATCTCTTTCAGCAGACTTTTGGACTTACCCATGGGTTCCCACTCAGGTGCAGTCCCTGGCGAACCTTACATGGAACATCTAGAAGAAGACCGAACGTTTCTCACCATTATGTCCTTGTTCTGTCAACCTGGCTCCTTTCTGTTGACGGACATTCTCCTCATAACTCCAAAAACGCTTCAACGTTCACGCTCTCCAAGCAAGCTCACCAGGTCGAGCCTTCAATCCAGTTCACACTTGAAGAATAAGTTCGACACACTCTTCTTTCCTTGAGTTCTGCTCTGCAAAGCTGACCCCGAATCCTTAAGAAAAAGGAAAAAGGAGAAAGGGGAAGATGTAGCTAGAAAGAGTGAGGATGCTCCCTATACAGGCGAAGACGAGAATCTCAGAGCCGCTGAAGGGGCCATTATATCTGAAAATAACAAAGGGAAAGCACAAGTCATAGATATAGCAAATGTTCCGAACTTAAGCTTAAGGAATCATACCAGGAGGCCAGAAATTCGGGAAGAACTTTTAGCCTCAATTGAAAACTGGAAAAAAAAAAAAAAAAAAAAAAAAAAAAAAAAAAAAAAAAAAATATCTTTTTCTTTGCCAAATCTATGGCCAAAACATCAAGTATTGGACTCCTGCTTTATACGGGATGGGGCGTACACAGATGACGAACAAAGTCATGACGTGAGATACTAAAGTCCCCAATTATGATTCAGAGGTTTGTGAAACCTTTAAACTAGACGACGAGTCGAAAATCTAAATCGAATTTTATAGTGACGAGACTCAAATCTGGTCAATTCAAAAATCTCCAATTTATCCAACACCACAAGATTTCAAATAAAGCAATAAATGACATACCCCCATGCACTCTGCCCATTACACATGCACTCTGCCCCAGGCCCGATTGTGGAATTAGTGTTCATCAAGAAATGCAAGAAGCCCTTTTCACTTGTCTGCAGTATACTATGGGAGAGGGAAGCATGGACACCAGGGGTCATCCCAGAGTCCACTTAAAACAACAGGACTAGTCTGGCCCCTGGGCAGGGCGAGACATACGGGCGAGTCTCTTACACCCCCACTGTCCCTGTAACCTTCTGTAAAAAAGGGTACCAGGCTAGAGTTAGTCGGACGTTGTGGGTCGCATCCTGGGGCGATGGATCAAGACACTAAAAAAAACTTACTGAACAACTCGACTGTCTCTCAATGACCTTATGATGCACTCTCTGTGCAGATTGCACGATACACACGAAACCCTACACAAAGGGGTGGGAAGTTCGGAAACAATTGAAAAAAAAATAGACTATAGCACCAACGTCCCATTTATTTTAAATATCTTTGAAAGGGTTCTAAGAGGCATAGATCGCCACCCATCTAGATTATCATCAGTTACACAACCCAGGGGCAGCACGGGTTTAGAGCAGGTTCGCTTCTGTTTGTCCCAGCTACTGGAC
This sequence comes from Cherax quadricarinatus, assembly GCF_026875155.1. NCBI lineage: Eukaryota > Metazoa > Arthropoda > Malacostraca > Decapoda > Parastacidae > Cherax > Cherax quadricarinatus. The sequence continues at coordinate 11,834,271 of NC_069415.1, read as the reverse complement.
CACCTATGAAGGTCTTAGGATGCACTTGAGGACAAACAAAAAACGCTGATGTAGTATACATAGACTTTGCAAAAGCTTCGCGAGTGCTATTCATGGTGTAATAGTGCACAAAATTGCGTGATAACGGGAATAACAGGAAAGTTGGTAGATCGATCTATAACCTTCCTAACAAACAGACCACAAAGGGTAATCGTAAACAGAATAAAGTTGAGGCAGCCACCAGTGAAAAGCTCTGTCCATAAAGGCATAGTACGCGCTCCATCTTGTTCTTTTATCCTCATATCTGCATAGTACAAAAGATGTTAAAGCCACAGCCACTGTGTTCCTTTGCGGATGCACCCGAAATTTTCATGACAGTGTCATCCATCGATGACACTGAAAGACTCAAGTGGACATCAACCAGATCTTTACACGAGCCACTGAAAAACAATATGAAGTGCATCCGAGAGAAATTTTTAACTCTCAGATCATGGAAAACTCGAGGAAATTAAAAGTCCATCAGATTTAAAAACAACTTCTAATCACACAATAGAGCGAAAAACTAATGTGAAGGACCTGGGAGTGATAAAGTCAGAGGATTCACTTTTAAAGATCACAACAATGTATCTACCTCATCTGCTAGGAACTCTGATAGGATGGATAATGAGAACTTTCAAAACTTAGGGACGCCAAGCCCATGATCTCTTTCGGATCGCTTGTTCTCCTTAGGCTGGAATATTGCGTGCCCCACTAACCAGCGCCTTTCAAGCAGGCGAAATTGCGATTCTGCAGAATTGTACAGAGAACTTTTCACGACTGTATAAGTCGGTTAGAGCACCTAAATTACGATACGGTTGAAAGTTCTGGCTAGGTTACTCCCTGAATATGCAGACTAAGAGATACTGATAATAACACTTGGAAATTCTAGAGGGACTAGTCCAAATTTGCAACGCGCAAAATCCACTCCCCTACGAAAAGCAAAAGACTGGACAGGAGATGCAACATCCCCCAATGAAAAAGCAGGGGACGTCACCGAGGTACACTAGATACAACACAGTAAATGTCATGGACCCAAGTCTGTTCAAACTGCCTCCCGCTAACATAAGGGGGGACTTCGACAATAAGCCTATCCTCCTAGTGGGAAATTTATGGAATCAATAAATTGCCGAGGCAGTTCGAAGCACCTTGGGAAAAGATCAATTACTCAAAGCATCTCAGCCAAGGTTTTACAAAGGGACGTTTCCCTGCCTTAGAATTTTATTAAACTTTTTTCAATAGGTATTTGAGGACGTAGATTCATGGTAACGAATATGATATTGTGTATATGGGACTTCAGTAAGGGCTTGTGACAGAGGTCCCACATCCAGGAGATATTGAGGAAAATTAAGCACATGGAATAGGAGGAGAAAGTTTTTCTGGATAGGGGCATGGCTGAACAACTAGGAGCAGAGAGTTTGCATATAAATGGGGAGAAACAAGAGTGGGGAAGCGTCACGAGCGGTGTTCCACAGGGGTCTGTGTTGGGCCCCTTGCTGTTCACAATGCTACATAAACGGCATAGATGAGGGCCATAAAAAGCGACATCGGCAAGTTTGCCGAGGACACCAAAAATAGGCCGTCGAATTATTCTGACGAGGAATTCGAGCACTCCAGGAAGATTTGATAGGACTGATGCAGTGGTCGGGAGAAGTGGCAGGATGCAGTTTATATAGACAAATGCAAAGATTAAATGTTGGACAGGACATAACCATGGCCAAATATAAACTAAATAATGTAGATCATAATATTACGGAATGCGAAAGATGTAGGCGAGTTCTGGATAGCAGTATTGAAACCAAGACAACGTGTCATACGTGTTCGCAAACCAGCTAATAGACTCCTTGGCTTCATATCAAGAAGCATAAATTATAGGAGTCCTCAGGTTGTTCCTTCAAAACCTATACCATCTTGGTTAGGGCCTTCATTTAGATTATGCTGCCTCAGTTTTGGTCACCGTATTACCGAAATGGATATAAATTCTCTGGAAATGTACAAAGGAGGGAGACAAAGATGATCCCATGTATCAGAATCCTTCCCTATGGGGATAGACTAAGGGGCCCTGAAACCAGCACACTCTAGAAAAAGACGTAGAATTAGGGGGGGATATGATTGAGGTGTTATAATGGAAGACGCGGAATAAATAAAGGGGATGTAAAATAAGTGGCCTGATAATATCTAGCCTTAGACAGGACTCGCAGCAATGGTTTTAAGTTGGAAAAAATTCAGATTTCAGGAGGGCTTTAGGAAAGTAGTATGGTGTGGTAAATAAGTTGTGGATGAGTGGAAACTACTCCCAGTACGGTTATAGAGGCCCAGACCGTTGTGTAGCTTTAAAAATAGGTTTGGATAACTACATGAGTAGATCGTGGGTGGGTGTGGTTCGACCTCATAGCTTGTGCTTAACGGGTCGGTTGCCGATGTGTTCCTCCTTGAGTCAATTGACTGACCTGACTAGGTTGGGTGCCTTGGCTTAAGCCGGTAGGGACATTGGACCTGCTCGCATGGGCCAGTAGGCTTTCTGCAGTGTTCCTTCGTTCTTATGTTCTTATGTTCTTATTACAAATAGACCCCTGGACTTCTGTTCCGGTAGGCGTTGGACAGCACCTAAGTCAGTTTACTGATAGTGGTTTGCGTTCGGCCAGCGCTAGTACCGCCTGGTTGATAGACCCTGATCCACCACGAGGCCTGGTTTCGGGACCGGGCCAGGGGACGTTGATCCCCGAAACCCCTCCAGGTATATCCAGGTAGGAGCTGCGATGTAGCAACAATAGTGGCAGAAAGCAGAACAGTAGCAAAAAGCAGCAGCAGGAAGCAGCAACAGTCGCAGAAGAATCAACAGTAGCAGAAGCAGCAACAGTAGCAAAAGCCGCAACAAGTGAAGAGCGCAAACGTAGCAAAAGCAGCAACTTTAGAGAAGCAGCAACAGTTAGCAAAAGCAGCAGCAGAAAGCAGCAAGCCGTAGCAGAAGGCAGCAACAGATATCTGAGCAGAACAGTAGCAAAAGCATGCAACAGTAGCGAAGCAGCAACCCGTAGCAGAAGCAGCACAGTAGCAGAAGCCGGCAACAGTAGCAAAAGCAGCAACAGTTAGCAGAAACAGAACAGTAGCAGAGCAGCAAACAGATAGCAGAGACGCAGCAACAGGAGCAGAAGCAGCAACGCGTAACAGAAGCATAACTGTTAGCTGAAGCAGCAACAGCAGAAAACAGCAACCGGTGCAACATTAGCAGTAGCAGCAACAGTAGCAGAATGAGCAGCAGTATGCAGAAGCCAGCAACAGTGCAGAAAGCAACAACAACTACAGCAACAAAGCAAGTAGTTGTGAGGGCGCTGTCAATCAAGTGACGCCGAGGAAAGGAACGTGAGGGTGGGGTGGGAGCAGCGGAACACTCAGTGTCGAGGCCATGCTGACGCCCCCCCCCATAAGTGAAGTATTACTCCCCTGACCACTACTCGACTACCCCACTCACAGACACTGGCAAGCGGCCTTCACTGGCACGAGGGCGTCTGGTAAGTTTGCAAATAAGTTGCGACAAATACACGAGTGGAATAATTAAGCCGGCAGTCTCAACTTGATTATTTTTATGTTAAACAGCAAATAACGGCATATGTTAAATGTATGATTTACAGCTGTGTTGACCTCAGCAGAACACTAATTATTGGTGATATCATTTGTATATACCAGCCATCTTACCGCATCGACTCCTCTGTTTCGATATGTTGATGACATAAAAGGTACGATTAAGGGACATTCATAATTGTGGATTCATCAAAAAACGTATTCCCAGCAGTTTATATTAACGAAAATAACACCGGAGGAGAGACTGTAATTTTAATCAAGGGGGAAGCGCTAATAGTAGGATTTATAAGCGCCTGTGGGGGATGTGGAAGGTTTTTCAGGCTTTAATTCAGGGAATGGAGCACAGATCCCTTCCCTGTCAAGAACCCCTCACCAGCATCAAGGGACATCTCTTGGGTTTCCGTTTCTAAAGGAAAATGGCGTAGATGCCGAGGCCTTAGAGGTGTCGGTGGTGGTCGCTGCCACTGTACGTCATCAGGGGCGGAGCCACTATGGAAAACTAATGAAGCTCAAGCTTCAGGGGCCCCTAATTTCGGAGGGGGGGCGGCCCCGGAAGCACCTTTGGCAACATTGCTTAAAATTTTGGCCTATTGTATGAGAAGGAGTTTTATAAAAATATTAATTATCGTGGTAATTTAGTCAAAAATAATAGCTAAAATAAAAATTGAAGGGTTCTTAAAGTATGATGTAAGCCTAGCCGTAGTTGGTGGCCATGGTGGACCATAACAGGCTCAACCTTCAGAACACCCAAAAGTTTAGGTCCGCCACTGGTTAGTCAGTGGCTTTGGAATGTTGAAACCATGTGACTATTCATCCCCTCGATATATCACGGTAAAATGGGGGTATGTACCAAAATGGTATATAGACTAGACATAATGTTAAGTGCATCATGTGGAAGAGCGCGAGTACTCTAGGCCAGGAATAGATCTAGGACTCTTGGTGCTGCTCTCTGCTAGTCACGTGCTTAAAACTAAGGCCACAGGCAGCAATTCCCCCTAGCGGCAGGGCATGTTGAAACACTGGGTACGGATTCGCGGCTCACCATCCTAAGTAAATAAGTTAAGTTTATTCAGGTATACACAAAAACAGTTACATAGGAATTATCATACCTAGCAGCATATGTGTAAGAGACCCTGGGACAACCAAAAAAGTCAGACAGAGGTTGACTATTATTTCCATTAAGGTTCCTTTTACCTTATTATATATAATTACAGGTTATATTTTCTTATTATTCTTAATGAAGATTGACATCTTATTATCATTTTTAAAAGTCTATTCTACTACGCGAGGGTCATTAAGCCTCTCTACAATACGAGGGGCTCTATTACAGGAATAGGTTCACAAATTTACACGTATGTTAGCTAAAAATGAAAAATCATTCCCCGTCCTTTCATCAGACATTATCAGACACCTTTTGGAACTCTTCTTGTGTTGAACTGGTTCATGCTATGACATGTGCGGGAATGTCTGTTCCCATTCCTTTAATGCTGTACATTAAACAGGTGTTTTGAAAGCCTGGCCACTGACTAGAAAAGACCCGGGCTGAGACAAGTCCGCGAACTTACTACCTTTACCGATGGGTGGGCATACTGGTAACATTCTCAACTGAAGTTACATGTTTGTGCGTCTGGAGGCGTTAATTGCTCTGCCAGACACTAAATCTTGCCATCAGTTAACGTGCGGTTAAGGATGCAAACTGTTTACCCAACAACAGATTTTCAGGTGTTCTTAATGAATCGTTGATAGGTCAAATGATGACCTCTTGTTTGTTTTTCTGACGATTTTAAATTAAACAAGTAGTAGGTGACAAATTTACTTTGATATGGCAAACTTAGGGTGCCACGTTCTCCAAAATGGGTTCATCACGGCAATGTGATATCTTCTTACTAAATTTTAGATTTAATTCTCGAGGGATTGTGGTATTGTTGGTTGTGCCCATGGGTAGTGGAAGGGGCGTTCTTATCCACTACATGGTGCTTGATGACTAAGAACCATCATCTTAGTAGGTTTGAGGCAAGAAAGAGGCTCTCCGTAGGACTTTATCTTGTACAGTCACAGACGCTTTGACTTAAAAACCCCTTTCTTAGTCTCCTGCGAATCCCCGTTGGGGACGGAAATTCTGTCTTTCGTCTTTAGCTTTGGATCAAGATGAATTTCAAATAGTCAAGAATAAAAACCTCCAGTGGGTGACGGTGAAAGGACTCTACGAAGCTTGCCTTACCACTTGCGTTGGGAATGGCTTAATTTGTTAAGATCACGGCAATTCTGACACTGAAAGAAGCCTTTGTTGTAGTTTGGCGACCGACGATGTCGAGGACAGAAAAAACCTATTTACATCATCTGCGTATGAATACAATACTTAGACCGTGGTTTTCAAGTCATGGTCATCTCCAGCAAATTGGGAGCCCAAACGATCTTTTCCTAAGAGGCCTTGAATAAATTGATCACCTTCAACCTCTCGCCGCCCTGAGACTTCTATTGAAGATCAAACCCTGGGCGAAAGTGTAGACCCACCTTCTCAAGATACCTACCAGCCTTATCCATGTTGAAAATCACATTCACGGGTGTGACTAATAAGCTGCCCAAGCTCTGGTGACGGGTTGGCATTTATACTATTTTAACAAACCCCATTACATTGAAGCTGAACATTATCATCATGTCACTCAATGGTGGAGTTGCTTATATTATCTACATTCCACAAAGGACTGCCCATTACGGTACTAGGTAATGTCTGCTGTGGGATGAGGGCCACGACTTCAAGAACCGCCACTACTCCACCTAAGTGGACTACACTGCAAGAATGACCATATACTTTCTTGCTGCCCGAGGCCGATATCGTCATTGAAAGTTCTGAGAATGACCCAGGATGCAGAAACCAGAAGAAGTTACCTGCAAGTCCCCTACTATGCTGCCATCGACAAACTTCAGGCAGACACACAAAACTTCCTAAAGGCCACTCTACCATCCACCACTACAACCATCACTCTCAACTTGAGAACCGACGAAAATCCATACTGTCTGCGTGTACGCCCACGTGCATAATATGGCAATCCCTAGATCCTTTAACACTGTAATTAACGAGCTCTTTGCTGAACAACATGCCAAGTTGTCTTCCCAGCCTCTCCACCATTCTGCCAACTTTATCACGTTCACAAATAGTTCTAGTCAATGTTCGTCTATAAGAAAACAAGACTCAACATTGATCTGTGTCAAGTTTCAAGGACTTGGAAAAGTTTGTAAAACATCGTCACAACGGCAAATACAATTCTCTCACCGACCATTCACCATGTAGCAGCTACCCTTCTCCATCTTCCAACAACCTTCTTTCCCTTTGCCGGACCGCCAGCCCCAAAAAATAACAATCCACATCAGACTGAGTTTCGCCCACCATGCATTTTGCATGGTGGGCGGAAAACTTATCACCACTGTGTGGCGAAACGTTTCCTCAATAAAAGATACGCCAAGTCGTGCCAATGTGTCTAATTTATCAACTTGTCGGGTCCTGAACCATTCATCTACATGCAAAAATGCAGCCAGCCTTGTTATGTTCTCGTGCCCTTTTACATCGTCCTCGTTTGCTGCTTCACTATGTTTTGGTGGGCTGGGTTTTAGCCCGGTTCTATATCTACAACTCATGACCTTCCTCTCACTATTCTTCGTCTGTCACATCCCCCGCTCACCACCTGTGGGTCTAACCTGTGAGTCCTTCGTTCGTTCCGTTTCACCTCTTGAGACATAATAATGGGGGAAAGTTTTATCCTTTCGACCAAATTTGCTCAAGAACGTAGACGTTTTAAAATGAAAAATTTCCGGACATAAATTGTGGAATGTGGAAAATAGATTTGGAATAGTTTTACTGGCGGTCGTGATTATGCTATGTGTATTGTGTGTGAATTAGTTATGACAGTCGCAAGTGTGTTGACAGTTGTGATTGTTTAAAGCGGGGAAGAAAAATTGATTCCAAAGGAATGGGAGGTTAAAGGGTTGAGAAAGGGGAGTGAATGGAAGAAGAGGGGGAGGAGAAAACAAGGGGAATAAGAGGGGAGGAAGAGAGAAACGAGGAGGGGGAGAGGAATTAAGCTATTTACTATGGTTGGGCCCCACCATTAAGAAGCTATTGTCACGAACTTATTAAACTGGCAGAAAATTAATTGCCTTTCTTGTCGTATAAATATCCGTTGTGAAATCGCAGAAAAAAAAAAAAAAAAAAGCAATTGCAAACTTGTATAACTACTACCAATTCTGAGTCCTGTAGTATATCCCTATTATCTCTATGTGACTTGATGGGTTGTATTATAACCCCTTAAAGAATATTTATCACTTCACTTACACTTTTAATTGCCCAAAGTGGTTGGGCCACTTACCTTTTTATATTCTACTCTCCCCCCCCTCCCACCCTTTTCCATTTTTTAATTTCCATCCTTACCCATCCTTCTTCCTTTACCCGATCTTACCAAAGCTCTGGTCATCAGAACTCGAATCGAATCTCCAAAACACTTAATCTACGCAACTCACAATAGTTAATTATTATGGGTGTTGCGTAGGGTCACTCCTGATAACATTCACTTCACAATGTCATGTAGATTATTTCTCGTTCATGGTAGTAATCGCTTGAACAAGAAAGAAAAGGTAAGGAGGGAAAATAGGAATCACACCAAACTGATGAGGACTGATAGTAATTTCTGGGTAACAAAACGTCCGTCCCTGACCCCACACAAATTCATGGCCTTGTTAAAACAGTTGAATGGGTGGCTCTTGATTGGAGGATCACTGCGGTATAGTCCTTGGACCAGGCCTTGGGTGGATCAGGGCCTGATCAACACCGGCTATTGCTGTGGCGTACAAAGTCCGACGTACAACCTCAGTCTGGCTGATCGGGTATTTATAACACCCCCCCCCCCCCCAACAAACACGCAATACGACTCATTTAAATTTGCGGACATTTCAAGGGCCTTAAACCATTCACCAACAAAAAAAAAAAAATGGAGTCTACTGCGATGTTGCCAGCCTTCAGAGACATACACAAGATACTTGACAGCGGAAATAATAAAATAACAGGGTTACAGCTGTTTTTAGATGCGATGAAAAAGCAGGCAAAAAGAGAACAACTAGAATACAAAATGGTAACAATATAGCAACTAATGTTATAGCGAGATTATCCTGAAGGCAGCTCAGAGAAAAAGAGTCACACACACATGAGATGGGGAACTCTGGCAGTACACCCAATCTTGTGGCGCCACGCCAGAAGATTGGTAAACATACTTGACCTTTTGTCACAGAAATGGTGACCTAATATAGTACCAGTCAGGTGGGGGCTGTTGTTTGTACGTGGGATACTTGCGGCCAAGCAGTAACAACCTGCTTGATCAGGGCCCTGATACATAGGGGATGCCTGGGTCAAGGTTGGGCCGCGGGGGCGTTGCCCCCGAAACATCCTGCAGGTTAGCTTTGATTCGCGACAAATTGATGTCCGTTTTCGCGCGGCAGGACTATTATTTTTTTATCGTCAATAATCTGACCCAACTTAACATAACCCCCAACCTAACTTAGAAAATAGACTGCAAACTGTTGATGAAAGTCTACACAGTTCTAACTTAGAAGAAAACGGTTTGGTGCAAGGGCGTGTTAGCCCACGATGAAATAACAACTGGAAAATAGGTTAAAATTTACTGGAAACATAAGTCAGCTGAACGGTACTCCTTTTAACCTGACTGATGGAGAATCAAGTTGTGTCCGGAAAAACCCGCTGCAAATTTTGTCAAGGTTAGGGACCAAGCTAGCATGATTTGTTGGAGGAAAGTGAACAACAATTTTGTGGTACATACAGCGGGTGGTCAGGTTTCAGATAGTCTGTATTATGGATTAAAGTGGATATGACTTGCCTGAACATACGAAGAACACTGCAGCAGGCTATGGCCCATGCGAGGCAAGTCCAGGGGAAAAAGAGCTTACAAGCTTCCTATATGAACCATACACGGGCGGGATTTGAACCCGCCGGTCAGAGAGTTCCATCAAACTCAGACCGTCGCGTTAGCCACTGGACGCTAGCCACAATAAGATTCGTCCAACTAGGTATATTTCTACCCCCATAGTGAAGGTTTAGCACAGGCACCACTGAACCCCCCCCCCCCCCCCCCCCCCCACCCCCCCCCCCCCCCCCCCCCCCCCCAATATCCCTGACCAACAATGCAAGTTTTTACAGGACGAATTCCAGCTAGCGTGGGCCGTGACGAACTCTAGCCTCAAGTCCCCTCACTGCCGTCAATGCTAGCTGGAGATTCGGTCTATAAAAAACCTTGCATTTGTGGTCCACAGTGGTGCTTATGGTATCCTTCCTATGGTGTAGAATATAACCTAGTTGGACAAATCTTATGTGGTCGCTTATAGCGGGTCCAGTTGGCTAACGCGACGTGTCTGGAGTTTTTGAGACTCTCTGACGCGGGTTCTACCCCCGCCCGTGGTACTGGTTTGGTTTGCAAATGTGTCATTACGATTTCGTGAGCCATGTTCCTAATGAATGAAAGACCTCCGGAAAGGGAGGAAAGTTATTTCTTTATAGTTTACATTCGTGTAGCCATATAAGTTGTTTACTTATTTAGTATTGGTGAAATACCAGGTATACTTTAATCTTGTTGCTCGCCTTTTTTGCAAATGATTTTGCATTCAGTTGAGTTAAGTAATATTTTATTTTTCTGGTTATAATTCACGACTGACTTTCTACTGTATCTATTAGCGAGGCTGTTATTAAGATATTTTACAAGTCCCAGTGTTTATGTATAGTGTACATACCACCAGGGCAGATTATGATGAGTCGAAGGACAGCGTAAAAACCAACTGTAAGCTAAATCATGTTTATAAAATTGCTCACAATGTCCAGAATATCTTGCTGTTCAATTTTTGTCATGGTTGGGAACCAAAAGCAATCATAGTACTAGGGGGAGAGAACACAACTTTGTAGTAGCCACAGTCAGTGGCCAGGCTTCAAACTACCTTGGAACTATAAACACACATTGCAGTAAATGTTATACGTTATTGACAACGTTTCACCCAAACAGTGGGCTTTTTCAAGTCACACCCGGATCTACCTGGGGTTGGGATGGTACGAGAGTATTTATAGTTCAGAATGTTGAGGTCAGGCTGGAGAATGCTGAATCTGATGATCTACGGGTGGGGTTATAGAGTCTTGGGTAGCTAGGTGGAGGGTATTGGACAGTTGTGACGTAGATTTTGCAGTGTTCTATGTTCTATGTGGGATAGCGATGAGATGTTTCTTGGCGAGGTGGTTCAGCTGATGTTATAGAACGCCATTGTTCTGGTTGAATTTGTTGGTTATAGAGGATAACGATGATTCCAGGAGTCTTCTGTATTGAGTGTTGTCTTCTGTGGCTATAAGTCTTGAGTTTCTGTGGTTAATTAAATGGTTATGTGAATTGCAATGTTGTCACATGGCATTCCTTGTTATCGTCAGTCCTGCTTGCATATTGGTGTTCTGCAATACGTGTATGGATGTCTCTTGAATGTTTCGCCCACATATAATTTGTTGCAGTCATTCAAGGGATTATGTTACCCCTGCTGAGGATGGAGGGCTTGTCCTTCTTCTACTGGTGATGTCCTTGATGGTCGATGGTTGTGTGAGGTATGGATACTTGGAGATTATGTTTGGCAAAGATGTTGGAAACATGTTTGGCAAGGAGTTGGTGGGAAGGACTATGTATCTCTTTCGGCAGAGTCTTCTCTGGGGCGTTGGTGGTGAAGATGTTTAATGTCGCCCGTCTGGAGTTCTGATGGAAGTGGCGAAGGATAGTGGGAGCTTTAGAAAATACTTGTTCAATTATCGTGCTTCTTCTCAAGGAACTCTAGAGTTGCTGCCGATTGAGTGCACGCAGGAAGAAGGCCTATAATTACAACGTTTGGTTTGGTGTGTCGTGGTGAGAGTAGAGTGGAGAGGAAGATTCGTTTTGGTTGGTGGGTTTATTCGATCGACTTTTTAAACGAAGTTCGTGGTCAGCTTTGCAGAGAGAAACATCAAGGAAGGAAGAGTGTTGTCGACTTCTTCTTCAAGTCGTGTACTGGATTGAAGGCTCGACCCTGGTTGAGCCTGGTCTTGAGGTGCATGAACGCTTAAGCGTTTAGGGAGTTTATGCGGAGGAATGTCGTCAAACAATAAACGGAGACAGGGTGAACTCAGGACGACGGAATAATTGGTGGAGAAACGTTCGGCTTCAGATGTTCCAAGTAATAGGTTCGCCAGGATGCACTGAGTGGCGAACATTGGGTCGGTCAAAAGTTGCTGAAAGAGATGATTTTCGAAGAGAAACACGTAAGCCAACACATAGTTCAACAAGGTCGATGAAATCGGGCTGGAATGGGAAAGATTCAAGTGTCGTCAATTGTCCTGCGCAAGAGTTCGATGGCTTGTTTAGTTAGGTACTTTAGTGAATAGGGAGTCACGTCAAGGCTGGAAGTTTCTTGTTCCTGATGTTGATGTTGCGAATGCGATTGAGAAGATCGCCTGGTGTTTGAGTGTGCTGGACTGCTAGTGCAAGAGTTCTAGAGAGGAGTTTGGCGAGAATTTCCTGAGAGCTGGTGGGGAGGCACTGCCTATTCCGAGGATATGGGCCTCAGATGGTATACCAGGCTTGTGAGTCTTTGGCAGGCCGTACATTCTGGTCAGGTTGGGGTTGCTGGCATGTTGGTGTGCAGAAGTTTCTTCCTTGTTCTTGAGCCCCTCAGATGCGGCGAGTCCTTTGAAGAAAAGTTTTAGTAAGGTTGTACCTTTGGTTGTTGTGAGAGGTTTGTTAGGTATTGGGTCATTAAGTAGATTGAGCATTTTGTTCTGTAATCGTCAGTTGTTCATTGATACCAACACCACCTCCTTTATCAGCGGTGGGTGACCTCGATGGTCGTGTCTTTTTTCTGCTAAACCTTTGAGTGCTGCATTGATGTAACGTCGAGAGGTTATGACTGGGGAGCTGAGTGTTGAGATGGCTGCTGAGATGATGCCTTGAAGATAGCCTTTTTGGAAGTCGGAGTCATTGTGTCTATCGAAAAAAACCCATCAACCATACGATCTTCTACACTTCTACATCACACGGACACCAAACCAAGTGGTGTAATTATAGCTTCTTCCTGGTGCACTCAGTTTGCAGCAACGAGTTCCTTGTGGAAGAATGCACTATAATGAACAAGTATTTTCTCAACACTATACTCGCCAATTCATCAGTGACTGCCGACGGCGAGCATTAAACATCTTCAACCCACCCAGAGAATGACACTGCCGAGACGAGATACATAGTCTTTCCCACCAACTCCATGGCCAAAACATGTTTTCCAACATCTTTGCCAAACTCATTCCAAGTATCTACCTCCACAACACGTCCATCTAAGGACATGCACCAGTAGTAGACACAAGGACAAAGCCGAATCCTCTGCAGGGGGTTTATTACATATATACCTTTGTAATGACTCAACAAATTATATGTTGGGCGTAAAACATCAAGAGACCTGCCAAACACGTATTTCAGAACACCATATGCAAGCTAGGCCTGACGATACAAGGAATGCTGGGTGTACAACGTGCAATTCACATAACATTTAATTAATACAGAAAAACTCAAGGAAACTTATAGCCACAGAAGACACCACTCAATACAGAAGAATTCTGGGACTCATCGTATTATTCTCTATAACCAAAATTTCAACCAGAAACAATGGCTTCTTATAACATAGCTTGGAACCCACTCGCCAAGAAACTTCTTCATCGCTATCCACATTAAGAACATAGAACACGTGTCAAGACAGTATCTTACTCACAACTTGTCCACTACCCCGCCTAGCTACCCAAGATCTATAACCCCACCCGGTAGTCATCGAGGATGCAGCATTCTCCACCTCTGACCTCAAACATTCTGAACTATAAGACTCCCGTACCTTCCAACCCAAGGTTAGATCCGTCGTGTGTGACTTGAAAAAAGCCCACTGTGTGGGTGAAACTGATGTCAAATAAATGGATACATATACTGCATTTGTGTTGATATTTCCATTGTGTCGGTCTTTTTATACCATGTTTTCCATGTGTCTAACCACTGCAGTAGAAATGATCCTTCCACAGAAAACCTGACCTTCTTCTAAAAGCTTACTCACTTCTCAACCGGACACAATTTTCTTCGGTGATTGGGATCCAGAAATGGTCTAACCAAGATTACTCCTCCTCAAATTGGCAACATCAAACCACTTTCTCCGCTACAGCTCGGACCTATTGAAGAGTTGTGCAGATGACACTTAAACAATGCTACAAAGGAAGCTTTTCTCCAAGCCAGAACACCTAGGCACAACACTCCGGGCAACATGAACAGACGCACCGCCGAAATCATTCGCAGCAGAGTTACCACAGCGTGAAATGTTCAACGAAGATCAGACTTACTAGGAAACTAACAAACACTCTGCGATAATAGTAATTGGAAAAGTTATAGGAGACCTGAATTATTCAAAAAATTTCTCCTCGTTCCACTGTCAACCTCAGAAACTGAATCCTCAGCTTAGGCCCTCAAAATTCGCAACAGAATTACGAAACCTAACAAGACCTCAATTTCATCGCCAAAAACTACAGACACAATGACTCCGACTTCAAAAAGGCTATCTTCAGGCTCATCTCAGAGCCATCTCAACACGCAGCCTCCCCAGTCATACCTCGACGTTACATCAATGCACTCAAAGGTTTAGCAAAGACACGACCATCAGGGTCACCACCGCTGATAAAGGAGGTGGTGTTGTTATCATGAACACTGACGATTACAGGAACAAAATGCTTAATCTACTTAATGACCCAGATACCTACAAACCTCTCACAACTAACCAAGTGGACAACCTCACTAAAACTTTTCTTCAAAGGACTCGCCGCATTCTGAGGGGCTCAGAACAAGGGAAGAAACTTCTGCACACCATGCCCAGCAACCCCAGACCTGCCAGAATGTACGGCCTGCCAAAGACTCACAAGCCTGGTATCCCACTGAGGCCCATATCCTCGGGAATAGGCAGTGCTCCCCACCAGCTCTCAGGAATTCTCGCCAAACACCTCTCTAAACTCTTGGGCACTATCAGTCCAGCACATCTCAAACACTCAGGTGATCTTCTCAATCGCATTCGCAACATCAACATCAGGAACAAGAAACTTTCCAGCCTTGACGTGACTTCCCTATTCACTAAAGTACCTACTAAACAAGCCATCGATCTCTTGCGCAGGAAAATTGACGATTCACTTTGATCTTCCCATTCCAGCCAGCGATTTCATCGACCTTGTTGAACTATGTGTTGGCTTTACGTGTTTCTCTTTCGAAAATCACCTCTTTCAGCAGACTTTTGGACTACCCATGGGTTCGCCACTCAGTGCAGTCCTGGCGAACCTATACATGGAACATCTAGAAGCCGAACGTTTCCCCACCATTATTCCTTCGTCTGTCACCTGGCTCCGTTATGTTGACGACATTCTCCTCATAACTCCTAAACGCTTCAACGTTCAAGCTCTCCAAGACAAGCTCAACCAGGTCGAGCCTTCAATCCAAGTTCACACTTGAAGAAGAAGTCGACAACACTCTTCCTTTCCTTGATGTTCTACTCTGCAAAGCTGACCACGAACTTCGTTTTAAAGTCTATCGAAAACCCACCAACCAAAACGATCTTCTCCACTTCTACTCTCACCACGACACCAAAACCAAACGTGGTGTAATTATAGGCTTCTTCCTGCGTGCACTCAGAATCTGCAGCAACGAGTTCCTTGAGGAAGAATGCACTATAATTGAACAAGTATTTTCCAAACTCCACTATCCTCGTCACTTCATCAGAGACTGCAGACGGCGAGCATTAAACATCTTCAACACACCCAGAGAAGACACTGCCGAGAAGAGATACATAGTCCTTCCCACCAACTCCATTGCCAAACATGTTTCCAACATCTTTGCCAAAACATCATTCCAAGTATCTACCTCCACAACCACGACCATCAAGGACATCACCAGTAGTAGACAGGACAAGCCTCCATCCTCTGCAGGGGTATACATAATCCCTTGTAATGACTGCAACAAATTATATGTGGGCGAAACATCAAGAGACCTCCAAACACGTATTTCAGAACACCAATATGCAAGCAGGACTGACGATACAAGGAATGCCTGTGTACAACATCGCAATTCACACAACCATTTAATTAACTACAGAAACTCAAGACTTATAGCCACAGAAGACAACACTCAATACAGAAGAATCCTGGAATCATCGTTTATCTCTATAACCAACAATTTCAACCAGAAACAATGGCTTCTATAACATAGCTGAACCACTCGCCAAGAAACTTCTTCATCGCTATCCCACATAAGAACATAGAACACTGCAGAAGGTTACTCACAACTTGTCCAATATCCCCGCCTAGCTACCAAGACTCTACAACCCCACCCGGTAGATCATCAGATGCAGCAATTCTTCACCTGACCTCAACGTTCTGAACTATAAATACTCCCGTACCTTCCAACCCCAGGTAGATCCGTGTGTGACTTGAAAAAGCCCACTGGTGGGTGAAACGTTGTCAATAAAGGATCACATTATACTGCATTTGTGTTTATATTTCCACCATACTGCTTAAGTCCTCATTTTATTTCAGGTGTACCCATCATTTGCCCTTAAAGGAAATT
>NC_069415.1:11751892-11817491 GCF_026875155.1 Cherax quadricarinatus | reverse complement strand
GTTTCAAAAATGTTTTTAAATAGGATAGCCCGGAGTTCCCTTTGTGCATGCGCGGATGTGCGGGGGTAGAGGTCGACTCGGGGCATGGGGGAGGGGGCCCAGTGTTTTTGAATGGGTTAAGAGGCGTGAAAGCATGGAACCAGGAAATTGGCGTTCACGGCGGCCTAAGGATTAATATAGGCCTCATTTCATAATAGGAAGTGTCGTAACTGTTCCTGGTGGAGTGGAGGGAACGTGATTTATGGGACCACCGTAATAGAGTGGTAAAATGAGTGAATAAGGGTAGGACCGGGTGACTGGTGCGTCGCCATGGACTGTGTCCCGGGCAAAATTACCCTTGGTTTAATCATCACTCATCGGTCTCAGATTTAATGAGTGATCTTCTAATGTGTATAATAATTATGAGACATTAAATCGTCTGTGAATTGTAATGTAATTAATGATAATAACGCTAAGTTAAGAGAATGCGTGAAGTGAAATAAGTCGCCTTGCTCCGAGTGAACACGCTAGACCACGTTGTTCCCGTCACGAGGAAAGTGAAGTTCATTGAGTCACGACTTCTAAACCGGACAAACCAACGGATACTCGTCCTGCTGGAAAAAGAACCGTGTCGGTGTAGCAGGACATCGAAATGAGATGGTGAATGGAGGAAATAAGGAGTATCAATCACCCACAGTTAAGTAACTCTTCTAGTTATAGCAGACTGATACTGGCCAGTTAGGTATGTTGTAATTGGATAGGTTATGGGTGATCCAGCTACATCAAGTGACCACCAGAGAATATCTGGTAAGTGGTGGGATTATATACAAATGTTTTTCTTTGATGGATATATCCATGTGTAAGCTACCCCCCCCCCTCTTCATTCAGTTACACTAATATAATCTATACAGTCCACAATTAATTAGTAGCGCCGTACTTGTGGGTGCTACCCAATTTATACTGGCCCGGTGGCCTGGTGGCTAAAGCTCCCGCTTCACACACAGAGGGCCCGGGTTCGATTCCCGGCGGGTGGAAACATTCGACACGTTTCCTTACACCTGTTGTCCTGTTCACCTAGCAGCAAATAGGTACCTGGGTGTTAGTCGACTGGTGTGGGTCGCATCCTGGGGGACAAGATTAAGGACCCCAATGGAAATAAGTTAGACAGTCCTCGATGACGCACTGACTTTCTTGGGTTATCCTGGGTGGCTAACCCTCCGGGGTTAAAAATCCGAACGAAATCCTATCCTATCCTGTCTCGGATAGATATGGATAAGATTGTGAGGGTCGAGGGGCCACCTGCAGTGACCAGAGGTGGTTAAGTTTTCTCACATGTCTACACGGGTGACTACGGTAAACAATATAGTTGTTGTCTCCCAAGGAGATTACTCGTATGCATGTAATGTTGAGGTATGTACAAGTAATCACCCCTATAAAAATTTTCACACCTAGAGCCATAATAGTTCTTATTGTAACATATGATGGAAACCCTGTTGCCAACAAAACTTAATGTATTCGCTGTTACAGGAATAGAGATAAGTTCATATGTTTCATCTGAAGTCTGTAAAAACTTATTGCATCATTCTGAAGGCTCCTCGCTAGAGTATGCAACAAAATATAGGTGTTCCAAGTTAATGATGACGTTTGTATACTATTACACATATACTCAAGTGACAATTTTAGTTTGCTTCACAAGGAATTTAAAACAATTCTTAAGAGAGTTTTAAGCCAAAAGTTTAATTATATAATAGTATGACCTTAGCAAAAGTTTTCTTTTCTCATATACTAATATAAGAAAAATATGCTCAGTATGTGTAACAAATCAAAAGTAAAAAAAAAAACTTAGTGACTAACAAAAATTTTGAATCCATATAAAATGAATAGTTTGAGAGTCTGAGTTAGTTTTAAATAATGAATCTGAATTTAGCTTAAGGAAATTAAATACCCTTAATTTTTAAGAAAGCAACAATCGAAAAACACATTCCAGAACTTAACACATTAAGGTACAGGTATTACCCAAAGGTTTATACACCCTAAGTATTCATAGCATACCAGTTTTTACTAAAAGACACAGCTATATAAAAAATTTTAAACTATATGCGTTTAGGAGGTACCCATGCTTCAGTTTTAGGCTTGGGGTGCTATATGGAACGTAGGCTTCTTCTGTGCCAGTTTTTATTCTCTGTATGTCCACTCAGCCATCCATAACTAGTTGGAGCAACCTCAGTTGGGAGTTTATCAGTGTTGTGGTGTAACCATCCAAACCTGTCTGCTAGTACCAAAGATTATTATTATTAAAATCAAGGGGAAGAGCTAAACCCGGAGGATTATACAGCGCCTGGGGGGATGTGGAAGGCATTCAGGCTTAATTCGGGGAACTGGATCACAGATCCAATTCCCTAAATCAAGAGCCCCTCACCAACATCAAGGAACCTTCCTTGAGGGGTGCTGCTAGTACCAAAGAGCCATCATAATCCATTCCATAATAACGTGGGTGATATATTACCCAACGGTCACGACCGAGTAGGAGTTGTTTATTTTCATAGTATTTGTTTCCAAGAGCATTCTCACCCACTAGGGTGCCATCTTTAAGGTCATCAACCCTATAGAGCTGATAAAGGGCGCCCCTGATGCCACCATGATTCCTGATGATCCTGACAGCCTTGACCAGTTTATCCAGAAAAAAAAAGAGGCCTTACGAATTTCATCCCATAGAAGTTTAACGCACTCCCTATCACGATTTGGGGCCCTGTAAATCACACCCAAAATTAATTTTTCACGGCCCTCGAGAAGCTGTAACCAAACAGATTCAGTGGCTGACGCTTCTAATTTTATATCTTGTCTAACACAACAATTTAAATTGTCTCTGACTACATCGTTACTCCACCACCCTTCCTGTTGACCCTGTCAGTGTGGAATAATTTATAGCCTTGTATGTGACATTCAGAAGGCATCTCTCTATCTTTCAGATTGAGCCAGGTCTCTGTTATAGCAATGATATCTATGTTTGTTGCACTTGCAATTAATCTTAGCTCATCTCTCTTATTTCTTACACTCCTGCTATTGGTATAATAGACCTTAAGGGATCTAGTCCCTTGCTGCCCTCTGCTGTCTCCCTTTGTTTGCTGACCTGATCTATTGTTTTTATTTATAACTTCATGATGAATGTCTTTTATACATTTACTGTTTTCAACCCTAGTGTTGCAACCTGACTGTTTCCTACGCACACCCATACCTCTATCCTCTATCAGTTTAAAATCCTAGGCATTCCAGCAATGGCCCTCTCGATTGAGCTTGCAAGAGCTACCACCCCTGACCCAGAAAGATGTACTCCATCCCTTGCCTACATATCATGTTTGCCATAAAAGTTGTCCCAGTTGTCAATGAATGGGATTGCACGTTCCTTGTAGTATTTGCCTAGCCAGCAATTTACACCAATTACCCTAGACAACCATTCATTGCCCACTCCCCTTCTAGGCAAGATGCTACACATGATTGGGACCCCTCCCTTAGATTTAATTAAATCTATAGCTGACCTGTACTTATCTAGCAGCTCTTCTCTCCTACCCTTCCCAATATCATTTCCACCAGCACTGAGACAGATAATGGGCTTGTTCCCATTACCTGACATGATATTATCCAACCTGTTGACTATGTCACTAACACCAGCTCCTGGGAAGCACACTATCTCTTACCTTTTTATTCCTATTACAGAAGGCACGGTCAATATATCTTACCTGTGATTCACCAACCACAAGTATGAGCTTACCTCTATTTCCAGGGGAAGTAGTACCTTTACCCTCACTGGTCACTGAAGTACACTCATCCTGAAGAACAGAGAAGCGATTTCCTACCTTCAAATCTTCTCTCTTAACTTTCCTTATTTTGATGTTCTTCCCATTACTGGGAACCACTTGCCACTTGTAGCAGGTGCTGGACTGCACCTCACTGCTGGTAGCCGTTGCTACCTCCCCACCTACAGCCTCCTCACAGCGAGAGACAGACTGCACCTCGCTGTTGGTAGCCTCATTCCCCTCCACCATTCCAGCCACCTCACACTCGCTCCCAACCCCATTGAGGTAAACCTTCAACCTCCTAATTTCCTCTTGGAGAAGCAAGACTTCAACCTCAATTTTTAAAACACTGCAAAAGCAAGCCATGGCTTTGTAACCGTCCACACTAATCCACAAAGCAGCTCAGGGCCTGTGACCTCACATGACGACTGACCACTGCATATGTCTTTATATTTTAATTGTGTCGGTATTTTATACCATTTATTTCCATATTTATGCTTGTAGAGAGGTTGAATTACGGCTCCTGGGACCTGACACACAGCCACTGATCAACTGGTATATATAAAGCCCAATCTCTACAACATAAGAATGAACACTGAAGTAGGCCTACTGTCCTATACTAAGCAAATGTGGGCCAATAGGCCCATAACTGTATGGAGTGTTCCTCCCTTGATGGTTCATCCTCACTACCCGAGCGATTTTGTTACCCCTTAGGTGGATTTCACCCTGTCTCAGGAGAGGATAAACCCTCCCGAGTTAAAAGTTGCTCGTGGCTTGGTTGGTAGCGTTATCCACTCACACACTGAGGGACCGGGATCGATCCCCTGCATGAGTAGAAACTTTGGGCATGTTTCCTTATACCTGTTGTCCGTGTTTTTTTTTTTTTTTTGGTACATAGGTGTTAGTCGACTGTTCTGGATCGCATCCTGGGGGACGAGATGAAAGAACCAGAATGTAAATAAAACAGTGTTCGATGACGTAGTGACTCTTGGGTTATCTAGAACATAAGAAGAACATAAGAACGAAGGAACACTGCAGAAGGCCTACTGGCCCATGCGAGGCAGGTCCAAGTCTCCTACCGGCTTAAGCCAATGCACCTAACCTAGTCAGGTCAGGTCACATTGACTTAAGGGAGGAACACGGCAACCGACCTGGTAGCTCAAGCTATCAGGTCCAACTCACACCCACCCACATCTACTCGTGTATTTATCCAACCTGTTTTTAAAGCTACACAACGTTCTGGCCTCTATAACTGTACTCGGGAGTTTGTTCCACTCATCCACAACTCTATTACCAAACCAGTACTTTCCTATATCCTTCCTGAATCTGAATTTTTCCAACTTAAAACCATTGCTGCGAGTCCTGTCTAGGCTAGATATTTTCAGCACACTATTTACATCCTCTTTATTTATTCCTGTCTTCCATTTATACACCTCAATCATATCCCCCCTAATTCTACGTCTTTCTAGAGAGTGCAGATTCAGGGCCCTTAGTCTATCCTCATAGGGAAGGTTTCTGATACATGGGATCAACTTTGTCATCCTCCTTTGTACATTTTCCAGAGAATTTATATCCATTCTGTAATACGGTGACCAAAACTGTGCAGCATAATCTAAATGAGGCCTAACCAAGGATGTATAGAGTTGAAGAACAACCTGAGGACTCCTATTATTTATGCTTCTTGATATGAAGCCAAGGATTCTATTAGCTTTATTGCGAACACTTATGCACTGTTGTCTTGGTTTCAGATTACTGCTAACCAGAACTCCTAAATCTTTTTCGCAATCCGTAATATTAAGATATACATTATTTAGTTTAATGTGACATGGTTATTGTCCTGTCCAACATTTAGAACTTTGCATTTGTCTATATTAAACTGCATCTGCCACTTCTCCGACCACTGCATCAGTCTATTCAAATCTTCCTGGAGTGCTCGAATGTCCTTGTCAGAATGAATTCGACGGCCTATTTTGGTGTCATCGGCAAACTTGCCGATGTCGCTCTTTATGCCCTCATCTACGTCGTTTATGTAGATTGTGAACAGCAGGGGGCCCAACACTGCCCCCTGTGGAACACCGCTCGTGACGCTTCCCTACTCTGATTTCTCCCCATTTATGCAAACTCTCTGCTGCCTATTTGTCAACCATGGCTCTATCCTGGAAAAAAATTCTCCTCCTATTCCATGTGCTTTAATTTTCCTCAATAGTCTCTGATGTGGGACCCTGTCAAAAGCCTTACTGAAGTCCATATACACAATATCATATTCATTACCATGATCTACCTCCTCAAATACCTTAGTGAAAAAGTTAATAAATTCGTAAGGCAGGAAACGCCCCTTTGTAAAACCATGCTGAAATTCGTTGATTAATTTATGCTTTTCAAGGTGGCTACGAACTGCCTCGGCAATTATGACTCCATAAATTTTCCCACTATGGAGCTTAGGCTTATTGGTCTATAGTTCGAAGCTAAGGACCTGTCACCTGTTTTGAAAATAGGTATCATATTTGCCATTTTCCACTTATCTGGCACCATGCCAGTTTGTAGTGATATGTTGAAAAGATTAGCCAAAGGTGTGCTAAGCTCCTCTTTACATTCCTTTAGAACCCTTGCATACAGTTCATCAGGGCCTGGGGATTTGTTAGGTTTTAATTTATCAATTTGCCTAAGGACCATGTCACTTGTGACCCTAATCGTGCACAGTTTATTATCGTCCTGTTCTACATAATTTACATTACTGGAA
Organism: Cherax quadricarinatus; assembly: GCF_026875155.1. Lineage (NCBI taxonomy): Eukaryota > Metazoa > Arthropoda > Malacostraca > Decapoda > Parastacidae > Cherax > Cherax quadricarinatus. Next base: position 11,810,978 of record NC_069415.1, on the reverse strand, counting down.
TATCGCTGGTATCCTCCTGTGTAAAAACTGAGAGGAAGTATGTGTTAAAATTCTACACATTTCCTTATCACTGTCAGTGAGCTGACCCGAGGAACTTTTGAGTGGGCCTATCTTGTCCCTGATCTTACTTCTGTATACCTGAAAGAATCCTTTTGGGTTAGTCTTCGATTCTCTTGCAACTTTAACCTCATAATCTCTTTTTGCTTTTCTAATTCCCTTTTTATTTCTCTTTTTAAACTGAATATATCGATTTCTTAATTGCCCCTCTCCTCTTTTGATTTGCCTTATATGCCTCTCTTTTGACAATCAGATTTTTTTAATCTATTTTTTCATCCATTCAGGATCATTTTTTGTTTGATCTGTTTTCCCCTATTTGGAACATAATTTGACTGAGGCAGCTAGAACTATGCCCTGGAAAGCATCATATCGGCAACCATCCCCATTTACCTGCCCCTTTAGTCAGGTCATTCCAGTTCAGCCCACCTAAGTAATTTTTCAGTCCTATGAAATCAGCCAAGCGAAAGTCAGGGACGGAGACTTGATTGCCATTATTAGGGAATTCCATGATATATTAAAACTGAGTGATTTGTGATCACTTTCCCCAAGCTCATCATTAACCTCAAGATTTTTAAATTTTAGTTTTTTCCCTACTGGCAAGGACCAAGTCAAGGAGGTTATTTCCCTATTTGGCTCTGTCACAAACTGTTTAAAAAAAAATCCTGGATGCATCAAGAAAGTCACCGGGACTCTAAATTTCCTGTCAAATTGCTCCAGTCAATCTGTCTATGTTGAAATCTCCCATTGCACAATTTTCGTATGTAGATGCCTTACAAATTTTCGTCCCATAGAAGTTTACTGCACCCCCTATAAAGATTTGGGGCCCTGTAAATCACACCCAAAATTAGTTTTTTCTCGGCCCTGAAAGCTGTAACCAAACGATTCAGTGGCTGACGCTTCTAATTTAATATTTTTGTCTAACCCCAACAATTTAAATTGTCTCTGACTACATCGCTACTCCACCACCTTCCTGTTGACCCGTCAGTGTGGAATAATTTATAGCCTTGTATGTGACATTCAGAGGGCATTCTCTATCTTTTAGATTGAGCCAGGTCTCTGTTATAGCAATAATATCTATGTTTTCCCGCACTTGCAATTAATCTTAGCTCATCTATCTTATTTCTTACACTCTGCTATTAGTATAGTAAACCTTAAGGGAAACTAGTCCCTTGCTGCCCTCTGCTGTCCCCCTTTGTTTGCTGACCTGATCTATTGTCTTTATTTATAACTTCATGCTGAATGCCTTTTATACTTTACTGTTTCCAACCCTAGTGTTGCAACCCGCTTGTTTCCCACACACACCCATACCTCTATCTTCCTCAGTTTAAAAACATAGGCATTTCACCAATGGCCTTCTCAAACGAGTCTGCAAGTGCTTTCCACCCTGCCCAGAGAGATGTACCCCATCCCTTGCATACATATCATGTTTGCCATAAAAGTTGTTCCAGTTGTCAATGAATGGGATTGCAAGTTTCTTGCAGTATCTGTCTAGCCAGCAATTTACACCAATTGCCCTAGACAACCATTCATTTCCTACTCCCCTTCTAAGCAAGATGCTACATATGATTGGGATCCCTCCCTTAGACTTAATGAAATCTATAGCTGACCTGTACTTATCTAGCAACTCTTCTCTCCTACCCTTCCCAATATCATTTCCACCAGCACTGAGACAGATAATGGGCTGGTACTGTAAACCACTGCTATATTCACTATCTACAGTCAACGTCGGCTTAAACCACAGAAAGCTGGAGTAACCGCCCCTAAAAAACACACATGACTGCTGAGAGAAGATGCCCAATTTTTTAATTACTTTGTGGAATCGATGAACACGCGACTTCTAAATCTAAGTTGAGCACATTGCCCTATATAACTTTCGCGACGTCTATTATACGTCAACAAAACACATCAAGTGACAGATTTTTTGTTAACAGCCGGAACACACTGGAGCAGCCTCGTCATCAGACAACCAGAAAGTGTTGTCAAATTATTCTTGGTCACTACCAGGACGACAGGAGAGGAGGCTGCCAACTTGTTTCGAACATAAGTGGGTTAGGTCAGTCTGTTAAACTGTTTGTTGATAAATGAGATACCTGTGCAACATTTTGGAAATCTTTATCCTGGAAACGTTTCGCCAAGCAGTGGATTCTTCAGTCTAATGCAGAGAAAGGTGGAAGATGAGAAGTTTGAGGTAATCAGTCCCTCAGCGTAGAGTCAATATGTTGCTTTGTATTTGACTGAAGTAGCCTACAGTGTTGGCGAAACGTTTCATTAATAAAGATTCCCAACTTTTGCATATGTGTCTTATGTGCCTAGGATCGAGCCTTCGTCACCCCTCTCCTTAAATGAAGTGACGTATGGATTGCAACGTATGGATTGTAACGTATGGATTGTTACGTATGGATTATAACGTATGGATTGTTACGTATGGATTGTAACGGATGGATTGTTACGTATGGATTATAACGTATGGATTGTTACGTATGGATTGTAACGTATGGATTGTTACGTATGGATTGTAGCTTATGGATTGTAACATATGGACTGTAACGTATGGACTAACCTTGAAAGAGGACGCACCATAGCAGGAAGTTAGTTAGAAGCATGACTAGATTTTCACGAGCACGAGTTAGGTTAGATCACCATAGGTCAGGTTAGGAGGTCACTATAAGTCAGGCTGGGTCACCACGAGTCAAGCCAGGTCATTCAAAGTCAAGTCATTATGATACAGGTAAAGTCACTTTGATCGTTACAATTCAGAAAAAGTCACTAAGGTGCTCACGAGCCAGGCTGTATCAGGCCGGGCTAAATAGACTATTCTACAATAAGGATCAGGTCGAGTCCCTCAAGTCAGTTTAGGTCAACAGGATTAGTTAAGGCGAGTAAACAATGAGGAAAGGTGTGCTCGCGAGCCGAGAGACAGTTACATGGTGCTGGAAAGATAAGCCTGATACACTATCTTATTTCCTTTTGTATAGTTAATTTTATCTGCGTGTTATATTAACTAATCTGAGAACCATCTCTGATATCTACCTATTATATTCACGGGGAAGCGACCACTTTTGGGCAGTAATGAAAAAAAAAAAACAGGTTTGGAGAATTTACACGAATGGCAATGGCTGGATGTTAGGAGGACCTGCCTAGCACGAACCAGTCAGCTTAGTGTTAAATCTATGGTTTAGAAAAATACGTGAGGAAACACTAGGGCATATTTATTAGAAAGTGTTTCGGTCCTGGAACCTTGATTACGGTCCAGTAAATATGACCTAGTGTTTGCTCACGTGTCTTTCTAAGTCAATTTGTCGGCATCAATTACCAAGATTTATACCATGCTAAAGCCATAGTCATGTAGCTCCAGTGGTCGCCTGAGCGGACAGTTAGTTTATTACGCAACCGTAGCTCATCCTGGGAGTGATAGCGTCATAACAAGGTAAATTGATCACTTTGACAACGAAATATGGATCCCAGGATATAACCTATTCAGATGCAACAGAATAAACAGACAACAAGGTGGGGAGGGGGGTTGGTCTGTACGTCACAGAGTAGCTCATTTGTTTGGAACTACTAAACACCTCAAATAATGTAGTTGAAGTTTTGGCAGTAAAGATCGAAAACCAAAACCTTGGCGAAGAATTGAGACACTTATGCAACATATGGGAATCTTTATTGAAGAAACGTTTCACCACACAGTGGTTTCATCAGTCCAATACAAAGTAGAAATGGGTAAGGAGAGGAGTTGAGGTAATCAGTCCCTCAGCCTGGAATCGATGTGTTCAGTCCATCACTCTTGTAGGAAGTACAACATAGGGCCAGAGAGGTGACTTATATACTGCAGTCAGGTGAGTCGAAGCAGGAGGAGGCGGGATCACAGTGGGACCTTCCACTAGTGTAAGTAGGTCGTCGTTTCTTCAGTAAAGATTCCCATATGTTGCATGTCTCAATTCTTCAACTTATCGGTTTTCAAAAACATTCATCACATCTGTCAGACACTGCAACATCATTGGATCTTGGTACAAATTATTATTATTATAATCAAAAAGAAGCGCTAAGCCACAAGGGCTATATCTTGGTACAAAGACTTCTTCAACGCTTGTCCGACCTTTGGACGACGACTTACACTAGTGGCAGGTTCCACTGTGATCCCGCCTCCTCCTGCTTCGACTCACCTGACTGCAGTATATAAGTCACCTATCTGGCCCTATGTTGTACTTCCTACAAGAGTGATGAACTGAACACATCGATTCCAGGCTGAGGGACTGATTACCTCAAACTTCTCCTTTCCTTACCCATTTCTACTTTGTATTGGACTGATGAAGTCACTGTGTGGCGAAACATTTCTTCAATAAAGATTCCCATATGTTGCATAAGTGTCTCAGTTCTTCAACTTGTCGGTTTTCAAAACCATTCATCACAAAACCTTGTCATTGTGGTCTTATACAAGCCTCCGGATGCTACTTCCCAACAATTCCAGGAACAGCTTTTCAAAATTAACCACTGTCTGGAAAATCTAATTCCTGCTCAAAACATCTTGCTGCTGGGACAATTCAACTTAAGACACCTAAAGTGGAAGAGTGTAGCAAATAATGTTTTAGCAGAGATAATCCCAGGAGGCAGCTCAGACGAAAATTCACACACACATTAACTATTAAATCTCTGCAATAAATTCACTTTAAACCAGCAAACAACAGAGCCAACAAGACTGGAAAATACATTAGACATCATCTTCACCAACATTGATGATCTGATATGGAATATAACAGCATCAAAGACAATACACTCAGACCACAACATAATAGAGGTACAGACATGTATGCGCAGGGCTCCTGACCAGCAAAATATAACCAGGTGCCTTCACCAAATTCAACTTCTATAACAAAACCAGAATGGGATCAAGTCAACCATGTCCTAAATGAAACAAGCTGGGAAGATATCCTAAACATCACGGCTCCAAACCTTTGCCTAAGAAGAATTAATTCTGTGGCACTTGAGATCTACTTAAGGTGCATTCCTTTAAGAAAAAGGAAGAGAAGATGTAAGCTAGAAAGAGTGAGATGCTCCCTATACAGGCGAAGACGAAGAATCACAGAGCCGCTGAAGGGGCCATTATATCTGAAATACAAAGGGAAGCACAAGTCATAGAAATAGCAAATGTCGAACTTAAGCTTAAGGAATCATACAGGAGGCAAGAAATTCGGGAAGAACTTTAAGCCATCAATGAAACTGGAAAAAAAAATATCTTTTTTTATGCCAAATCTATGGCCAAAACATCAAGTATTGGACTCCTGCTTATACGAGATAGGGCTTACACAGATGACAACAAAGAATGAGTGAGATACTAAAGTCCCAATATGATTCAGAGTTTAGTGAACCTTTAACTAGACTAAGAGTCGAAAATCTAAACGAATTTTATATGAACGAGACTCAAAATCTGGTCAATTCAAAAATCTCCAATATTATCCTAACACCACAAGATTTCAAAAAAGCAATAAATGACATACCCATGCACTCTGCCCCATACCCATGCACTCTGCCCCAGGCCCAGACTTGTGGAACTTAGTGTTCATCAAGAAATGCAAGAAGCCCTTTTCACTTGTCTTCAGTATTCTATGGAGAGGGAGCATGGACACAGGGGTCATCCCAGAGTCACTTAAAACAACAGACATAGTCTGGCCCCTGGGCAGGGCGAGACATACGGGCGAGTCTCCTTACACCCACTGTCCCTGCTAACCTTCAGTAAAAAGGTACCTGGGAGTTAGTCGATCGTTGTGGGTCGCATCCTGGGGGATGATCAAGCACTAAAAACTACTGAACAACTCGAATGTCTCTCAAATGACCTAATGATGCACTCTCTGTGCCCAGAGTGCACGATACACACGAAACCCCTTCACAAAGGTGGAAGTAGAACAATTGAAAAAAAAATAGACTATAGCACCAACGTCCCATATCATAAAAATCTTTGAAAGGGTTCTAAGAGGCAAGATCGCCACCCATCTAGATATCCATCAGTTACACAACCCAGGGCAGCACGGGTTTAGAGCAGGTCGCTTCTGTTTGTCCCAGCTACTGGACCACTATGACAAGGTCTTAGATGCACTAGAGGACAAACAAAACGCTGATGTAGTATACATAGACTTTGCAAAAGCCTTCGACGAGTGCTATCATGGTGTAATAGTGCACAAAATGCGTGATAACGGAATAACAGGAAAAGTTGGTAGATCGATCTATAACTTCCTAACAAACAGAACACAAAGGGTAATAGTAAACAGAATAAAGTCTGAGGCAGCCACAGTGAAAAGCTCTGTCCCATAAGGCATAGTACGCGCCTCCATCCTGTTCCTTATCCTCATATCTGACATAGACAAAGATGTAAGCCACAGCACTGTGTCTTCCTTTGCGGATGACACCCGAATTTTCATGACAGTGTCATCCATCGATGACACTGAAAGACTCCAAGTGGACATCAACCAGATCTTTACACGAGCCACTGAAAACAATATGAAGTGCATCGAAGAGAAATTTTAACTCCTCAGATATGGAAAACTCGAGGAAATTAAAAGTCCATCAGATTATAAAACAAATTCTAATCACACAATAGAGCGAAAAACTAATGTGAAGGACCTGGGAGTGATAAAGTCAGAGGATCTCACTTTTAAAGATCACAACAATGTATCTACCTCATCTGCTAGGAAAATGATAGGATGGATAATGAGAACTTTCAAAACTAGGGACGCCAAGCCCATGATTCTCTTCGGATCGCTTGTTCTCTCTAGGCTGGAATATTGCTGCACACTAACAGCGCCTTTCAAAGCAGGCGAAATTGCAGATCTGCAGAATGTACAGAGAACTTTCACGACATGTATAAGTAGGATAGAGCACCTAAATTACTGGATACGGTTGAAGTTCCTTGATATGTACTCCCTGAAATGCAGACATAAGAGATACATGATAATATACACTTGGAAATTCCTAGAGGGACTAGTCCCAAATTTGCACGCGAAAATCACTCCCTACGAAAGCAAAAGACTGGACAGGAGATGCAACATCCCCCAATGAAAAGCAGGGACGTCACGAGTACACTAAGATACAACACAGTAAATGTCATGGACCCAAGTCTGTTCAACTGCCTCCCAGATAACATAAGGGGGGACTATAGACCAATAAGCCTAACCTCCATAGTGGGAAAATTTATGGAATCAATAATTGCCGAGGCAGTTCGTAGCCACCTTGAAAAGCATAAATTAATCAACGAATCTCAGCATGGTTTTACAAAGGGACGTTCCTGCCTTACGAATTTATTAACTTTTTTCACTAAGGTATTTGAGGAGGTAGATCATGGTAACGAATATGATATTGTGTATATGGACTTCAGTAAGGCTTTTGACAGGGTCCCACATCAGAGACTATTGAGGAAAATTAAAGCACATGGAATAGGAGGAGAAATTTTTTCCTGGATAGAGGCATGGTTGACAAATAGGCAGCAGAGAGTTTGCATAAATGGGGAGAAATCAGAGTGGGGAAGCGTCACGAGCGGTGTTCCACAGGGGTCAGTGTTGGGCCCCCTGCTGTTCACAATCTACATAAACGACATAGATGAGGGCATAAAAAGCGACATCGGCAAGTTTGCCGATGACACCAAAATAGGCCGTCGAATTCATTCTGACGAGGACATTCGAGCACTCCAGGAAGATTTGAATAGACTGATGCAGTGGTCGGAGAAGTGGCAGATGCAGTTTAATATAGACAAATGCAAAGTTCTAAATGTTGGACAGGACAATAACCATGCCACATATAAACTAAATAATGTAGATCTTAATATTACGGATTGCGAAAAAGATTTAGGAGTTCTGGTTAGCAGTAATCTGAAACCAAGACAACAGTGCATAAGTGTTCGCAATAAAGCTAATAGAATCCTTGGCTTCATATCAAGAAGCATAAATAATAGGAGTCCTCAGGTTGTTCTTCAACTCTATACATCCTTGGTTAGGCCTCATTTAGATTATGCTGCACAGTTTTGGTCACCGTATTACAGAATGGATATAAATTCTCTGGAAAATGTACAAAGGAGGATGACAAAGATGATCCCATGTATCAGAAACCTTCCCTATGAGGATAGACTAAGGGCCCTGAAACTGCACTCTCTAGAAAGACGTAGAATTAGGGGGGATATGATTGAGGTGTATAAATGGAAGACGGGAATAAATAAAGGGGATGTAAATAGTGTGCTGATAATATCTAGCCTAGACAGGACTCGCAGCAATGGTTTTAAGTTGGAAAAATTCAGATTCAGGAGGGATATAGGAAAGTACTGGTTTGGTAATAGAGTTGTGGATGAGTGGAACAAACTCCCAAGTACCGTTATAGAGGCCAGAACGTTGTGTAGCTTTAAAAATAGGTTGGATAAATACATGAGTAGATGTGGGTGGGTGTGAGTTAGACCTGATAGCTTGTGCTAACGGGTCGGTTGCCGTGTTCCTCCCTTGAGTCAATGTGACCTGACCTGACTAGGTTGGGTGCATTGGCTTAAGCCGGTAGGGACTTGGACCTGCCTCGCATGGGCCAGTAGGCCTTCTGCAGTGTTCCTTCGTTCTTATGTTCTTATGTTCTTATTACAAATAGACCCCTGGCTGTGTTCAGGAAGGCGTTGGACAGGCACCTAAAGTCAGTACCTGACTAGTCGGTTTGCGTTCGGCCAGCAGTAACCGCCTGGTTGATCAGACCCTGATCCACCACGAGGCCTGGTTAGAGACCGGGCCAAGGGGACGTTGATCCCCGAAACCCCCTCCAGGTATACTCCAGGTAGGAGCAGCAGTAGCAACAATAGTGGCAGAAGCAGCAACAGTAGCAAAAGCAGCAGCAGAAGCAGCAACAGTAGCAGAAGCATCAACAGTAGCAGAAGCAGCAACAGTAGCAAAAGCAGCAACAGTAGCAGAAGCAGCAACAGTAGCAAAAGCAGCAACAGTAGCAGAAGCAGCAACAGTAGCAAAAGCAGCAGCAGAAGCAGCAGCAGTAGCAGAAGCAGCAACAGTATCAGAAGCAGCAACAGTAGCAAAAGCAGCAACAGTAGCAGAAGCAGCAACAGTAGCAGAAGCAGCAACAGTAGCAGAAGCAGCAACAGTAGCAAAAGCAGCAACAGTAGCAGAAGCAGCAACAGTAGCAGAAGCAGCAACAGTAGCAGAAGCAGCAACAGGAGCAGAAGCAGCAACAGTAACAGAAGCATCAACAGTAGCAGAAGCAGCAACAGCAGAAACAGCAACAGGAGCAACATTAGCAGAAGCAGCAACAGTAGCAGAAGCAGCAGCAGTAGCAGAAGCAGCAACAGTAGCAGAAGCAACAACAACAACAACAACAAAGCAAGTAGTTGTGAGGGGCTGTCATCAAGTGACGCCGAGAAAGTAAGTGAGAGGTGGAGGTGGGAGCAGCGGACACTCAGTGTGAGGCCAGCTGACGTAGTGAAAGTATTACTCCCCTGACCACTACTCGCTACCCACTCACAGACACTGGCAAGCGGCGTCACTGGCACGAGGGCGTCTGGTAAGTTTGCAAATAAGTTCGACAAATACACGAGTGGAAATTAATCAGGCAGTTCGACTTGATTATTTTATGTTAAATGCAAATAAGGCATTGTTAAATGTATGATTTACAGCCTGTGTGACCTCAGAAACACTAAATATTTGTGATATCATTTGTATATACCAGCCAGCCTACCGCATCGCTCCTCTGTTTCGATATGTTGATGACATAAAAGGTACGTTAAGGGACATCATAATTGTTAATTCATCAAAAAACGTATTCCAGCCAGTTTATATTAACGAAAATAACACCGAGGAGAGACTGTTATTATAATCAAGGGGGAAGCGCTAAATCCGTAGGATTATACAGCGCCTGTGGGGGATGTGGAAGGTATTCAGGCTTAATTCAGGGAACTGGAGCACAGATCCAATTCCCTAGATCAAGAACCCCTCACCAGCATCAAGGAACCTCTCTTGGGTTTCGTTTCTAAAGAAAATGGCGTAGATGCGAGGCCTTAGAGGTGTCGTGGTGTCGCTGCCACTGTAGTCATCAGGGACGGAGCCACTATGGAACTAATGAAGCTCAAGCTTCAGGGGCCCCTAATTTCGGAGGGGCCCCTGAAGCAGCTTTGGCCAACATTGCTTAAAATTTTTGGCCTATTGTATGAGAAGGAGTTTTATAAAAATATTAATATAGTGTAATTTAGTACAAAATAATAGCTAAAATAAAAATTGAAGGGTTATTAAAGTATGATGTAAGCCTAGCCGTTGTTGGTTGCCATGGTGACCATAACAGCTCAACCTTCAGAACACCAAAAGTTTAGGTCCGCCACTGGTAGTCAGTGGCTTTGGAATGTTGATAACCATGTGACATATTCATCCCCTCGATATATCACTGTAAAAATGGAGTATGTACAAATGTATATAGACATATATGTTAAGTGCATCCATGTGGAAGAGCGCGAGTACTCTAGGCCAGGATAGATCTAGGACTCTAGGTGCTTGCTCTCTGCTAGTCACTTGCTAAAACTAGGCCACAGGCCAGCAATTCCCCCTAGCGGCAGGCATGTGAAACAATGGGTACGATTCGCCGGCTCACCATCTAAGTAAATAAGTAAGTTTATTCAGGTATACACAAAAACAGTTACATAGAATTATCATACATAGCAGCATATGTGTAGAGAACCTGGGACAACCCAAAAAAGTCAGACAGAGTGACTTATTTCCATTAAGGTCCTTTTACCTTATTATTATAATATAAAGGTTATATTTTCTTATTATTCTATAATGAAGATAACATCTTATTATCATATAAAAAGACTATCTACTACGCGAGGGTCATTAAGCCTATCTACAATACGAGGGTCATTACTAGGAATAAGGTAAAATTTACACGTATGTTAGCTAAAAAATAGAAAATCATTCCCCTCCCTTTCATCAGACATTCATCAGACACCTTTTGGCACTCTTCTTGAACTGGTTCATGCTATGACATGTGCGGGAAGTCTGTTCCATTCCTTTATTGCTGTACAATAAAAGGTGTTTGAAGCCTGGCCACTGACTAGAAAAGACCCGGGCTGAGACAAGTCCTGCGAACTTACTACAGTACAGATGGGTGGGCATACTGTCAACATCTCTCAACAGTTACATGTTTGTGCGTCTGGAGAGTTAATTGCTCTGCCAGACACTAAATCTTGCCATCAGTTAACGTGCGGTTAAGGATGCAAACTGTTTACCCAACAACAGTTTTTCAGGTGTTCTTAATGAATCGTTGATCAGGTCAAATGATGACTCTTGTTTGTTTTCTCTGACGAATTAAATTAAACAAGTAGTAGGTGGACAAATTTACTCTTGATATGGCAAACTTAGGGTGCCACTTTCTCCAAAATGGGTTCCATCCACGGCAATGTGATTCTTCTATACTAACATTATATTTAATTTCTCGAGGGATTGTGGTATTGTGGTTTGTGCCCATGGGTAGGTGGAAGGGCGTTCTTATCCCTACATGGTGCTTGAATGACTAAGAACCCAACATCTTAGTAGGTTTGAGGCAAGAAAGCGGCTCTGTAGACTTTATCTTGTACAGTCACAGACGCTTTGACACTTACCTTTCTTAGTCTCCCTGCGATCCCCGTTGGGGACGGAAACTTCTGTCTTTCGTCTTTATCTTTGGATCAAGATGAATTCTCCAAATAGTCAAGATAAAACCCTCCAGTGGGACGGTGAAAGACTCTACGAAGCTTGCCCTTTCCACTGCTGTTGGGAATGGCCTTAATGTTAAGATCAACGCAATTCTGACACTGAAAGAAGCCTTTGTTGTAGTTTGCGACGACGATGTCGAGACAGAAAAAACTATTTACATCATCTGCTATGACTACTCTCTTAGACCGTGGTTTTCAAGTCATGTCATCTCCAGCAAATCGAGCCAAACGATCTGTCTTCCTTAAGAGGCTTGATAAATTGATCACCTCTCAACCTCTCGACGACCTGAAGACTTCTATTGAAGATCAAAACCCCTGGGCGAAAGTTGACCACATCTCCAAGATACCTACAGCATCATCCATGTTGAAAATCACATTCACGGGTGTGACTATAGCTGCCCAAGCTATGGCTGACGGTCTGGCCATTTACTACTATTTTAACAACTCCCATTACATTGAAGCTGAACATTATCATCATGTCACTCAATGGTGGAGTTGCTACTATTATCTACATTCCACAAAAGACTGCCCCATTAAGGATACTAGGTTCTGCTCTGCCTGTGGGATTGAGGGCCACGACTTCAAGACCGCCACTACTCCACCTAAGTGACTACACTGCAAGAATGACCATCATACTCTTGCTGCCCGAGGCCCTATATGTCATGAAGTTCTGAAGAAGACCCAGGATGCAGAACAGAAGAAGTTACCTTCCAAGTCCCCTACCTATGCTGCCATCGCCAAACTTCAGGCAGACACCACAAAACTTCTAAAGGCCACTCTACCATCCACCACTACCACCATCACTCCTCCAACTTGTGAACCGACGAAAATTCATTACTGTCTGTTGTACGCCCACGTGCATAATATGGCAATCCCTAGATCCTTTAACACTGTAATTAACGAGCTCTTTGCTGAACAACATGCTCAATGTTCGTCTTCCCAGCCTCTCCACCATCTGCCGACATTATCAAGTTCACAAAAGATCTAGTCAATGTCGTCTATAAGAAAACAAGACTCAACATTGTTCCTGTGTCAAGATTCAAGACTTGGAAGTTGTAAAACATCGTCACAACGGCAAATAAATTCTCTCCACCGACCACTCACCATGTAGCAGCTACCCTTCTCCATCTCCAACAACCTTCCTTCCTGCCGACCGCCAGCCAACAATCACCATCAAGACTGAGTTTCGCCCACCATGCATTTTGCATGGTGGGCGGAAACGTTTCACCACTGTGTGGCGAAACGTTTCCTCAATAAAGATACCCAAGTCTTGCACATGTGTCTAATTTATCAACTTGTCGGGTCTCTGAACCATTCATCTACATGCAAAATGCAGCCAGCCTCTGTTATGTTCTCGTGCCTTTTACATCGTCCTCGTTATCTGCTTCACAATGCTTTGCGGCTGGGTTTAGCCCCGGTTCTATATCTACAACTCAAGACCTTCCTCTCACTATTCTTCGTCTGTCCACATCCCCGCTCACCCACCTGTGGGTCTTACCTGTGAGTCCTCGTTCGTTCGTTCAACATCTTGAGACATAAATAATGGGGAAGTTTTATCCTTTCGACCAAATTTGCTCAAGAACGTAGACTTTAAAATGGAAAATTTCACGGACATAAATTGTGGAATGTGGAAAATAGATTTGGAATAGTTTTACTTGCGTCGTGATTATGACTTGTGTAATGTGTGTGAATTAGTTATGACAGTCGCAAGTTAGTGTTGACAGTGTGAATGTTTAAAGCGGGGAAAAAATGATTCCAAAGGAATGGGAGGTAAAGGGTTGAGAAAGGGGAGAAGATGAAGAGGAGGGGGAGGAGAAGAGGAAGAAGAGGGGAGGAGAAGAGAAAGAGGAGGGGGAGGAATTATGCTATTTACTATGGTTGGGCACCACCATTAAGAAGCTATTGTCACGAACTTATAAACTGGCCAGAAAATTATTGCCTTTCTTGTCGTATAAATATCCGTTGTGCAATCGCGAAAAAAAAAAAAAAAAGCAATTGCAACTTGTATAACTACTACCAATTCAGAGTCATGTAGTTATATACCTATTATATCTATGTGACTCTGATGGGTTAGTATTATACCCCTTAAAGAATATCTTATCAATTCACATACACTTTTAAATTGCACCAAAGTGGTTGGGCCACTTACCTTTTATATCCTACCTCTCCCCCCCCCTCCCACCCTTTTCCAATATTTCCATCCTTACCCATCCTTCTTCCTTACCCATCTTACCAAAGCTCTGGTCATCAGAACTCGAACTCGAATCTCCAAACACTTATCTACGCAACTCACAATATTAATTATTAATGGGTGTTGCGTAGGTCACTCCTGATAACATTCACTTCACATTGTCATGTAGACTATTCTCGTTCATGGTAGTATCGCTCTGAACAAAGAAAGAAAAAGGAAGAGAAACTAGGAATCACACCAACTGATGAGACTGATAGTAATTCTGGGTACAAACAGTCCGTCCACTGACCCACACAAATCATGGCCTTGTTAAAACAGTTGAATGGGTGGCTCTTGATGGAGGATCCACTGCGGTATAGTCCTTGACCAGGCCTTGGGGTGGATCAGGGCCTGATCAACCAGGCTATTGCTGCTGGCCGTACAAAGTCCGACGTACAAACCACAGTCTGGCTGATCGGGTATATAACCCCCCCCCCCCCCCAACAAACACGCAATACGACTTCATTTATATTTGCGAACATACAGGGCCTTAAACCATTCACCAACAAAAAAAATAGGAGTCTACTGCGATGTTGCAGCCTTCAGAGACCTACACAAAAGATCACTTTGACAGCGAAATATAAATAACAGGGTACAGCTGTTTTTAGATGCGACAGAAAAAGCAGGCAACAAGAGAACAATCTAAGAAATACAAAATGGAACAATATAGCAAATAATGTTATAGCAGAGATTATCCCTGAAGGCAGCTCAGATAAAAAGTCACACACACACGAGATGGTGAACCTCTGCAGTACACCCAATCTTGCTGGCGCCACGCCAGCAAGATTGGTAAACATACTTGACCTTATTGTCACAGATAATGGTGACCTAAATATAGTACCCAGTCAGCTGGGCTGTGGTTCGTACGTTGGACTACTTGCGGCCAGCAGTAACAACCTGCTTGATCAGGCCCTGATCCATAGGGAAGCCTGGTCAAGGATTGGGCCGCGGGGGCGTTGCCCCCGAAACATCCTGCAGGTAGCTTTGATTCGCGAACATTGACTGTCCGTTTTCGCGCGGCAGACTATTTTATCGTCAATTATCTGACCCAACTTAACATAACCCCCAACCTAACTTAGAAATAGACTGCAAACTGTGAAAGTATAACAGTTCTAACTTAGAAGAACGGTTTGGTGCAAGAGAGCGTGTAGCCCACGATGAACTACAACTGGAAATGTTAAATACTGAACATAAGTCAGCTGAAGTTAAATCATTTTAACCTGACTGCTGAGAATCAAGTGTCCGGAAAAACCCGCTGCAAATTTTGTCAAGGTTAGGAACCAAGACTAGCATGATTGTTGGAGGAAGTGAACACAATTTTGTGGTACCTACAGCGGGTGGTCAGGCTTCAGATGTATTGTATTATGGATAAAGTGGAATGAATTGCCTGAACATAAGAAGGAACACTGCAGCAGGCCTACTGGCCCATGCGAGGCAAGTCCAGGAAAAGAGCTACAAGCTTCCTAATGAACCATACCACGGGCGGGATTTGAACCCGCGGTCAGAGAGTCTCAAAACTCCAGACCGTCGCGTTAGCCACTGGACCAGCTAGCCACAATAAGATTCGTCCAACTAGGTATATTTCTACACCATAGGAAGGTTAGCACAGGCACCACTGTGACCACAAATGCAAGTTTTTACAGACGAATCTCCAGCTAGCGTGGCCGTGACGAACTCTAGCTCAAGTCCCCTCACTGCCGTCAATGCTAGCTGGAGATTCGTCTATAAAAACTTGCATTTGTGGTCACAGTGGTGCTTATGGTAACCTTCCTATGGTGTAGAAATATACCTAGTTGGACAAATCTTATTGTGGCGCTATAGCTGGTCCAGTGGCTAACGCGACGGTCTGGAGTTTTGAGACTCTCTGACCGCGGGTTCTACCCCCGCCCGTGGTATGGTTTGTTTGCAATCGTGTCATTACGATTTCGTGAGCCATGTTCCTAATGAATGAAGCTCCGGAAAGGGAGGAAAGTTATTTCTTCTATAGTTTACATTCGTGTAGCCATTATAAGTAGTTTACTTATTTAATATTGGTGTAACCTACCAGGTTTACTTAATCTGTTGCATCGCCTTTTATTGCAAATGATTTTGCATTCAGTTGAGTTAAGTAATATTTTATTTTTATGGTTATAATCACGACTGATTTCTACTGTATCTATTAGCGAGGCTGTTAATAAGATATTACAAGTCCCAGTGTTTATGTTAGTGTACATACCACCAGGGCCAGATTATGAAGTCTGAAGACAGAGTAAAACAACTGAAGCTAAATCATGTTTATAAAATTGCTCACAATGTCCAGAATATCTTGCTGTCAATTTTGTCAAGGTTGGGAACCAAAGCAATCATAGTACTAGGGGGAGAGAACACAACTTTGTAGTAGCCACAGTCAGTGGCCAGGCTTCAAACACCTTGGAAATATAAACACAAATGCAGTATAATGTGATCCTTTATTGACAACGTTTCACCCACACAGTGGGCTTTTTCAAGTCACACACGGATCTACCTGGGGTTGGAAGGTACGAGAGTATTTATAGTTCAGAATGTTGAGGTCAGGTGGAGAATGCTGCATCTGATGATCTACCGGGTGGGGTTATAGAGTCTTGGGTAGCTAGGTGGGGGTATTGGACAAGTTGTGAGTAGATCTTCTGCAGTGTTCTATGTTCTTATGTGGGATAGCGATGAAGAAGTTTCTTGGCGAGTGGTTCAGCTATGTTATAGAAGCCATTGTTCTGGTTGAAATTGTTGGTTATAGAGATAAACGATGATTCCAGGATTCTTCTGTATTGAGTGTTGTCTTCTGTGGCTATAAGTCTTGAGTTTCTGTAGTTAATTTTAAAAGGTTATGTGAATTGCAATGTTGTACACAGGCATTCCTTGTATCGTCAGTCCTGCTTGCATATTGGTGTTCTGAAATACGTGTTTGGGGGGGCTCTTGATGTTTCGCCCACAATAATTTGTTGCAGTCATTACAAGGGTTTATACCCCTGCAGAGGATGGAGGTTTGTCCTGTTACTACTGGTGAGCCCTTTGAGGGTCGTGGTTGTGGAGGTAGATATTTGGGAATATTTTTTTGGCAAAGATTTTGGGAAAACATGTTTGGCAATGGAGTTGGTGGGAAGGACATGTATCCTTCTGGGGCAGTGTCTTTCGGGGTGTGTTGAAGATGTTTAATGCTCGCCGTCTGCAGTCTCTGATGAAGGGCAGGATATGGAGTTTAGAAATACTTGTTCATTATAGGCATTCTTCCCTCAAGGAACTCGTTGCTGCAGTTTCTAGCACGCAGGAAGAAGCCTATAATTACACCACGTTTGGTTTTGGTGCGTGGGGAGAGTAGAAGGGAAAAAGATCGTTTTGGTTGGTGGGTTTTCGATAGATTTTAAAACAAAGTTCTGGTCAGCTTTGCAGAGCAACAAAAAAGGAAAGGAAAGTGTTGTCGACTTTTTCTTCAAGTGTAATGGATTAAAGGGCTCGACCGGGTTTGAGTTTGTTTTGGGAGAGCTTGAACTTGAAGCGTTTAGGATTTAGGGAGAATTCGTCAACTAAGGAGCCAGGTGACAGACGAAGGAATAATGGTGGAGAAACGTTCGCTTCTAGATTTCCTGAAAAAGGTTCCCCGGGACTCCTGAGTGGCGAACCCCTGGGTATCCAAAAGTCGCTGAAAGAGAGTTTTTTCGAAAGAGAAACACAAAGCCAAACAATATTTCAAAAAGGGTCGATGAAATCGGGCTGGAAGGGAAGATCAAGTGAACGTCAATTTTCCTGCGCAAGAGATCGAGGTTTGTTTAGTGGTACTTTATGAATAGGGAAGTCACGTCAAGGCGGGAAAAGTTTCTTGTTCCTTTGGATTTTGCAATGCGATTGAGAGATCACCTGAGTGTTTGAGATTGCTGGACGATAGTCCCCAAAGAGTTTAGAAGGTGTTTGGCGAGAATTCCTGAGAGCGGGGGGGAGCACTGCCTATTCCCGAGGATGGGGGCCTCAGGGGTATACCGGTTTTGATCTTTTGGCGGCCTACTTTTGGCAGGTCGGGGGTTGCGGGCAGGGTGTGCAAAAATTTTTCCCCCTTGTTTACCCCCAGAATGCGGCGATCCTTTGAAAAAAATTTTTTAGTAAGGTTGCCACTTGGTTATTGTGAGAGGTTTGTGGGTTTTGGGTCTTAAAGTAGTTTTGGCTTTTTTGTTCCTGTAATCGTCGTTTTCATGAAAACAACACCACCCCCTTTTTATCAGGGGGTGGTGACCCTGAGGTCGTGCTTCTCTAAACCTTTGAGGCATTGATGTAACTCGAGGTATGACGGGGAGCTCGTGTTGAGGGCTGCTGAGATGATCCTTTGGGAAATAGCCTTTTGGAAGTCGAGTCTTGTGTCTACGAAAACCCACACCAAAAAACGATTTTCTCCCACTTCTACTCTCACCACGACCCCAAAAACCAAACTGGTGAAATTATAGGCTTTTTCCCTGCGTGCACTAGAATCGCAGAACGAGTTCCTTGAGGAAGAATGCACTATAATTGAACAGTATTTTCAAAACTTACCCTCGCCAATTATCAGAACTGCAGACGGCGAGCATTAAACATTTTAACCCCCCAGAGAA
This sequence comes from Cherax quadricarinatus, assembly GCF_026875155.1. Lineage (NCBI taxonomy): Eukaryota > Metazoa > Arthropoda > Malacostraca > Decapoda > Parastacidae > Cherax > Cherax quadricarinatus. The sequence goes on along the minus strand of NC_069415.1, from coordinate 11,792,392 downwards.
GCACTCCCGAGAAAGAACATAGCCTTCCCACCAACTCCATGCAAACAGTTTCCAACATCTTTGCCAAACATCACCCCCAATTCTACCTCCCAACCACGACCATAAAGGACTCCCCAGTGTAGCGGGAAAACCTCCACTCTGCAGGGATTAACCCCCTTGAAATGACTGCAACAAATTATTGTGGGCAAAACTCAAAGACCTCCAAACCGTTTTTCGAACCCCAATAGCAAGGGGGACTGACGATAAAAGGGATGCCTGTGTAAAACTGAAATTCACAAAACCCATTTAAATTAATAAAAAAAACTCAAGACTTATACCCCAAAGACAACCCAATACAGAAGAACGGGATCACTTTTATTCTAAAACCCAAACAATTTAAACCCCAGAACAATGGTTCTATAACATAGCTAACCACTCGCAAAAAATTTCTTCATCGCTATCCCACATAAGAACTAAAAACAGCAGAAGATCTACTCACAACTTGTCCAATCCCCCGCCTAGCTCCCCAAGATCAAAACCCCACCCGGTAGATCATCAGAGCACATTCTCCACCTGACCCAAACATTCTGAACTTTAAAACCCCCTTACCTTCCAACCCAAGGTAGACCGTGTGTGACTTGAAAAAGCCCACTGTGTGGGTGAAAGTTGTCATAAAGGATCACATTTTTATGCTTTTTGTTTTTTAAAATTTCCATGTGTCGGTTTTTTATACCTTTATTCCTCGTGTCAAACACTGCAGTAGAATGGATCCTTCACACAGAGAATACCTGGCCTTCTTCTAAAAGCTATCATTTCGCAACAGACCAATTTTTTTTCGTGATTGTCCAAGAAAGGGTTTCCCAAGATTACTCCCTCCTCAAATTCCCAAACTCAAACCACCTTTCCCCGCACAGCTCGGCCCTCCCTTGAAGATTTGGCGGATGACTTAAACAATGCAAAAAAGGAAAGCTTTTCCCCAAGCAGAACACTACACAACATCCGGGGCAAAAAAACAGCCCACCCCCGAAATCATTCGCGAGAGTTACCACAGCGAATGTTCAACAGAAACAATTACTGGGGAAACTCAAACATTCGCGAAAATAGAATTTAAAAAATTTTGGAAGCCCTGAAATTATTCAAAATCTTTCATCTCCCCACTGTCAACCACAGAAACGAAGCCCTGCTTAGGCCTCAAATTCCAACAGGATTCGAAACCAAAAAAAACCCCAATTTCTCGCCAAAAATACGACCAATGACTCCGACTTCCCCCAAAAAACTACTTCAAGGCATCATCTCAGCGCCCTCTAACCGCGCTCCCATCATCCTCGACGTTACATCAAGCCCCCAAAGGTTTAGCGAAAACCGACCTCAGGCACCCCCGCGTAAAAGGGGGTGGTGTGTTATCATGAACATGACGTTACAGGAACAAAAAACCATCTACTTAATGCCCAGATACCTACAAACCCTTTCCCAAATAACCAAGTGGACAAATTACAAACTTTTCTTCAAGACTCGCCACATTCTGAGGGGCTCAAACAAGGGAAGAAACTTCTGCCCCCATGCCCCCGCAAACCCCAACCTGCCAGAATGTCGGCCTGCCAAAGACTCACAAGCCGGGGTTTTCCACTGAGGCCCCATACCTGGGGAAAAGGATGTTCCCCCAGCTCTCAGGAATTTTGCCAAACACCCCTAAAATCTTGGGGACTATATCCAGCACATCTAAACACTCAGGTGATCTCCATCGCATTTTGCAACACAACACGGAAAAAGAAACTTTTCCACCCTTTATGACTCCCTATTCCTAAAGTACCCACTAAACAACCACGATCCTTGCGCAGGAAAATTGACGATTCACTTGATCTTCCCTTCCAGCCCGATTTTATCGACCTTGGAAAATATGTGTTGCTTTACGGTTTCTCTTTCGAAATCATCTCTTTTAGCAACTTTGGCTACCCATGGGTTCGCCACTCAGTGCAGTCCTGGGGAACCCCATACATGGAACATCTGAACCCAACGTTCTCCCCATTATTCCTTGTCTTCACCTGGGTCCGTTTGTTTACGCATTTCCCCAAAAATCCCAAACCTTCAAAGTTCAAGCTTCCCAAAACAAACCAACCAGGCGAGCCCTTTATCCCGTCACACTTTAAGAAGAAGTCGCAACATTCCTTTCCTTGATGTTCTGCTCTGCAAAGCTGACCACGACTTCGTTTTTTAAAATCATCGAAAAAAACCCCCAAAACCCCAAACGTCTTTTCCACTTCTACTCTCACCAGACACCAAAAAAAACGTGGTGTAATTATAGGCTTCTTCCGCGTGCACTCAGAATTCACAACGATTCCTTTAGGGGGAATGCACTAAATTTAAAAAGTTTTTCTAAACTCCCACTTCCTCGCCACTTTATCGAGACTGCAGACGGCGAGCTTAAAAACTTCAACACACCCAGAAAGACATGCCGAAAAAAATACTATCCTTTCCCCAACTCCCTTGCCCAAAAATGTTTCCAACTCTTTGCCAAAAATCATCCCAAGTATCACCCCACAACCCCGAAACAAAGGACATCACCCTGTAGACAGGACAAAACCTCCATCCCTGCGGGGTTAAAAATAAACCCTTGTAATGACTGCAACAAATTAAAAGTGGGCGAAACACAAGGGAAACCCCCAAACACGTATTTCAAAAACCTATGAACAGGGCTGACGATACGGAAACCCCGTGTAAACACGCAATTCAATAACCATTTTAATTTAAATACAGAAACTCAAGACTTATAGCCCAGAAAAACACTCTACAAAAATCCGGAATCATCGTTTATCCTATAACCCAAAAATTTTAACCAGAACAATGGCTTCTAAACATAGCTGAACCACCGCCAAGAAACTTCTCATCGCTACCCCATAAGAACATAGAACACTGCCATCTACTCAAACTTGTCCAAAACCCCCCCCCCTACTACCCAAGACCTATAACCCCCCCGGTAGATATCGTGCAGCTTCTCCCCCCTGACCCCAACATTCTAATATAAATACTTCCCCTACCTTCCCAAACCCCCGGAGATCCGTGTGTGACTTGAAAAGCCCACGTGCGGGTGAAACGTTGTCAATAAAAGAAAAAGCCCAGTGTGGGTGAAAAGTTTTCAATAAAGGATCACATTAACTGCATTTGTGTTTATATTTCCTTGGTCGGTATTTTTTTCCCTTTATTTCCATCAAACACCTTTTTTTTTACAGCAAAAAGGTTGGAACCCGTTGCCCGCACATTTAAAGCCAGTCTAGATGAATCGTTCAAAAAGACGCCAAAAGGGTCTGAGAGAAATAAGAAAGGGAGGGAAGATTTTTATTTTTGCTAAAATACGTGTAATTTTTACCTTATTCCCATAAAGACCCTCTGTAGTAGATAGTCTTAATGACCCCCGTGTAGTAGATATCTTTTTTTTATATAATAAGTGTTATCTTTATTGTAGAAAAAAAAGAAAAAATTATAACCTTTATATTAAAAATAAGGTAAAGGCCCCAAGGGAAAAAAGTCACTGTCTATTTTTTGGGGTTATCCTAGGGTTTTCTACATACATGCTCTAGTATGATAATTTATATAAATGTATTTGGTATACCGAAAAAATTTTCTTACTTACTTACTTTAAATCTCCGGGCCCTACTATTCAATTGGCGGGGCCCCTTTTTAGTTACGGGGAAGCGAACGACCCCCTTTAAGCTTGGGGTGGGCGTTTTGGGGCCTGTTTTAATCTAATTAAAAAACATTCTGGCTATTAGATTAAATTTAATAGGGAAATACATCAAGACAACCCAAAAACCCTTTACCAACAGCCATTAAACTTCTTGTTTTAAAACATGCTTTTAAAGAGAAAAACTCAAAAACAGCATTATTACAGATTAGGTTTAAAATGTGACATCATGTCCCATTAATTCAGCATAACCACTACAACATTATCCCTTTATAAATCACTGCCATTTTGTTATCATTGCATCAGATAAGACTACAAATCATATAAACAAGAAAATTGGAGAGGAAACTCCCCTTCCCCCCATTACGGGAAAAAAACAGTGTTCTGATGTAAAAAAAAGGGGTGTTGAGTTTGCCTTATGGTTCGGTTTTTTATTTTTATTTAATTTATTTCATTATTTATTTTTTTTTTGATTAATTTTAAAAGCAATTTACCCTTTTTCCAAATACTTGAACTTTTTTTGGGAGGGGCCCCCCTTTTCACTTGCACCATTTGGGAGTCTTGGAGAGCCCCTGAACCCTTGGACCGTGGGGCCCCCCAAACGCGGGGCCCAAAGGGAAATGCCTAGTTTTCCTATCGGGAATCCGGCCCGCATACCACATAGTGTACACAGCCCGGTCTACACCCCTACAAAATATTATTATATTATATATATAATATATATATATTTTATATATAAATTTTTTTATATATGGTGTTGTGTGTGTGTGGGGGTCATGGAAAAAGGCAAATTTGTAAACTCATTTTAAAAAAGTCCTTTTTAAAAAATTTATCTTACACGTTTAAAAATTACTTTTTTCTTTTTGTTAATGTAAAATTAATAATTTGTAACAAAAAACTTTTGAAAAACCTTTTCCCAGCCTTATTATAACAAGCAATTTAATTAGCCTAAACCAACTAAATATATTTTGGTAATTTACAAAATTTAATAATAAACAAAAACAATGAAATATATTTTTTCCTTTTAGGTTCAGAATGATTTTCACGATATTACTGCATACACAAATTTCGTTTGCCTTGTTCGGCAAGAAGACGTGCTATTTAAGTCAAAGGCAGGATGCAAGTCTCGATACCGTGGTTGGAACTTTTTCACCACTGGCCCAGAAAGCACATTCCTTCCCAACAAGAAGTCGTGTAACAGAATAAGTCTTTTGTTTTTACACTGCATTTAACGCGTTATGTGGTGACACGTACGAAGCTTTATACAAACAGAATAAAAGAAAATAAGCTGACCTAACGCGCCATCACGCGAGATAGTTTTAATGTCCACCAGTGTATGCTGGCAAGCCTAACCATAATGTGGACAAACCAGGAGGGTGATGCAGAGGTCAACGCCCCCGTGGCCCGGTCCATGACCAGTCCTCACGATCAACATTGTTCATGTTGGTTTATCCCAGCACATGTTGAGTGTCTCACGCAAGGCTCTCATCACTCATGACAATTATAGTTATGGGGCAGGATTACAAGGCATGTTCAGCTGTTTGTAAGGGACCCGGAAGGGTGTTGCCGAGTTTTGAAAAGGCAGCCATTTAAAAAATTTTCATAATCTTGGGTCGACCAAAAACATTCAATTAAACACCTGTGAGTATAAGGGACATCGGAAACCCCGGGGTAATATTGGGGTCTCACTCTCAGGTTGCGTCCCACAGCGGCCCCCTTTCCGGCTAAAACAGTTGAGTTGCGACGACGCAAGTGTCCCAATAAAGACAAAAGTCTTGTTTGGGACAAACTTTACGTACAAGCAGAGCTTTTAGAAAGGGGGTCTAGGCACAACGTTTCTAAAATGGAAGGTGCCCCGGGCTAGTAACACTTCCGCTTACCAGTGTCTGGTTAAACCCCCCGGCAGGGTGGAATGTTCACCTAGCAGAAAGTACGTACCAGGTTTTTAGTCGATTGGTGTGGGCGCATCCTGGAGGGCCAATGGAAATAAATTTTTTTGGGTTATCCTGGGGGTAATCCTTCCCCGGGTTTTTAAAAAACCCGAACAAACTTAAAGTTGGGTGCGGTGCAGTTGCACAGATCCCGGGGCTCAGACATGCAGGCTCGCATTGATGGTACTTGAATGGGTGATCTTGAAATGTGGTCGCTCTGGTGTGCTTTGGGACCTGGTAGAGGAGGTGTGCTATGTTAGTGCTCACTAACTAATTTTTTTTTTTAAGTGGCCCGCTTCTTCAAGGCATCGTGTTCCTTTTTTTAAAATTATTGTTTTATACTGGCGCATGGAAGGATATGATGAGGGTTGCTTTTATTTTAGGTTAAGACCCATGTAGGAATCGGTTGATAAGGGAAAATTTTTAAAGGGTTTTTTTGCTGCTTTCCTAATAATCAAAAAAGGGGGAAACTACGTGTGACTTCAGCTTGAAGTTTGTGGGATTTTTATGATTTTGGGAAACAAGTGGTGTTGCAGTGTCGGATACAGGAAAAAAAGTGTATGTAATGCTTCATATGAACAGGGAGTGTAAGTATACAATGGTGTTTTTTCTGCGTTGAACTCGTCTAGTGAATTTCCTATTTTTGATACGAGGCACAACACTGCTGCCACTCTTCAGTTTTTACGTTTCTTCCCCACTTGTATCACTTTCTACCGACTTACAAAGTTTACTGCGAGGCCCCAAACATTATTTTAATAAAAAAGGTTTTCACATTCTTTATTTTCTTTATATTGTCAACAATAGAAAGTGTCTCAGGTTAATGATCTTCAGCCCTCAAAACTTTCCCCCCTTACAAAAGGGGGCGAGGGCCCTTGTTTTGGGGAAATTTGACCGCATTTTTCCCTTGGGTTGAGCTGTTTAACCCAGGGCTCTTCGTCCCCTACCTGGGATTTTGCGCATTTAGGGGATAGGAACGCTCATGTTTTTCTTCAATCATGGGGCTTGAAACGCGGTACCTGGCCCCGTTCCTGGCAGCCAAACTGGCTGGAGTATCGCTAGCCCGTTTGGTGGGGGTCCTGGTCAAGATGGTTTCGTCGGACCCACAGGGGCCCCCACTAAAAATACCCAAAAATCGCTCAAACATTTAACGGATACCAAGAAAGGAACACGCAACTTTTAGGTACTAAATTTTCTTTTTTATTATTCAGGAAGAAATGGCCTCTGGGTGACGCGTACCCTTCAGTTTTCCCGACACCAGTTAGTCATGAGGTCCATAAGAATATATATATATATATTATATATATATATATTTAAAATATATATATATATATTATATTTATATATATATATATATATATATAATATATTATATATAATATAAAAAATTTATAATAATTTTATATATTTATTATATATATATATATATATTATATAAAATATATTTTATATATATATAATAATTAATATAATATAATATAATATTATATTTAAAAATATAAATTTTATAATAATATTATATAATATATATAATATATATATATTTTTATAATATATTTTATTTTAATATTTTATAATTTTTTATATATATATATATATATATATATTTATAATATATATTTATATAATATATATAATATATATATATATTATATTTTTATATTTATATTTATTTTAAAAATATATAAAAAATATATATATTATATTTATATATATTAAAATATATATATATATATTATATATATATATTTTAAAATATTTATATTAATAATAAATTTTATATATATTAATAAATTTTTTATATATTTTATATTTATATATATATATTTTATTTAATTATATTTTATATATAGATATAAATTTATATTTATGTATATATATATAATAATAATTAAAAATATATTTATATATATATATATATATATTATTTTTTACATCTATTCCCTTACGTGTGACGTCCCCCGGAGACGCAGCTTTTAAAAAAACCTGCTAAAAAAAGAATGCGTTGTGAAGCACGGGTTGTTAAGTTATATGCCTTAAAACCAGCCTGATTAAAAACCATCGCACTGTGCGTTCCTCATAGTTCAGTCTTGGTAGGTTACCAGGTAGCAGCCTAAATGAAAGGGGGAGGAAGGGGGAATCTGAAAGCACATACTATTTGTTTTGTAGTGTTTGCAACACCTGTTAATGGTTTATGGCCCGCATCCCGTCTCGACCAGACCTGGAGAATAAATGGTTTTAATAAATACCAACACGATGGAAAAATAAACACAAATGCAATATAATGCGATCTTTTATTGACTATTTTGCTCCCCCATAGTGGACTCTATCACGTCTTTCCAAGGAGATCTGTTTGTGACTTGATAAGGCTCACTGTGTGGGCGAAACGTTGTTAAAAACGGATTGCATTAACTGTATTTCTTATTTTACAAGACAGGTTTCTGAAGCGGGAAAGCCGATACTGCGGGAATAATAAAGGAAATGAATGGTAAAGTAAGATAAGGATATGTTGCATGCAACTGTATATTGCAGCTCAGGGTCTGTTTCCGTGTTCGTGGGGGACAGAAAAAAACTAAAATGTTTAAAGTGGCAAAAATATTTAACTGGTTTCAGACCACTAACCCTCACAGGACGGTACATACTTGCCTGGTGTTACTTGCCTGGGGGGGAACTTGCTGATGTTACTTGCCTGGATGTACTTGCTGGATGTTACTCCCTGGATTTTCTTGCCTGGATGTTACTTGCCGGGAAAGTTACTTGTGGATGTACTTGCCTGGATGTTACTTGCCTGGATGTTACTTGCCTGGATGTTACTTGCCTGGATGTTACTTGCCTGGATGTTACTTGCCTGGATGTTACTTGCCTGGATGTTACTTGCCTGGATGTTACTTGCCTGGATGTTACTTGCCTGGATGTTACTTGCCTGGAGGTCACTTGCCTGGAGGTCACTTGCCTGGAGGGTACTTGCCTGGATGTCACTTGCCTGGAGGGTACTTGCCTGGATGTTACTTGCCTGGAGGGTACTTGCCTGGAGGTCTCTTGCCTGGAGGGTACTTGCCTGGATTTTTACTTGCCTGGAGGTACTTCCCTGGAGGTCACTTGCCTGGAGGGTACTTGCCTGGATGTTACTTGCCTGGAGGGTACTTGCCTGGAGGTCACTTGCCTGGAGGGTACTTGCCTGGATGTTACTTGCCTGGAGGGTACTTGCCTGGAGGGTACTTGCCTGGATGTTTTAACTTGCCTGGAGGGTACTTGCCTGGATGTCACTTCCCTGGAGGGTACTTCCCCTGGAGGTTCACTTGCCTGGAGGGTACTTGCCTGGATTTTACTTACCTGGAGGGTACTTGCCTGGATGTCAACTTCCCTGGAGGGTACTTGCCTGGATGTTACTTGCCTGGAGGGTACTTGCCTGGATGTCACTTGCCTGGAGGGTACTTGCCTGGATGTCACTTGCCTGGAGGGGTACTTGCCTGGATGTCACTTCCTGGAGGGTACTTGCCTGGATGTCACTTGCCTGGAGGGTACTTGCCGGAGGTCACTTCCCTGGAGGGTACTTGCCTGGATGTCATTTCCCTGGAGGGTACTTCCCTGGATGTCATTTGGGCCGGGGAGGGTCCCTTGCCTGGATGTCACTTGCCTGGAGGGTACTTGCCGGATGTCACTTGCCTGGAGGGTACTTGCCTGGAGGTCACTTGCCTGGAGGGTACTTGCCTGGATGTCACTTGCCTGGAGGGTACTTGCCTGGATGTCACTTGCCTGGAGGGTACTTGCCTGGATGTCACTTGCCTGGAGGGTACTTCCCTTTGGATGTAAACTTGCCTGGAGGGTACTTGCCTGGATGTTACTTGCCTGGAGGGTACTTGCCTGGAGGGTACTTGCCTGGATGTCACTTGCCTGGAGGGTACTTGCCTGGATGTCACTTGCCTGGAGGGTACTTGCCTGGATGTTACTTGCCTGGAGGGTACTTGCCTGGATGTCACTTGCCTGGAGGGTACTTGCCTGGATGTTACTTGCCTGGAGGGTACTTGCCTGGATGTCACTTGCCTGGAGGGTACTTGCCGGGATGTAAACTTGCCTGGGGGGTACTTGCCCTGGGAGGGTACTTGCCTGGATGTTACTTGCCTGGAGGGTACTTGCCTGGATTTACTTGCCTGGAGGGTACTCCCTGGATGTTACTTGCCTGGAGGGTACTTGCCTGGATGTCACTTGCCTGGAGGGTACTTGCCTGGATGTTACTTGCCTGGAGGGTACTTGCCTGGATGTCACTTGCCTGGAGGGTACTTGCCTGGATGTCACTTGCCTGGAGGGTACTTGCCGGAGGGTCACTTGCCTGGAGGGTACTTGCCTGGATGTCACTTCCCTGGAGGGTACTTGCCTGGATGTCACTTGCCTGGAGGGTACTTGCTGGGATGTTACTTGCCTGGAGGGTACTTGCCTGGATGTCACTTGCCTGGAGGGTACTTGCCTGGATGTCACTTGCCTGGAGGGTACTTGCCTGGATGTCACTTGCCTGGAGGGTACTTGCCTGGATGTCACTTGCCTGGAGGGTACTTGCCTGGATGTTACTTGCCTGGAGGGTACTTGCCTGGTTGTTTAACTTTGCCTGGAGGGTACTTGCCTGGATGTCACTTGCCTGGAGGGTCTTGCCTGGTGTTACTTGCCTGGGGGGTACTTGCCTGGATGTTACTTGCCTGGAGGGTACTTGCCTGGATGTCACTTGCCTGGAGGGTACTTGCCTGGATGTTACTTGCCTGGAGGGTACTTGCCTGGATGTTACTTGCCTGGAGGGTACTTGCCTGGATGTCACTTGCCTGGAGGGTACTTGCCTGGATGTTACTTGCCTGGAGGGTACTTGCCTGGATGTTACTTGCCTGGAGGGTACTTGCCTGGATGTTACTTGCCTGGAGGGTACTTGCCTGGATGTCACTTGCCTGGAGGGTACTTGCCTGGATGTTACTTGCCTGGAGGGTACTTGCCTGGATGTCACTTGCCTGGAGGGTACTTGCCTGGATGTTACTTGCCTGGAGGGTACTTGCCTGGATGTCACTTGCCTGGAGGGTACTTGCCTGGATGTTACTTGCCTGGAGGGTACTTGCCTGGATGTTACTTGCCTGGAGGGGTACTTGCCTGGTGTTACTTGCCTGGAGGGTACTTGCCTGGATGTTACTTGCCTGGAGGGTACTTGCCTGGATGTCACTTGCCTGGGGGGTTTACTTCCCTGGATGTTACTTGCCTGGAGGGTACTTGCCTGGATGTCACTTCCCTGGAGGGTACTTGCTGGATGTCATTTGGGCCTGGAGGGAAACTTGCCTGGATGTTACTTGCCGGGGAGGGTACTTGCCTGGATGTTACTTGCCTGGAGGGTACTTGCCTGGATTCACTTGCCTGGAGGGTACTTGCCTGGATGTTACTTGCCTGGAGGGTACTTGCCGGATGTCACTTGCCTGGAGGGTACTTGCCTGGATGTCACTTCCCTGGAGGGTACTTGCCTGGATGTTACTTGCCTGGAGGGTACTTGCCTGGATGTTACTTGCCTGGAGGGTACTTGCCTGGATGTACTTGCCTGGAGGGAAACTTGCTGGATGTCACTTGCGGGGAGGGTACTTGCCTGGATGTCACTTGCTGGAGGGTACTTGCCTGGATGTCACTTGCCTGGGGGGTACTTGCCTGGATGTCACTTGCCTGGAGGGTACTTGCCTGGATGTCACTTGCTGGAGGGTACTTGCCTGGATGTTATTGCCTGGAGGGTACTTGCCTGGATGTCACTTGCCTGGAGGGTATTGCCTGGATGTCACTTGCTGGAGGGTACTTGCCTGGATGTCACTTGCCTGGAGGGTACTTGCCTGGATGTACTTGCCTGGAGGGTACTTGCCTGGATGTCACTTGCCTGGAGGGTACTTCCCTGATGTCACTTGCCTGGAGGGTACTTGCCTGGATGTCACTTGCCTGGAGGGTACTTGCCTGGATGTCACTTGCCTGGAGGGTACTTGCCTGGATGTCACTTGCTGGAGGGTACTTGCCTGGAGTCACTTGCCTGGAGGGTACTTGCCTGGATGTCACTTGCCTGGAGGGTACTGCTGGATGTCCACTTGCCTGGAGGGTACTTGCCTGGATGTCACTTGCCTGGAGGGTACTTGCCTGGATGTACTTGCCTGGAGGGTACTTGCCTGGATGTCACTTGCCTGGAGGGTACTTGCCTGGATGTCACTTGCCTGGAGGGTACTTGCCTGGATGTCACTTGCCTGGAGGGTACTTGCCTGGATGTCACTTGCCTGGAGGGTACTTGCCTGGATGTCACTTGCCTGGAGGGAAATTGCCTGGTGTCACTTTGCTGGAGGGTACTTGCCTGGATGTCACTTGCCTGGAGGGTACTTCTGTGGATGTCACTTCCCTTTGGGGGTACTTGCCTGGATGTCACATGCCTGGAGGGTACTTGCCTGGATGTCACTTCCCTGGAGGGTACTTGCCTGGATGTCACTTGCCTGGAGGGTACTTGCCTGGATGTCACTTGCCTGGAGGGTACTTGCCTGGATGTCACTTCCCTGGAGAGCTGCTGACCATTGACCTACCTCGCGTGACTCACAACCTTGGAGACAAAAACTGACCCTGACCGAACAGTCTTTTTGATATGTCAGTTTCTCACTTTCCTCCTGTTCTTCACCTACTTCTGGTGGATCATTTGTAAAGTGAATAACGTTTTATTAAGTCCCGGACTATTATCACTTCCCTAGTAGGGAAACAGACTGGCAAAGGTGGCTTTAAGGCAGTGAGAGGCGAAGATAATATTTAACCGAGAAACGTGTAGAGGCGAGCATGTACGGAAAAAACGCTGTGATATTAAGAATTAGACACATGTGAAACATCTGGGTATTTTTACTTTGAAGACGTTTCGCCATCCAGTGGCTTTATCAGTATAATGTAAGGACATAATGTGATGACTGTAGAACTATATAGAAAAAATGAGGTAATCAGTCCCTCAGCTTTGGAGTTGGTGAAGAGCAAAGTAGTCTTGAAGACTACGGTGTTCTTCACCCATTTCAAGGCTGAGGGACTGATTACCTCATCTTTTCTATATAGTTCTACATTCATCACATTGTCCTTATATTATATCGAAGATAAAGCCACTGGACAGTTAAACGTCTACAAATAAAGATACCCAGATGTTGCACATGTGTCTAACTCTTCATCTTGTCGGTATTATACACCACTCATAAACAAAACTGAGCTATACATTTGTGCAGACAAGACTCCTCCTGATCTTCAACATTGTTCTCTGTGTTGGACTGAGGAAGCCACTGGTTGGTGAAACGTCTCCACAATAAAGATACCCAAGTGTTGCACAAGTATCTAATTTATCATCACATCATCTACATAGGCTCAAGGAATAAGACTCTTGGTAAAAGGACCAGCTCACAGGACGGTTATAGACCTTATAACTAGTTAGTCTTTATAACCAGGTTAATGTTAAAACACTTACATTCTTTTACACATCTGACGACGTTGTCACTCGCCTCTTCCAATGCCTTGATTTTTTTTCCTTTCATAATTATTGAACTTCATAATGGTCAAGCACGGACCAAAACCTCCGTTTTTTATTTCCAGTGTCTACGTTTATGATTTATTTGTACCAGGAAAAGAATTGACGTTTAAAAATTTCTCCCTCGTAGATCGTCATTAGCTTCTGCTTTTACAGAATCTGGTGGTGTAGGTGACGATGACGATGACGTGTTGACCAACCTGGTGGAACCTCTGTGGCCTGAAGACCTGAAACACCTTCCATACACCTTTAACCGGTGAGTGTCCACCAACGCTGCCCACGGCAGTGGTCCGACTCCAGGTTCACAACTTGGGATGTAATATGGGTCATAACAGTGAAACCACCTGGATAACGCTAACATATGTATTGCATCGCAGGTCTTCTGACCCATGCGGTAGGTCCAACTCTCACATAAGATAAGAATGGAGGAATACTGCAGCAGGCTTACTGGCCCATACAAAGCAGGGTCTTAGGAATCAAAATCACCCTTTCCTACCCACTCACACATTTGCCCAACCAGGCAAAAACCATTCCCACTCCTGCATTTTGTCAATATAAAAGTATTGGTTGCGGCAGCAGTGTAGTCCTCGAGGCTAGCTACAGGAAGCTATCTGGACTCCTCCAGTTTATGCTTGCAACACAGGCTACTTATACGAACATTAAACACAGCGTAGACCCGTCAGTCCGGTTTCTGATGTGACTTCCTCTTAGGTCAGCTGTGTCACACTCTCACCTTTTTCGGTCCGCTGAACAAATTCAGCGGACCGAAAAAGACATCTGTATCCAGTTTAGGACATTCACGAAATGCAACGTTTCGCTACGAGTGTTTTTCTCCACATAAACCTAAAGAGGAAGATGCGTAAAATACGTTCAGTATATTTATATATTCAAAATAAAGCATTGTGAAACTAATACAAATAACCCGCGCACGTAGATCGTTAATAGTCAAAGTCGGACCGAAACGTGATCATAAAATGCCATTCTACTATGTGCTGGCTACTCGTGTATTGTTCCAGTCACGGTATTGTGTCTTTGTATTATTTGTTCAGCGTGGAACCAATATTTTAAGGTTATATTTAATTAAGAACTTCTAACTATGACTGGGTGAACCTCGCAACGCAGTAACTAGATGTGTCAGTCTTACTGAAGTTGCTTCCCTTCTGTTTCTGTGTTGGTTTAGACACGTGATCAAACACTAGGACATGTTCATTAGAAAACGTTTCGGTCCAGGAGTGATGAAGGTCCCAGGACCGAAAGTTTTTCTAATGAATGTCCTAGTGTTTACTCACATGTCTTACTAAACCAGCTTGTTGGTATTTATTACCAAGGTTTATACCACCAAAGTTTATACCATGCCCACGAAATCGTAATAACACGATTGCAAACAAACCACGGTACTGGTCTTAAGTTTTACGACTCCCTTGCCATGAGTTCTATCCCCACCCGTACCGTAATTTATACCATACTGTTTATATGGTGCGTCAGTACCCCATAACCAACGTGAATAACCTTCCTTGCAAGCCAGATCAGAATCATTGATCATCAATGGTAAAACAAAAAAAAAAACACGATGACAATATTGGGGTGCAAACAGTGGGTCCCTTTGCAACTTGATACTTGCACAGTGTGATCATGCAGGCAGATGTTACCGTTTTTATATATATTTTTTAAAGTAGAACTGAATACGTCAGCAATGTGCTGCTGCCTTAGTCGATTTTTGTTTTATATTCCGTCACGCAGGGTTGAGCTCACATAAGAACATAAGAAAAAAGGAACACTGCAACAGGCCTACTGGCCTATGCGAAACAGGTCCAATTCTCCAACCGGCTTAAGCCATGCCTGGGATGGGAGACTTCAGTAAGGCAGTGAGTATATTGTGAAGTTCTCCAGTGTTAGGTAAAAGGACACAAGCGCAAGTAATGCGATATTTTATCCTGGCAACGTTTCGCTCTTTCACATTAGTTGCACTTGTTCCCTTTTTACCTAATACATTGTGGATAATTTTACCAACATTATTACAGGTTGTCCAGTGAAGGTTCTGCAGCCTCGAAAGTTCTGCTTCAACAGAGCTGGAGTTTACTTGGGAATAATTAAATCTAATCAGGATCGCCTATCCCATACTCAGACCCGGAGAGGGACAACAAAAAAATAGAGAAGAAAAACTGGGAGGTCGAAAAGAAATTTGGATATCACATATTTAAGAACAAGCACAGGGAAAAATGTAAACATTGCAGACACACTAGGAAAAATTAATACTTAACGTGCTCAGAAGTGTACCCAAATGTTTATAATGTATATCAGTGCTTGGTGGGACGTGATTGCTTGCTCTACGTTGGAGAGAATGTGTTGCCATGGTGAAGCAGTCTGGATTGTACACTGCACTTACGTTCAGTACTGTAGCGTTCTCTTTACATTTTATAAATTAAAATGAATAAATTCTTTTCCTTAAACTGGCCACAACTGCCATCTTTTAGCTGCTACAGCATCCTTCTCGTATATAAACTAGCTACGTGCCTGTGTGTGACTAGTTAACGGTCCAAGTCGGACCGAAACGTCGTCATAGGTTTCATTCTATGTGTGGGTTATTTGTGTAAAGACCGTGTTTAACTGTTAAGTCAAATGGGTGACGGGTAAGTTTTAAACAGCGATTATCTGAGGGGGATGTATCTACCGCCCTCGATGGCTCCGTTTTCTGTCCGAATGTCGATACTTTTCATCACCTTTATCTTTTATTTAATTCATTGCCGTTGTGGTATGTTTCTATTGGATATTTTTTAACTAAAGGCTGACAATATAATCTTAACTAAATAAGTAAACAGAGGTTTGCTGCAGACGGTATGTGAGCGCGTTGGTGTGTTAGGGATGGAGGATCTCCTGAATTTTAATGGCTCTCCATTCTTTACATACGACGCAGTCATTCTGAAGCAGGAGAAAGGATCTAGTATGGTTGTGTGAGTGTTATGAGAGCTTCCCTGGAGGCATAACTGGCACAGTTTGAGTTGGTGACTTTCCATTAGATGGTGTTGTGCAGCTCTGGCAGGTTTGGAGACCCAACCGGAGATTCTGGGTTGCTGCCACACCCTGGTGGTGCATACGCTGCAGCGGCAGTGCGAACATTTTCACTAGAACAAAAGTGTTCTGGGAAGATTCAGGTCCAGGAGAAAAGAAGAAACTTTACTGCAGCTCTTTCAACGTCTGTTGGACAACTTTTCTTACAAGTTCGAACTTCATGAGCTCCGGCAAGAAAATATAAAAATAAAAATTTCCTATACTTTGCAATAGCTTGTCGGAAAGTATTAAGGTAGAACATGGAGTTAGACTTGACGTAAGTCAGGAGAGATTCGTCTTTAAAAACTTGCATTTGTGATCACAGTGGGACTCGTGTTAACCTCAGGTTTTTAGTTACTGTTTTGTATGGATGAGTTGCCTAAGAATTATTATTAATGCCTCGTTGGTTTCAGGGTGTCAGCAGAGGAGAGCATAAAGATGTCGAGAGAATTCTACGACAAGATGAATGAGCGTCGCACCATCCGCTTCTTCAGTCCTGACCCCGTACCCAGAGAGGTCATTGAGAACATCATCAAGGTGGCAGGTAAAACCTCCAGCCTGTCTCGTTTACCTCCTACACACTCGTGATATATTGTATCAACGAGTAACGGAGGTATTTCTTCCATACAGTTCATTTCACAGGCTGTCTGTCAGTCCAAAGGCCAGCCCTGTGTAAGGGACCGGGCTTTGTAAAGGTTAGCTGCCCTCCTCTTCTATGATTACGTTACTCTAAACCCGTAGGGGTCATGCAACCCCTGGAGGAATGGGAGGCAATCTGGTCCGATCCAAGAAAGGAGTATGGTTTTCAATTATTCCTCAGATCAAGAGCCCCTCATCGGCATCAAGGCACCTCCTTTCAAGGTTCCCTTTCCTTAAATCCAGCCTCGTCACTCTTCCCCAAGTTTTGTATGATCCTTACAGGTTTAGTACTTCGTCACGAATATAGTAATATTCCTTAAAGGAATTCTCTAAATGTTGGCGAAGAGATCTTTATCCAAGGAATTAGAGCCCCTCTCCCCCTTCAGATCAAATCTGTTTGCCTCTTATTCAGCAGGTGTTTTGTGACCCTTTCAAGAATTAGCTCATAATAACAATATGGTCCTACAATGGGTCAGAAGGCCTGCTGCAGTGCTCCTCCATTTTAACATTGTTACAGGGACGGCACCGTCCGGGGCACATACTGAACCGTGGACCTTCGTGGCTGTGTGTGACCCTGAGGTGAAGCAGCAGATCAGAGCTGTTGTGGAGATGGAGGAGGAGACCAACTACGCCAAGAGGATGGGTTAGTACCTCCACCTCAGTCTGTGTCATCCCCAACTAAAGTTTTATAGTAGTGAAATGTTTAGCTGCATCACCATACTGGAAATATTTTGTCTTTGTGTTATGACAAGATTTGAGTGCGAGGCCATCAGCCCATAATGAGTTAGTGGGTTGTGTTGATGCTGCTGCTGAAGGACTCTTAACCAAAGAATTTGCAGCTACCCCTCTCCTTCCTCTGATATAACCTGACTACTTCCCATTTCCAGGCATTCTGTGATAACGTATCATTTTATTACTGATCTGCATTACCAACGAGTTGATAAGGACATGTGTGCAACTCCTTTTCAATTCAGTACAGTACTTGTAAACTGGAAACTGTGAAAGATGAAGTAATCAGTTCCTCATCTTTGAAAGTGTTCAGCACTTGAGCCTTGATGAAGGGATTGATTACATCGAGTTTTACCGTCACAGTTTATAAGCTCTGTATTAAGTTGAAAAAGCCACTGGTTGGTAAAACTTCTTCAAAATAAATACCCTGGTGCTGCAGCACTCCTGCCAACCCTGGGTATAAACCTTGGCCCATGCTAGACAGGTTCAATTCACAGTCACTCGTGTATCTATCCAACTTATTTTTTGAAGTTATCCAAAGTTCTTTCTTCACTGACACTACAAGAGTTTATTCCAGTTAAACTAGTGTTTCCCCATATCCTCTGTAAATCTAAATTTTTCCAGCTTGATTGTATTGCTGCGAATTCTGTTTAAGGTAGACAATTTCGTTACTTCTGTTTTTCATTTGCACAATACTATCATATCCTCCCTAATTCTATGCCTTTGCAATGCAAACAATATTTTCAGCCTGTCTTCACAGGAAAGGCTTCTAATACACGTGAAAGATGGCTAACGTAATTCCTAACCTTAAAGAAAACTAGAATGGGTTCCAGTTACAAGTGGCGTTCCACAAGGTTAAGTTTTAGGCCCATTCTTCATAATTTACATTAATGACCTAGACGAGGAAATAAGTGACATGAATGAATTCACTGATTGCAAAAATGGATCGAAGAATAGACTCTGAGACTGCCATTGAACTTCAAGAAGATTCGGATAAATTAATGTTGTGGTTTAGAAAATGGTAGATTCAGTTCAGTGTGGATAAGTGGAAAGTCGTAATCCTTGGAAATAAATATAGATATCCGTCTTATAAACTAGGCAATGAAGAGCTTGATCATAGAGAATGTGAAAAAGATTTGGGAGTCATGGTAAGCAGAAATCTGAAGCCAGAACAAGTGTTTATACTTACTTAACAAGACTAACATGTTGCTTGGATTTATGTTACAGCTCACACCTAAGAGTCCAGAATACAGCTGTATACATCACTGATAAGGTCACGCTTAGTTTCTGCAGCTTAGTTCTGGTCTCCATACTACAATGTATATACAGTATAATGCACTGGAAATAGAAGAATTTCAAAATCAGTCTACTGTATAAGGAGTTTCATACGAGGATAGCTTGAGAGTACTGAACCTTCACTCTCTTAAAGAATGTACAATAAACGATGTCAGTGAGGAGTGTAAGTGGAAGACTGTCATGAGGGGTACATAACCAGATAAACGATGTCAGTGAGGAGTGTAAGTGGAAGACTGTCATGAGGGGTACATAACCAGAGTACTAATTATTGATGGCATGCAATACCCACAAGTTGATGACTTAGACATGGGCATCTTTATTTGAGAAATATTTCATCTGCGCAACAGGCTTCTTTAATCGAATTATTATTATTATTGTAATCAAGGGGAAGCGCTAGACCCGTAGTATTATACAGCGCCTGAGGGGGGGATGTGGAAGGTATTCAGGTTTAATTCAAGGAACTGGAAAACAGATCCAATTCCCTAGAGCAAGAGCCCCTTACCAGCATGAATGAACCTTCCTTGAGAGGTCTTTAATCGAATACAGACGAAAATAACCCTAGAGACGGTAGGAGCAGCAGTTATGACACGAAGAAGCTTTGGTAAGTAATGGTCAGTTCGTCAAACTTGAGGGACCGACCACCTCTTACCAGGGCTAACTGACCAATTACGTCAAAACTACTATTACTGTCACTGTTATATTCGCATGCATTTCACTGAAAACGCCTGTTGTGCAGGCGAAACGTTTTGGCACTAAAGATACCCAAGTGTTACACATGCTCTGAGAACTTGATATGTCGGTATTTTATTCCATCGGTAATGACACTGCCTTTCCATCTCGTACAACTTAACATATGACTCTACATATTTCCAGTTTCACTCTTAGATATTTAAATTACCATTATTAAACCTATATGAGCCGCATAACCCTATTTTAGAGTCCCAGTCATAACTACCGAATGGTAACATCTCTTCGTCTCGCAAGGTAACCAGTGGGTGAAAGACCTCAAATTCCTGCGGACTGACTGTGTGAAAGAGTATCTGACGATGGCCCCGTGGCTGCTGCTGGTGTTCAAGCAGACTTACGGGATGCTTCCAGACGGCCGCAAGAGGAACCACTATTACCATGAGATCTCGACTGCTATTGCCGGTGGCATACTCTTGTGTGCCATTCAGGTGAGTTTCTGCCCTCTGTCATAGCTATCGTCCCATCTGTAAGCTTATAGTATACAGCTACAATCTTGATCTATGTTCACAGTAATCTGGAGCAATGTTGACTTGTAAGCTCATAGTTGTCAGTGTTGACGTGGGCTTAGTTGTATACAGCAGTGTTGAACTGGGAGCTTGTTAGTCTGTTACGGTATTGACCTTTGGAACTTTTTGCTCTTCAGCTTACACTGCTGTATTACCATTAAGGTGCTCCAAGCTTTTACTCTGCGCCAAGGTATCGGTATTAAAGAGTTATTGTTACGTCTGTACAGTGGGTGTCGGTAGCACAGTCAAGTCTGTCAATACTACACTTCGAACCTTGGCCAGAAGGGATGTTTAAGACGGTGCATCTGCTCGCACTGGCTGGATGGAACACGGAAAATAATGACTGATGTCACGGTTTGTGACATGTTTTGATTGCGTGCAACATGGACATAAAGAAAACAGAATACAATTTTTTTATTTTTTTTAAAGACTATTTTACCCACTGTAAAAAATAGAAAACTTTTATTTGAACAATATTGAGGTCTTCTTAAGCGAAACTTCGCCTTATTGAAGACACAGGATATATACACAGAGGTGTATTTTGTGTATATACGCTGTGAGTTGATTATAATCCCTATTTTAGAGATTTAAGTAATTCTAGTCTGGCTGTGGAAGGATTACGTGTAGCCTTAATGATCATATTCCAGTAGATAGGCTTTAAACTCCCTTGACCAACCAATGAATTCAGTTTCTTGTTCTCCATAGATTGCAGGACTGGTGACATTAACTTCGACTCCTCTCAACTGTGGTCCGGCCATCAGGGCATTCTTCAGCGACCTCCCAACGAGAAGCTGCTGCTTTTGATGCCGTGGGATACCAGCTCCTGACGCCACATCCCTGACCTCACCCGCAAAACCTCTAGAAGAGCTCATGGTCACAGTGTAGGAATGTCTCACTGTGGTGGTGCATTACTGCGACTATGCGACTTGGGCTGGTGGGGGATTTGGACCTGCCTGGCAAGGGCCTGTAGGCCTGCTGCAGTGTTCCTTATTTCATTCTTCTTATGACTACTGGTTCTGTGGTTGTGACCGTGTTGAGCGGTAATGCGTATGATATAAAGAACAAAACGGCACAATACCGTGACTGGAACAATACACAAATAACCCGCACGGAAGAAAGAGAAAAGCTTATGACAGCGTTTGGGTCCGTCTTGGACTCACGAACGGTCCAAGACGGACCGAAACGTAGTCATAAATCTATGTGCGGGTTATTTACGAACTGCCATACACAGAGTGCGTGTGTACATCAGATGGCAGACTGAAGCAAAAAGGGTCTCGGTAACGCATCATTTTATTCAATGTTATTTTTGTAGCATCAACCTTTTATCTCAACTTTTTTTTTACCGGTAAATATACGAGTAGATAACTTTTAAAACTGATGTATCACACACTGTAACCTTTGCACAGGAATAAATTTTCTTTGTATACATTGTCAGTGATGTGTCATTGATGTGTCCGTCAGTAATACAGTAAGACATAAATATGTTTCATTAACCATAACTCTGTCATCAATGTATATGTCGTGCCGAATAGGTAAAACTATCGATTTTGGCTTGAATAGCAAGGGAGGTTCCTTGACGCTGGTGAGGGGCTCTTGATCTAGGGAATTGGATCTGTGCTCCGGTTCCTTGAATTGAGCCTGAATACCTTCCATCCCCCCCCCCTATATGCGCTATATAATCCTACAGGTTTAGCGCTCCCCCATGATATTCTCTGGGTCGAGTCTTCTCACCTCCCACCTACTGGTTTAGCGCCTCTCACCATGAATGTGATGAGGTTAATGGTCTGGTATGAGCATGACTTCTGGGGGAAATTCGATCTTTTTCGTATGCGAGTGATTTTGTCATTGTGTTGGTACAAACTCCACCATCAACGTACATCAACACCAGCACCTCTACCATCAACGTACATCAACACCAGCGACTCTACCATCAACGTACATCAACACCAGCACCTCCACCATCAACGTACATCAACACCAGCACCTCCACCATCAACGTACATCAACACCAACACCTCCACCATCAACGTACATCAACACCAACACCTCCACCATCAACGTACATCAACACCAACACCTCCACCATCAACGTACATCAACACCAACACCTCCACCATCAACGTACATCAACACCAGCATCTCCACCATCAACATACATCAACAATGATTAAGCAGTGATCTTGATATTCTGGGCACACCAGATTCTCTTCCTGATTAGACCCTTCAGTGGCGGGGGGTCTACCTTGATGCTGGTGAAGGGCTCTTGATTCTATGACTTGGAGTTAATCCTTCTCCAGGATCAAACCTAGCTCTCATTCACCAGGTGTTGCACGACTCCCACGGGTTTAGCTCTCTCCTCATTATGTTGTGATGACTTTTTTCATTTTTTTCACTAAGGTATTTGAGGAGGTAGATCATGGTAATGAATATGATATTGTGTATATGGACTTCAGTAAGGCTTTTGACAGGGTCCCACATCAGAGACTATTGAGGAAAATTAAGGCACATGGAATAGGAGGAGAATTTTTTTCCTGGATAGAGGCATGGTTGACAAATAGGCAGCAGAGAGTTTGCATAAATGGGGAGAAATCAGAGTGGGGAAGCGTCACGAGCGGTGTTCCACAGGGGTCAGTGTAGGGCCCCCTGCTGTTTACAATCTACATAAACGACATTGATGAGGGCATAAAGAGCGACATGAGCAAGTTTGTCGATGACACCAAAATAGGCCGTCGAATTCATTCTGACGAGGACATTCGAGCACTCCAGGAAGATTTGAATAGACTGATGCAGTGGTCGGAGAAGTGGCAGATGCAGTTTAATATAGACAAATGGAAAGTTCTAAATGTTGGACAGGAAAATAACCATGCCACATATTAACTAAATAATGTCGATCTTAATATTACGGATTGCGAAAAAGATTTAGGAGTCCTGGTTAGCAGCAATCTGAAACCAAGACAACAGTGCATAAATGTTCGCAATAAAGCTAACAGAATCCTTGGCTTCATATCAAGAAGCATAAATAATAGGAGTCCTCAGGTTGTTCTTCAACTCTATATATCCTTGGTTAGACCTCATTTAGTTTATGCTGCACAGTTTTGGTCACCGTATTACAGAATGGATATAAATGCTCTGGAAAACATACAAAGGAGGATGACAAAGTTGATCCCATGTATCAGAAATCTTCCCTATGAGGATAGACTGAGGACCCTGAATCTGCACTCTCTAGAAAGACGTAGAATTAGGAGGGATATGATTGAGGTGTATAAATGGAAGACAGGAATAAATAAAGGGGATGTAAATAACGTGCTGAAAATATCTAGCCTAGACAGGACTCGTAGCAATGGTTTTAAGTTGGAAAAATTCAGATTCAGGAAGGATATAGGAAAGCACTGGTTTGGTAATAGAGTTGTGGATGAGTGGAACAAACTCCCAAGTACAGTTATTGAGGCTAAAACGTTGTGTAGTTTTAAAAATAGGTTATTATTATTATAATCAAAAAGAAGCGCTAAGCCACAAGGGCTATACAGCAAAAATAGGTTAGATAAATACATGAGTGGGTGTGGGTGGGTGTGAGTTGGACCTGATTAGCTTGTGCTACTAGGTCAGTTGTCGTGTTCCTTCCCTAAGTGAATGTGACCTGCCCTGACTAGGTTGGGGCATTGGCTTAAGCCTTTAGGAGACTTGGACCTGCCTCGCATGGGCCAGTAGGCCTGTTGCAGTGTTCCTTCTTATGTTCTTATGACTGACTTTTCTCAACCACTGTGTGTGTGTGTGTGTGTGTGTGTGTGTGTGTGTGTGTGTACTTACCTATATGTGGTCGTCGGGGTCAAGTTTCAGCTCTTGGCCCCTCATCTCAACTTGCTGCTTGCTAGATTTATTCCTCTCCCCAGCTGCCCTTGTAGGCTCTGTCGTACCTGTTCTTAAGGCTGTGTATGGAGCCTGCCACCACTACATGTTGTTAGGTAAGACACATATGCAACAGTTAGGTATCTTTATTTCGAAACGTTTCGCCTACACAGTAGGCTTCTTCAGTCGAGTACAGAAAAGTTGATAGAAGCAGAAGATACTTGAAGACGATGTAATCAGTCCATCACCCTTAAAGTTTTGAGGTGGTCAGTCCCTCAGTCTGGAGAAGAGCATTGTTCCGTTGTCTGAAACAATATGAAGTTGAAGTGACAGGATGGAGCCTACTGTGTAGGCGAAACGTTTCGAAATAAAGATACCTAACTGTTGCATATGTGTCTTACCTAACAATCTGTCGGTATTTTATACCATTTTAATGGCCACCACTACATCTTCGTCCAGGTCATTTCACTTTGACCACCCTGAGGCTGAAGAAGTACTTCCTGGCATCCCTAGAGCTAATCTGTATCTTTAATTTTCAACTATGTCCCCGTGTACCCTCATAGCTCATACTCGTTAATGCTGGAACAAGTCTCTTAGCATGCCTCTACACTTTCTCCAGTTCAACATGCTTTATCAGGTGTGGGTTCCAAGCTGGTGTTGCATACTCCAAGATGAACCTGACATGTTGTATAGATGATCATGAATAACTAAGATTCCACACTCGCCCTAACTGACCTCACTGAAAGTCCCGCCTCTGATGCAGATTCGTACTTTTAAACTAACCTGTTGTGCTAACTTTAAATCAAAGTTTTACTCTTGTATTCTCCCCTACCTGCACTCTCCCCTACCTGCACTCTCCCCTACCAGCACTCTCTCCTACCTGCACTCTCCCTACCTGCACTCCTCCCTACCTGCACTTTCCCCTACCTGCACTCTCCCCTACCTGCAATCTCCCTACCTGCACTCTCTCCTACCTGCACTCTCCCCTACCTGCACTCTCCCCTACCTGCACTCTCCCTACCTGCACTCTCCCCTACCTGCACTCTCCCCTACCTGCACTCTCTCCTACCTGCACTCTCCCTACTGCACTCTCCCCTACCTGCACTCTCCCCTACCTGCACTCTCCCCTAACCTGCACTCTCTCCTACCTGCACTCTCCCCCTACCTGCACTCTCCCCTACCTGCA
Source organism: Cherax quadricarinatus (assembly GCF_026875155.1). Classification (NCBI taxonomy): domain Eukaryota; kingdom Metazoa; phylum Arthropoda; class Malacostraca; order Decapoda; family Parastacidae; genus Cherax; species Cherax quadricarinatus. Next base: position 11,767,272 of record NC_069415.1, on the reverse strand, counting down.
CTCTCCCCTACCTGCACTCTCCCCTACCTGCACTCTCCCCTACCTGCACTTCTCCTACCTGCACTCTACCCTACCTGCACTCTCCCCTACCTGCACTCTCCCCTACCTGCACTCTCTCCTACCTGCACTCTCCCCTACCTGCACTCTCCCCTACCTGCACTCTCCCCTACCTGCACTCTCCCCTACCTGCACTCTCCCCTACCTGCACTCCCCCCCTACCTGCACTCTCCCCTACCTGCACTCTCCCCTACCTGCACTCTCCCCTACCTGCACTCTCCCCTACCTGCACTCTCTCCTACCTGCACTCTCCCCTACCTGCACTCTCCCCTACCTGCACTCTCCCCTACCTGCACTCTCCCCTACCTGCACTCTCCCCTACCTGCACTCTCCCCTACCTGCACTCTCCCCTACCTGCACTCTCCCTACCTGCACTCTCCCTACCTGCACTCTCTCCTACCTGCACTCTCCCCTACCTGCACTCTCTCCTACCTGCCACTCTCCCCTACCTGCACTCTCCCCTACCTGCACTTTCCCCTACCTGCACTCTCCCCTACCTGCAATCTCCCCTACCTGCAGTCTCTCCTACCTGCACTCTCCCCTACCTGCACTCTCCCCTACCTGCACTCTCCCCTACCTGCACTCTCCCCCTACCTGCACTCTCCCCTACCTGCACTCTCTCCTACCTGCACTCTCCCCTACCTGCACTCTCCCCTACCTGCACTCTCCCCTACCTGCACTCTCCCCCTACCTGCACTCTCTCTACCTGCACTCTCCCCTACCTGCACTCTCCCTACCTGCACTCTCCCCTAACCCGCACTCTCCCCTACCTGCACTCTCCCCTACCAGCACTCTCTCCTACCTGCACTCTCCCCTACCTGCACTCTCCCCTACCTGCACTTTCCCCTACCCGCACTCTCCCCTACCTGCAATCTCCCCTACTTGCACTCTCTCCTACCTGCACTCTCCCCTACCTGCACTCTCCCCTACCTGCACTCTCCCCTACCCGCACTCTCCCCTACCTGCACTCTCCCCTACCTGCACTCTCCCCTACCTGCACATCTCCCCTACCTGCACTCTCCCCTACCTGCACTCTCCCCTACCCGCACTCTCTCCTACCTGCACTCTCCCCTACCTGCACTCTCCCCTACCTGCACTCTCCCCTACCTGCCTCACTCTCCCCTACCTGCACTCTCCCCTACCTGCACTCTCTCCTACCTGCACTCTACCCTACCTGCACTCTCCCCTACCTGCACTCTCCCCTACCTGCAATCTCCCCTACCTGCACTCTCTCCTACCTGCACTCTCCCCTACCTGCACTCTCCCCTACCTGCACTCTCCCCTACCTGCACTCTCCCCTACCTGCACTCTCCCCTACCTGCACTCTCCCCTACCTGCACTCTCTCCTACATGCACTCTCCCTACCTGCACTCTCCCCTACCTGCACTCTCCCTACCTGCACTCTCCCCTACCTGCACTCTCTCCTACCTGCACTCTCCCCTACCTGCACTCTCCCCTACCTGCACTCTCCCCTACCTGCACTTCCCCTACCTGCACTCTCCCCTACCTGCACTCTCCCCTACCTGCACTCTCTCCTACCTGCACTCTCCCCTACCTGCACTCTCCCCTACCTGCACTCTCCCCTACCTGCACTCTCCCCTACCTGCACTCTCTCCTACCTGCACTCTCCCCTACCTGCACTCTCCCCTACCTGCACTCTCCCCTACCTGCACTCTCCCCTACCTGCACTCTCCCCTACCAGCACTCTCTCCTACCTGCACTCTCCCCTACCTGCACTCTCCCCTACCTGCACTTTCCCCTACCTGCACTCTCCCCTACCTGCAATCTCCCCTACCTGCACTCTCTCCTACCTGCACTCTCCCCTACCTGCACTCTCCCCTACCTGCACTCTCCCCTACCTGCACTCTCCCCTACCTGCACTCTCCCCCACCTGCACTCTCCCTACCTGCACTCTCTCCTACCTGCACTCTCCCCTACCTGCACTCTCCCCTACCTGCACTCTCCCCTACCTGCACTCTCCCCTACCTGCACTCTCTCCTACCTGCACTCTCCCCTACCTGCACTCTCCCCTACCTGCACTCTCCCCTACCTGCACTCTCCCCTACCTGCACTCTCCCCTACCTGCACTCTCTCCTACCTGCACTCTACCCTACCTGCACTCTCCCATACCTGCACTCTCCCCTACCTGCACTCTCTCCTACCTGCACTCTCCCCTACCTGCACTCTCCCCTACCTGCACTCTCCCCTACCTGCACTCTCCCTACCTGCACTCTCCCCTACCTGCACTCTCCCCTACCTGCACTCTCCCCTACCTGCACCTCTCTCCCCACCTGCACTCTCCCCTACCTGCACTCTCTCCTACCTGCACTCTCCCCTACCTGCACTCTCCCCACCTGCACTCTCCCCTACCTGCACTCTCCCCTACCTGCACTCTCTCCTACCTGCACTCTCCCCTACCTGCACTCTCCCCTACCTGCACTCTCCCCTACCTGCACTCTCCCCTACCTGCACTCTCCCCTACCTGCACTCTCCCTACCTGCACTCTCTCCTACCTGCACTCTCCCCTACCTGCACTCTCCCCTACCTGCACTCTCCCCTACCTGCACTCTCACCCTACCTGCACTCTCTCCTACCTGCACTCTCCCCTACCTGCACTCTCCCCTACCTGCACTCTCCCCTACCTGCACTCTCCCCTACCTGCACTCTCCCCTACCAGCACTCTCTCCTACCTGCACTCTTCCCCTACCTGCACTCTCCCCTACCTGCACTCTCCCCTACCTGCACTCTCCCCTACCTGCAATCTCCCCTACCTGCACTCTCTCCTACCTGCACTCTCCCCTACCTGCACTCTCCCCTACCTGCACTCTCCCCTACCTGCACTCTCCCCTACCTGCACTCTCCCCTACCTGCACTCTCCCCTACCTGCACTCTCTCCTACCTGCACTCTCCCCTACCTGCACTCTCCCCTACCTGCACTCTCCCCTACCTGCACTCTCCCCTACCTGCACTCTCTCCTACCTGCACTCTCCCCTACCTGCACTCTCCCTACCTGCACTCTCCCCTACCTGCACTCTCCCCTACCTGCACTCTCCCCTACCTGCACTCTCTCCTACCTGCCTCTACCCTACCTGCACTCTCCCATACCTGCACTCTCCCCTACCTGCACTCTCTCCTACCTGCACTCTCCCCTACCTGCACTCTCCCCTACCTGCACTCTCCCCCACCTGCACTCTCCCCTACCTGCACTCTCCCCTACCTGCACTCTCCCCTACCTGCACTCTCCCCTACCTGCACTCTCCCCTACCTGCACTCTCCCCCTACCTGCACTCTCCCCTACCTGCACTCTCCCCTACCTGCACTCTCTCCTACCTGCACTCTCCCCTACCTGCACTCTCCTCTACCTGCACTCTCCCTACCCTAGCACTCTCCCCTACCTGCACTCTCTCCTACCTGCACTCTCCCCTTCCTGCACTCTCCCCTACCTGCACTCTCCCCTACCTGCACTCTCCCTACCTGCACTCTCTCCTACCTGCACTCTCCCCTACCTGCACTCTCTCCTACCTGCACTCTCCCCTACCTGCACTCTCCCCTACCTGCACTTTCCCCTACCTGCACTCTCCCCTACCTGCACTCTCTCCTACCTGCACTCTCCCCTACCTGCACTCTCCCCTACCTGCACTCTCCCCTACCTGCACTCTCCCTACCTGCACTCTCCCCCACCTGCACTCTCTCCTACCTGCACTCTCCCCTACCTGCACTCTCCCCTACCTGCACTCTCCCCTACCTGCACTCTCCCCTACCTGCACTCTCTCCTACCTGCACTCTCCCCTACCTGCACTCTCCCCTACCTGCACTCTCCCCTACCTGCACTCTCCCCTACCTGCACTCTCCCCTACCTGCACTCTCTCCTACCTGCACTCTCCCCTACCTGCACTCTCCCCTACCTGCACTCTCCCCTACCTGTACTCTCCCCTACCTGCACTCTCTCCTACCTGCACTCTCCCCTACCTGCACTCTCCCCTACCTGCACTCTCCCCTACCTGCACTCTCCCCTACCTGCACTCTCTCCTACCTGCACTCTCCCCTACCTGCACTCTCCCCTACCTGCACTCTCCCCTACCTGCACTCTCCCCTACCTGCACTCTCCCCTACCTGCACTCTCTCCTACCTGCACTCTCCCCTACCTGCACTCTCCCCTACCTGCACTCTCCCCTACCTGCACTCTCCCCTACCTGCACTCTCTCCTACCTGCACTCTCCCCTACCTGCACTCTCTCCTACCTGCACTCTCCCCTACCTGCACTCTCCCCCTACCTGCACTCTCCCCTACCTGCACTCTCCCCTACCTGCACTCTCTCCTACCTGCACTCTCCCCTACCTGCACTCTCCCCTACCGCACTCTCCCCTACCTGCACTCTCCCCTACCTGCACTCTCCCCTACCTGCACTCTCCCCTACCCGCACTCTCCCCTACCTGCACTCTCCCCTACCTACACTCTCCCCTACCTGCACTCTCCCCTACCTGCACTCTCCCCTACCTGCACTCTCCCCTACCTGCACTCTCCCCTACCTGCACTCTCCCCTACCTACACTCTCCCCTACTGCACTCTCCCCTACCTGCACTCTCCCCTACCTGCACTCTCTCCTACCTACACTCTGCCCTACCTGCACTCTCCCCTACCTGCACTCTCCCCTACCTGCACTCTCCCTACCTGCACTCTCCCCTACCTGCACTCTCCCCTACCTGCTCTCTCCCCTACCTGCACTCTCCCCTACCTGCACTCTCCCCTACCTACACTCTCCCCTACCTGCATCCTCTCCCCTACCTGCACTCTCCCCTACCTGCACTCTCCCCTACCTACACTCTCCCCTACCTGCACTCTCCCCTACCTGCACTCTCCTCTACCTACACTCTCCCCTACCTGCACTCTCCCCTACCTGCACTCTCCCCTACCTGCACTCTCCCCTACCTGCACTCTCCCCTACCTGCACTCTCCGCTACCTACACTCTCCCCTACCTGCACTCTCCCCTACCCGCACTCTCCCCTACCTGCACTCTCCCCTACCTGCACTCTCCCCTACATGCACTCTCCCCTTTCCTGCACTCTCCCCTACCTACACTCTCTCCTACCTGCACTCTCCCTACCTGCACTCTCCCATACCTGCACTCTCCCCTACCTGCACTCTCCCCTACCTGCACTCTCTCCTACCTGCACTCTCCCCTACCTGCACTCTCCCCTACCTGCACTCTCCCCTACCTGCACTCTCCCCTACCTGCACTCTCTCCTACCTGCACTCTCCCCTACCTGCACTCTCCCTATCTGCACTCTCCCCTACCTGCACTCTCCCCTACCTACACTCTCCCCTACCTGCACTCTCCCCTACCTGCACTCTCTCCTACCTGCACTCTCCCCTACCTGCACTCTCCCCTATCTGCACTCTCCCTACCTGCACTCTCCCCTACCTACACTCTCCCTACCTGCACTCTCCCCTATCTGCACTCTCCCCTACCTGCACTCTCCCCTACCTACACTCTCCCCTACCTGCACTCTCCTTTACCTGCACTCTCCCCTACCTGCACTCTCCTTTACCTGCACTCTTCCCTACCTGCACTCTTTCCCCTACCTGCACTCTCCTTTACCTGCACTCTCCCCTTTCCTGCACTCTCCTTTACCTGCACTTCTTCCCTACCTGCACTCTCCCCTACCTGCACTCTCCCTACCTGCACTCTCTCCTACCTGCACTCTCCCCTACCTGCACTCTCCCCTACCTGCACTCTCCCCTATCTGCACTCTCCCTACCTGCACTCTCCCCTACCTACACTCTCCCCTACCTGCACTCTCCTTTACCTGCACTCTCCCTACCTGCACTCTCCTTTACCTGCACTCTTCCCTACCTGCACTCTCCCCTACCTGCACTCTCCTTTACCTGCACTCTCCCCTACCTGCACTCTCCTTTACCTGCACTCTTCCCTACCTGCACTCTCCCCTACCTGCACTCTCCCCTACCTGCACTCTCTCCTACCTGCACTCTCCCCTACCTGCACTCTCCCCTACCTGCACTCTCCCCTATCTGCACTCTCCCCTACCTGCACTCTCCTTTACCTGCACTCTTCCCTACCTGCACTCTCCCCTACCTGCACTCTCCCCTACCTGCACTCTCCCCTACCTGCACTCTCCCCTACCTGCACTCTCCCCTACCTACACTCTCCCCTACCTGCACTCTCCCCTATCTGCACTCTCCCCTATCTGCACTCTCCCCTACCTGCACTCTCCCCTACCTACACTCTCCCCTACCTGCACTCTCCTTTACCTGCACTCTCCCCTACCTGCACTCTCCTTTACCTGCACTCTTCCCCACCTGCACTCTCCCCTACCTGCACTCTCCCCTACCTGCACTCTCCCCTACCTGCACTCTCCCCCATCTGCACTCTCCCCTACCTACACTCTCCCCTATCTGCACTCTCCCCTACCTACACTCTCCCCTACCTGCACTCTCTCCTACCTACACTCTCCCCTACATGCACTCTCCCTATCTGCACTCTCCCCTACCTGCACTCTCCCCTACCTACACTCTCCCCTACCTGCACTCTCCTTTAAACCCGCACTCTCCCCTACCTGCACTCTCCCCTACCTGCACTCTCCCCTACCTGCACTTCTCCCCTACCTGCATTCTCCTTTACCTGCACTCTCCCCTACCTGCACTCTCCTTTACCTGCACTCTCCCCTACCTGCACTCTCCCCTACCTGCACTCTCCTTTACCTGCACTCTCCCTACCTGCACTCTCCTTTACCTGCAACTCTCCCTACCTGCACTCTCCCCTACCTGCACTCTCCCCTACCTGCACTCTTCCCTACCTGCCCCTCTCCCCTACCTGCACTTCTCCTTTACTGCACTCTCCCCTACCTACACTCTCCCCTACCTGCACTCTCCCCTACCTGCACTCTCCTTTACCTGCACTCTCCCCTACCTACACTCTCCCCTACCTACACTCTCCCCTACCTGCACTCTACCTGCACTCTCCCCTACCTGCACTCTCCCCTACCTGCACTCTCCCCTACCTGCACTCTCCCCTACCTGCACTCTCCCCTACCTGCACTCTCCCCTACCTGCACTCTCCCCTACCTGCACTCTCCCCTACCTGCACTCTCCCCTACCTGCACTCTCCCCTACCTGCACTCTCCCCTACCTGCACTCTCCCTACCTGCACTCTCCCCTACCTACACTCTCCCCTACCTGCACTCTCCCCTACCTGCACTCTCCCCTACCTGCACTCTCCCCTACCTGCACTCTCCCCTACCTGCACTCTCCCCTACCTGCACTCTCCCCTACCTGCACTCTCCCCTACCTGCATTCTCCTTTACCTGCACTCTCCCCTACCTGCACTCTCCTTTACCTGCACACTCTCCCTACCTGCACTCTCCCCTACCTGCACTCTCCTTTACCTGCACTCTCCCCTACCTGCACTCTCCTTTACCTGCACTCTCCCCTACCTGCACTCTCCCCTACTTGCACTCTCCCCTACCTGCACTCTTCCCTACCTGCACTCTCCCCTACCTGCACTCTCCTTTACCTGCACTCTCCCCTACCTACACTCTCCCCTACCTGCACTCTCCCCTACCTGCACTCTCCTTTACCTGCACTCTCCCCTACCTACACTCTCCCCTACCTACACTCTCCCCTACCTGCACTCTACCTGCACTCTCCCCTACCTGCACTCTCCCCTACCTGCACTCTCCCCTACCTGCACTCTCCCCTACCTGCACTCTCCCCTACCTGCACTCTCCCCTACCTGCACTCTCCCCTACCTGCACTCTCCCCTACCTGCACTCTCCTTTACCTGCACTCTCCCCTACCTGCACTCTCCCCTACCTGCACTCTCCTTTACCTGCACTCTCCCCTACCTGCACTCTCCTTTACCTGCACTCTCCCCTACCTGCACTCTCCCCTACCTGCACTCTCCCCTACCTGCACTCTTCCCTACCTGCACTCTCCCCTACCTGCACTCTCCTTTACCTGCACTCTCCCCTACCTACACTCTCCCCCTACCTGCACTCTCCCCTACCTGCACTCTCCTTTACCTGCCACTCTCCCTACCTACACTCTCCCCTACCTACACTCTCCCCTACCTGCACTCTACCTGCACTCTCCCCTACCTGCACTCTCCCCTACCTGCACTCTCCCCTACCTGCACTCTCCCCTACCTGCACTCTCCCCTACCTGCACTCTCCCCTACCTGCACTCTCCCCCACCTGCACTCTCCCCTACCTGCACTCTCCCCTACCTGCACTCTCCCCTACCTGCACTCTCCCCTACCTGCACTCTCCCCTACCTGCACTCTGCCCTACCTACACTCTCCCCTACCTGCACTCTCCCCTACCTGCACTCTCCCCTACCTGCACTCTCCCCTACCTGCACTCTCCCCTACCTGCACTCTCCCCTACCTGCACTCTCCCCTACCTGCACTCTCCCTACCTGCACTCTCCCCTACCTGCACTCTCCCCTACCTGCACTCTCCCCTACCTGCACTCTCTCCTACCTGCACTCTCCCCTACCTGCACTCTCCCCTACCTACACTCTCCCCTACCTGCACTCTCCCCTACCTACACTCTCCCCTACCTGCACTCTCCCCTACCTACACTCTCCCCTACCTGCACTCTCCCCTACCTACACTCTCCCCTACCTGCACTCTCCCCTACCTGCACTCTCCCCTACCTGCACTCTCCCCTACCTGCACTCTCCCCTACCTGCACTCTCCCCTACCTGCACTCTCCCCTACCTACACTCTTCCCCTACCTGCACTCTTTCCCCCACCTACACTCTCCCCTACCTGCACCTCTCCCCTACCTACACTCTCCCCTACCTGCACTCTCCCCTACCTGCACTCTCCCCTACCTGCACTCTCCCCTACCTGCACTCTCCCCTACCTGCACTCTCCCCTACCTGCACTCTCCCCTACCTGCACTCTCCCCTACCTACACTCTCCCTACCTTCACTCTCCCCTACCTGCACTCTCCCCTACCTACACTCTCCCCTACCTGCACTCTCCCCTACCTACACTCTCCCCTACCTGCACTCTCCCCTACCTACACTCTCCCCTACCTGCACTCTCCCCTACCTACACTCTCCCCTACCTGCACTCTCCCCCTACCTGCACTCTCCCCTACCTACACTCTCCCCCACCTGCACTCTCCCCTACCTGCACTCTCCCCTACCTACACTCTCCCCTACCTGCACTCTACCCTACCTACACTCTCCCCTACCTGCACTCTCCCCTACCTACACTCTCCCCTACCTGCACTCTCCCCTACCCGCACTCTCCCCTACCTGCACACTCTCCCCTACCTGCACTCTCCCTACCTGCACTCTCCCCTACCTGCACTCTCCCCTACCTGCACTCTCCCCTACCTACACTCTCCCCTACCTGCACTCTCCCCTACCTACACTCTCCCCTACCTGCACTCTCCCCTACCTACACTCTCCCCTACCTGCACTCTCCCCTACCTGCACTCTCCCCTACCTGCACTCTCCCCTACCTGCACTCTCCCCTACCTGCACTTCCCCTACCTGCACTCTCCCCTACCTGCACTCTCCCCTACCTACACTCTCCCCTACCTGCACTCTCCCCTACCTACACTCTCCCCTACCTGCACTCTCCCCTACCTACACTCTCCCCTAACTGCACTCTCCCCTACCTGCACTCTCCCCTACCTGCACTCTCCCCTACCTGCACTCTCCCCTACCTGCACTCTCCCCTACCTGCACTCTCCCCTACCTGCACTCTCCCCTACCTGCACTCTCCCCTACCTACACTCTCCCCTACCTGCACTCTCCCCTACCTGCACTCTCCCCCACCTGCACTCTCCCCTACCTGCACTCTCCCCTACCTACACTTTTCCCCTACCTGCACTCTCCCCTACCTACACTCTCCCTACCTGCACTCTCCCTACCTGCACTCTCTCCTACCTGCACTCTCCCCTACCTGCACTCTCCCCTACCTGCACTCTCCCTACCTGCACTCTCCCCTACCTGCACTCTCCCCTACCTGCACTCTCCCCTACCTGCACTCCCCCCCTACCTGCACTCTCCCCTACCTGCACTCTCTCCTACCTGCACTCTCCCCTACCTGCACTCTCACCCTACCTACACTCTCCCCTACCTGCACCTCTCCCCTACCTACACTCTCCCCTACCTGCACTCCTCCCCTACCTACACTCTCCCCTACTTGCACTCTCCCCTACCTACACTCTCCCCTACCTGCACTCTCCCCTACCTGCACTCTCCCCTACCTGCACTCTCCCCTACCTGCACTCTCCCCTACCTACACTCTCCCCTACCTGCACTCTCCCCTACCTACACTCTCCCCTACCTGCACTCTCCCCTACCTGCACTCTCCCCCCCTGCACTCTCCCCTACCTGCACTCTCCCCTACCTGCACTCTCCCCTACCTGCACTCTCCCCTACCTGCACTCTCCCCTACCTGCACTCTCCCCTACCTGCACTCTCCCCTACCTGCACTCTCCCCTACCTGCACTCTCTCCTACCTGCACTCTCCCCTACCTGCACTTCCCCTACCCACACTCTTTTCCCCTACCTGCACTCTCCCCTACCTACACTCTCCCCTACCTGCACTCTCCCCTACCTACACTCTCCCCTACCTGCACTCTCCCCTACCTACACTCTCCCCTAACCTGCACTCTCCCCTACCTGCACTCTCCCCTACCTGCACTCTCCCCTACCTGCACTCTCCCCTACCTGCACTCTCCCCTACCCTCTAACATCCCTGCCCTTCCCTCCTTCCCTTTGCACATTCTTTCATACATCCTTCCCTCCAGTGCTGTATGATCCTTTCATATTAAATGCTTAATTATAAAATTAATAATTTATTAAGATTCCAGAAAGCTTCTCTTTGCTTACCTGTGGGTCTTTCTGCCCGAGGTCTCCAGTCTGTGCTCCCACGTCTTTACTCCGTGTCCGATATTCTTGCCCTTCCCCAGTCTTCATAACCGTGCACTTACCGGGGTTGATTTCAAGTAACCATTTATCTCAGCAATCTTGTGGTTTGTCCAGATTCGTCTGTAGCCTTTCCTCGTTTTCATCAACTCTTATCAGTTTTACATCAGCAGAGATGCATCTACCTCAGTCTTATCTTTCAGGTCATTCACGTATATAAAAAACAGTACTTCTATTGTTTTTGTTTCCACTGAGACGGCATATTTAAACTGTTCAACGCTCCGGACTTCCTTAGTCACTGTTGAGCTTGCCTCCATCCTTCTTGTGCTAAATACACCGCTGTATAACCCTGGTGGTTTAGCGCTTAGTTTTGCTTATAATAATAATGAGTTAAATTACTTTAATGTGGTCTTGTGATGTGGATATGAGGCAGTTTTATCTTGGTTTTTGCTGCTGTCAGTCTTAAATCGCTGCTCAGTCTCTCTCCTCTGCTTGCTTCACTGTCCTCGTCGTTGGTGCTTAGTTAACAGACTTGGACAGATAATTATTATAATCTGTCCAAGTCTGTTATTCGCTTTCCATAGTTTTTTCAGGCTCTTCTGCCCATCGTTTTTTTCCTCCTCTGCATCTTTGGTTGAACCAAGGACTGTGTGTGCGCGTGCGCGTCCGCGCATGTATCTGCGTCACCGAGGTCACTTACGTCAAGGGCAATGTCGACTGGTCACCCGTCCAGCTGCTGACCTTAACCTCACTGAGCGAACACTTCGAGCATCTGCATAAAACTGCATTAATAATTAGATCAAGATGATTTATTCAGGACTGTTTACCTTCACTACTTCCTGCAAACAAATTTATATATATATATATTATTATTATAATATATATTATATATTATATATATATATATTATATATATATTTATATGGGTTTAGGTCGGGAAAACAGGACAAAAGTTTTGACGCGGGTCTTAGTTAGGCCCCCGCAGCTGGGTTTTGGTCATCTGACTGGGGCCCTTCCGCTGGCTTACCCCTCCACCCCTTCAAGAAAAATAGTTATGATTATAACTATTAGGTGGTAATTTTCGGTAGGTTCCTATTAAGGTGCCGGAGAAGGTGACTCGTGCTCTAGGAGGCACAAGATTCGCCACAAACCCACACTTAAAAGAACTTTGTAACCATTGTCAAGTCACAACTGGGGTGAGAAAAGCAGAACATAAGAACGAAGGAACACTGCAGAAGGCCTACTGGCCCATGCGAGGCAAGTCCAAGTCTCCTACCGGCTTAAGCCAATGCACCCAACCTAGTCAGGTCAGGTCACATTGACTTAAGGGAGGAACACGGCAACCGACCTGGTAGCTCAAGCTATCAGGTCCAACTCACACCCACCCACATCCACTCATGTATTTATCCAACCTATTTTTAAAGCTACACAACGTTCTGGCCTCTATAACTGTACTCGGGAGTTTGTTCCACTCATCCACAACTCTATTACCAAACAGTACTTTCCTATATCCTTCCTGAATCTGAATTTTTCCAACTTAAAACCATTGCTGCGAGTCCTGTCTAGGCTAGATATTTTCAGCACACTATTTACATCCCCTTTAATTATTCCTGTCTTCCATTTATACACCTCAACCATATCCCCCTAATTCTACGTCTTTTAGAGAGTGCAGATTCAGGGCCCTTAGTCTATCCTCATAGGGAAGGTTTCTGATACATGGGATCCAACTTTGTCATCCTCCTTTGTACATTTTCCAGAGAATTTATATCCATTCTGTAATACGGTGACCAAAACTGTGCAGCATAATCTAAATGAGGCCTAACCAAGGATGTATAGAGTTGAAGAACAACCTGAGGACTCCTATTATTTATGCTTCTTGATATGAAGCCAAGGATTCTATTAGCATTTATTGCGAACACTTATGCACTGTTGTCTTGGTTTCAGATTACTGCTAACCAGAACTCCTAAATCTTTTTCGCAATCCGTAATATTAAGATCTACATTATTTAGTTTATATGTGACATGGTTATTGTCCTGTCCAACATTTAGAACTTTGCATTTGTCTATATTAAACTGCATCTGCCACTTCTCCGACCACTGCATCAGTCTATTCAAATCTTCCTGGAGTGCTCGAATGTCCTCGTCAGAATGAATTCGACGGCCTATTTTTGTGTCATCGGCAAACTTGCCGATGTCGCTCTTTATGCCCTCTTTATGCCAAACACTGACCCCTGTGGAACACTGCTCGTGACGCTTCCCCACTCTGATTTCTCCCCATTTATGCAAAACTCTCTGCTGCCTATTTGTCAACCATGCCTCTATCCAGGAAAAAATTTCTCCTCCTATTCCATGTGCTTTAATTTTCCTCAATAGTCTCTGATGTGGGACCCTGTCAAAAGCCTTACTGAAGTCCATATACACAATATCTATTCATTGCCATGATCTACCTCCTCAAATACCTTAGTGAAAAAAGTTAATAAATTCGTAAGGCAGGAACGCCCTTTGTAAAGCCATGCTGAGATTCGTTGATTAATTTATGCTTTTCAAGGTGGCTACGAATGCCTCGGCAATTATTGATTCCATAAATTTTCCCACTATGGAGGTTAGGCTTATTGGTCTATAGTTCGAAGCTAAGGACCTGTCACCTGTTTTGAAATAGGTATCACATTTGCCATTTTCCACTTATCTGGCACCATGCCAGTTTGTAGTGATATGTTGAAAAGATTAGCCAAAGGTGTGCTAAGCTCCTCTTTACATTCCTTTAGAACCCTTGCATACAGTTCATCAGGACCTGGGGATTTGTTAGGTTTTAATTATCAATTTGCCTAAGGACCATGTCACTTGTGACCCTAATCGTGCACAGTTTATTATCGTCCTGTTCTACATAATTTATCATTACTGGAATATCGCTGGTATCCTCCTGTGTAAAAACTGAGAGGAAGTATGTGTTAAAAATTCTACACATTTCCTTATCACTGTCAGTGAGCTGACCGAGGAACTTTTGAGTGGGCCTATCTTGTCCCTGATTTACTTCTGTATACCTGAAAGAATTCTTTTGGGTTAGTCTTCGATTCTCTTGCAACTTTAACCTCATAAACTCTAAGGAATGGTAAAAGGAGGGAGTGGTAGTAGTTACTAATACCACCGACTGGTGTGAGCGGCATCCTGGGGGAGACGTTTTAAAAGAATCTCAGTGAAAAATAAGCCAGAGGGAAATGTACAGTCTTGCCAAAGACAAGCTATTACCTGAGACCTCACTTCCATCCCAGGTGACCCTGGCAGGTGACCATACCTTTATCGTAGGTGACCTCCTCTCTATCTGCAGCAAGATCTTGCTGAACCCTACCACTAACAGACCTCTCCTCAGACACTATAAACTCCTGCTTTCCTTCTCTCTCCATGATTAAATCCCTGCTGGATTAAGCGTTCTGAAATAAAATCCTATAGATGCCACACAGTGTCATGGACAAGTACTGCGGTTTTAAGCCTATCTACTACACGAAGTTCAGTAAATCTAAATGTAACGTGTACACAATCAGGAAAGAATTGTTTAGTTCCTAAAATAGGGAATAAAATAGTCTAGGTACATATTTCGTGCACAGATACTTCTTGAGGTATATACATTTAAAAAATTATTCCTCTCGATGTTATACACAGGGTATATAACTAGGAGTTGTTTGGAATTTATAATTGAGTGGGAAAGTGGGTAGAAATAAAGTAGAATAAAGTAGAGGAAGTATTACTGAGTGCATAACATAGGACCCAATGGAAATAAGTCACTCTGTCTGACTTTTTTGGGTTATAAGAACATAAGAACGGGAAAGGGAAAACTGCAGAAGGCCTACTGGCCCATGCGAGGCAGGTCCAGTCCCTACGGCCCTTAAGCCAATGCACCCAACCTAGTCAGGTCAGGTCACATTGACCTTAAGGGAGGACACGGCAACCCACCTGTTAGCACAAGCTATCAGGTCCAAAATCACACCCACCCACTCTACTCATGTATTTATCCAACTATTTTTAAAACTACACAACGTTCTGGCCTCTATAACGGTACTTGGGAGTTTGTTCCACTCATCCACAACTCTATTACAAACCAGTACTTTCCTATATCCTCCCGAATCTGAATTTTTCCAACTTAAAACCATTGCTGCGAGTCCTGTCTAGGCTAGATATTTTCAAACACACTATTTACATCCCTTTATTTATTCCTGTCTTTCCACTTATAAACCTCAAATCATATCCCCCCTAATTCTACGTCTTTCTAGAGAGTGCAGTTTCAGGGCCCTTAGTCTATCCTCATAGGGAAGGTTTCTGATACATGGATCATCTTTGTCATCCTCCTTTGTTTCATTTTCCCGGAATTTATTCCTTCTGTAAAAACGGTGCCAAAAATGTGCAAAAACTAAAGGGG
>NC_069415.1:11730863-11751392 GCF_026875155.1 Cherax quadricarinatus | reverse complement strand
AGTGCTTGTAAACTGGAAACTGTGAAAGATGAAGTAATCAGTTCCTCAGCTTTGAAAGTGTTCAGCACTTGAGCCTTGATGAAGGGATTCATTACATCGAGTTTTACCATCACAGTTTATAAGCTCTGTATTAAGTTGAAAAAGCCACTGGTTGGGTAAAACTTCTTCAAAATAAATACCCTGGTGCATGCAGCACTCCTGCCAACCCTGGGTATAAACCTTGGCCCATGCTAGACAGGTTCAATTCACAGTCACTCGTGTATCTATCCAACTTATTTTTTGAAGTTATCCAAAGTTCTTTCTTCACTGACACTACAAGAGTTTATTCCAGTTAAAATCTAGTGTTTCCCCATATCCTCTGTAAATCTAAATTTTTCCAGCTTGATTGTATTGCTGCGAATTCTGTTTAAGTAGACAATTTCGTTACTTCTGTTTTTCATTTGCACAATACTATCAATATCCTCCCTAATTCTATGCCTTTGCAATGCAAACAATATTTTCAGCCTGTCTTCACAGGAAAGGCTTCTAATACACGTGAAAGATGGCTAACGTAATTCCTAACCTTAAAGAAAACTAGAATGGGTTCCAGTTACAAGTGGCGTTCCACAAGGTTAAGTTTTAGGCCCATTCTTCATAATTTACATTAATGACCTAGACGAGGAAATAAGTGACATGAATGAATTCACTGATTGCAAAAATGGATCGAAGAATAGACTCTGAACTTCAAGAAGATTCGGATAAATTAATGTTGTGGTTTAGAAAATGGTAGATTCAGTTCAGTGTGGATAAGTGGAAAGTCGTAATCCTTGGAAATAAATATAGATATCCTTCTTATAAACTAGGCAATGAAGAGCTTGATCATAGAGAATGTGAAAAAGATTTGGGAGTCATGGTAAGCAGAAATCTGAAGCCAGAACAAGTGTTTATACTTACTTAACAAGACTAACATGTTGCTTGGATTTATGTTACAGCTCACACCTAAGAGTCCAGAATACAGCTGTATACATCACTGATAAGGTCACGCTTAGTTTCTGCAGCTTAGTTCTGGTCTCCATACTACAATGTATATACAGTATAATGCACTGGAAATAGAAGAATTTCAAAATCAGTCTACTGTATAAGGAGTTTCATACGAGGATAGCTTGAGAGTACTGAACCTTCACTCTCTTAAATAATGTACAATAAACGATGTCAGTGAGGAGTGTAAGTGGAAGACTGTCATGAGGGGTATATAACCAGAGTACTAATTATTGATGGCATGCAATACCCACAAGTTGATGACTTAGACATGGGCATCTTTATTTGAGAAATATTTCATCTGCGCAACAGGCTTCTTTAATCGAATTATTATTATTATTATTGTAATCAAGGGGAAGCGCTAGACCCGTAGGATTATACAGCGCCTGAGGGGGGGATGTGGAAGGTATTCAGGTTTAATTCAAGGAACTCGAAAACAGATCCAATTCCCTAGAGCAAGAGCCCCTTACCAGCATCAATGAACCTTCCTTGAGAGGTCTTTAATCGAATACAGACGAAAATAACTCTAGAGACGGTAGGAGCAGCAGTTATGACACGAAGAAGCTTTGGTAAGTAATGGTCAGTTCGTCAAACTTGAGGGACCGACCACCTCTTACCAGGGCTAACTAACCAATTACGTCAAAACTACTATTACTGTCACTGTTATATTCGCATGCATTTCACTGAAAACGCTGTTGTGCAGGCGAAACGTTTTGGCACTTAAAGATACCCAAGTGTTACACATGCTCTGAGAACTTGATATGTCGGTATTTTATTCCATCGGTAATGACACTGCCTTTCCATCTCGTACAAACTTAACATATGACTCTACATATTTCCAGTTTCACTCTTAGATATTTAAATTACCATTATTAAACCTATATGAGCCGCATAACCCTATTTTAGAGTCCCAGTCATAACTACCGAATGGTAATATCTCTTCGTCTCGCAAGGTAACCAGTGGGTGAAAGACCTCAAATTCCTGCGGACTGACTGTGTGAAAGAGTATCTGACGATGGCCCCGTGGCTGCTGCTGGTGTTCAAGCAGACTTACGGGATGCTTCCAGACGGCCGCAAGAGGAACCACTATTACCATGAGATCTCGACTGCTATTGCCGGTGGCATACTCTTGTGTGCCATTCAGGTGAGTTTCTGCCCTCTGTCATAGCTATCGTCCCATCTGTAAGCTTATAGTATACAGCTACAATCTTGATCTATGCTCACAGTAATCTGGAGCAATGTTGACTTGTAAGCTCATAGTTGTCAGTGTTGACGTGGGCTTAGTTGTATACAGCAGTGTTGAACTGGGAGCTTGTTAGTCTGTTACGGTATTGACCTTTGGAACTTTTTGCTCTTCAGCTTACACTGCTGTATTACCATTAAGGTGCTCCAAGCTTGTACTCTGCGCCAAGGTATCGGTATTAAAGAGTTATTGTTACGTCTGTACAGTGGGTGTCGGTAGCACAGTCAAGTCTGTCAATACTACACTTCGAACCTTGGCCAGAAGGGATGTTTAAGACGGTGCATCTGCTCGCACTGGCTGGATGGAACACACAAAATAATGACTGATGTCACGGCTTGTGACATGTTTTGATTGCGTGCAACATGGACATAAAGAAAACAGTACAATTTTTTTATTTTTTTTAAAGACTATTTTACCCACTGTAAAAAATAGAAAACTTTTATTTGAACAATATTGAGGTCTTCTTAAGCGAAACTTCGCCTTATTGAAGACACAGGATATATACACAGAGGTGTATTTTGTGTATATACGCTGTGAGTTGATTATAATCCCTATTTTAGAGATTTAAGTAATTCTAGTCTGGCTGTGGAAGGATTACGTGTAACCTTAATGATCATATTCCAGTAGATAGGCTTTAAACCCCCTTGACCAACCAATGAATTCAGTTTCTTGTTCTCCATAGACTGCAGGACTGGCGACATTAACTTCGACTCCTCTCAACTGTGGTCCGGCCATCAGGGGCATTCTTCAGCGACCTCCCAACGAGAAGCTGCTACTTTTGATGCCCGTGGGATACCCAGCTCCTGACGCCACCGTCCCTGACCTCACCCGCAAACCTCTAGAAGAGCTCATGGTCACAGTGTAGGAATGTCTCACTGTGGTGGTGCATTACTGCGACTATGCGACTTGGGCTGGTGGGGGATTTGGACCTGCCTGGCAAGGGCCTGTAGGCCTGCTGCAGTGTTCCTTATTTCATTCTTCTTATGACTACTGGTTCTGTGGTTGTGACCGTGTTGAGCGGTAATGCGTATGATATAAAGAACAAAACGGCACAATACCGTGACTGGAACAATATACAAATAACCCGCACGGAAGAAAGAGAAAAGCTTATGACAGCGTTTGGGTCCGTCTTGGACTCATGAACGGTCCAAGACGGACCTAAACGTAGTCATAATCTATGTGCGGGTTATTTACGATACTGCCATACACAGAGTGCGTGTGTACATCAGATGGCAGACTGAAGCAAAAAGGGTCTCGGTAACGCTCATTTTATTCAATGTTATTTTGTGTAGCATCAACCTTTTATCTCAACTTTTTTTTTACCGGTAAATATACGAGTAGATAACTTTTAAAACTGATGTATCACACTGTAACCTTTGCACAGGAATAAATTTTCTTTGTATACATTGTCAGTGATGTGTCATTGATGTGTCCGTCAGTAATACAGTAAGACAAAATATGTTTCATTAACCATAACTCTGTCATCAATGTATAGGGTCGTGCCAAAATAGGTAAAACTATCGATTTTGGCTTGAATAGCAAGGGAGGTTCCTTGACGCTGGTGAGGGGCTCTTGATTCAGGGAATTGGATCTGTGCTCCGGTTCCTTGATTGAGCCTAAATACCTTCCATCCCCCCCCTATATGCGCTATATAATCCTACAGGTTTAGCGCTCCTCCATGATATTCTCTGGGTCGAGTCTTCTCACCTCCCACCTACTGGTTTAGCGCCTCTCACCATGAATGTGATGAGGTTAATGGTCTGGTATGAGCATGACTTCTGGGGGAAATTCGATCTTTTTCGTATGCGAGTGATTTTGTCATTGTGTTGGTACAAACTCCACCATCAACGTACATCAACACCCGCACCTCTACATAAGTAATCAGCACCAACACCTCCACCATCAACGTACATCAACACCAGCACCTCTACCATCAACGTACATCAACACCAGCACCTCCACCATCAACGTACATCAACACCAGCACCTCCACCATCAACGTACATCAACACCAGCACTCCACCATCAACGTACATCAACACCAGCACCTCCACCATCAACGTACATCAACACCAGCACCTCCACATCAACGTACATCAACACCAGCACCTCCACCAACAACGAACATCAAACCAACACCTCCACCATCAACGTACATCAACACCAGCATCTCTATCATCAACCGATACATCAAACACGCACACCTTACCATCAACGTACATCAACACCAACACCTCCACCATCAATGTAAAACCCCTCAACACCAGCACCTCTACCATCACGTACATCAACACCAGCACCTCCACCATCAAGTTTCATCAACACCAGCACCGCCACCATCAACGTACATCAACACAGCACCTCCACCATCAACGTACATCAACACCAGCACCTCCACTCAACGTACATCAACACCAGCACCTCCACCATCAACGTACATCAACACCAGCACCTCCACCATCAACGTACATCAACACCAGCACCTCCACCCTCACGTAATCAAAACACAGCCCCCTCACATCAACGTACATCAACACCAGCACCTCTCCCATCAACGTACATCAAAAACCAGCACCTCCACCATCAAACGTACATCAAACAGCACCTCCACCATCAACGTACATCAACACCAGCACCTCCACCATCAACGTACATCAACACCAGCACCTCCACCATCAAGTACATCAACACCAACACCTCCACATCAACGTACATCAACACCAGCACCTCCACCAACAACGAACATCAACACCAACACCTCCACCATCAACGTAAAATCAACACCAGCACCTCTACCATCAACGTACATCAACACCAGCACCTCACCATCAACGAACATCAACACCAACACTCTACCATTCAACGTACATCAACACCAGCATCTCTATCATAAACGTACATCAAACACCAGCACCTCTACCATCAACGTACATCAACACCAGCATCTCTATCATCAACGTACATCAACACCAGCACCTCCACCATCAACGTACATCAACACCAGCATCTCTATCATCACGTACTCAACACCAGCACCTCCACCATCAACGTACATAAACCCACCAACACCTCCACCATCAAGTACATCAACACCAACACCTCCACCATCAACGTCTCCAACACAAACACCTCCACCATCAACGTACATCAACACAGCACTCCACCATCAACGTACATCAAAACACAGCACTCCCCATCAACGTACATCAACACCGCACCTCCACCCATCAACTACATCAACACCAGCACCTCCACCATCAACGTACATCAACACCAGCACCTCCACCATCAACGTACATCAACACCAGCACCTCCACCATCAACATACATCAACACCAACACCTCCACCATCAACGTACATCAACACCAGCACCTCCTCCATCAACATACATCAACACAACACCTCCGCCATCAACGTACATCAACACCAGCACCTCCACCATCAACGTACATCAACACCAGCACCTCTACCATCAACGTACATCAACACCAGCACCTTCACCATCAACGTACATCAACACCAGCACCTCTACCATCAACGTACATCAACACCAACACATCCGCCATTCAACGTACATCAACACCAACACCTCCGCCATCAACGTACATCAACACCAACACCTCCGCCATCAACGTACATCAACACCAACACCTCCGCCATCAACGTTCATCAACACCAACACCTCCACCATCAACGTACATCAACACCAACACCTCCGCCATCAACGTACATCAACACCAGCACCTCCACCATCAACGTTCATCAACACAACACTTCCGCCATCAACGTTCATCAACACAAACACCTCCACCATCAACGTACATCAACCCAGCACCTCCACCATCAACGTTCATCAACACCAACACCTCCACCATCAACGTACATCAACACCAGCACCTCCACCGTCAACGTTCATCAACACCAACACCTCCACCATCAACGTACATCAACACCAGCACCTCCACCATCAGCGTACATCAACACCAACACTCCACCATCAACGTACATCAACACCTAACACCTCCACCATCAACGTTCATCCAACACCAACACCTCCACCATAACGTACATCAACACCAGCACCTCTACCATCAACGTTCATCAACACCAGCACCTCCACATCAGCGCTACATCAACACCAGCACCTCCACCATCAACGTTCATCAACACCAGCACCTCCACCATCAACGTACATCAACACCAGCACCTCTACCATCAGCGTACATCAACACCAACACCTCCACCATCAACGTACATCAACACCAACACCTCCACCATCAACGTACATCAACACCAACACCTCCACCATCAGCGTACATCAACGCAGCACCTCCACCATCAACATACATCAACACCAACACCTCCACCATCAACGTACATCAACACCAACACTCCACCATCAACGTACATCAACACCAGCACTTCCACCATCAACATACATCAACACCAACACCTCCACCATCAACGTACATCAACACCAACACCTCCACCATCAACGTACATCAACACCAACACCTCCACCATCAACGTACATCAACACCAGCACCTCACCATCAACGTACATCAACACCAACACCTCCACCATCAAGCGTACATCAACACCAGTACCTCTACCATCAACGTACATCAACAACCAGCACCTCCACCATCAACGTACATCAACACCAACACCTCCACCATCAACGTACATCAACACCAGCACCTCTACCATCAACGTACATCAACACCAGCACCTCCGCCATCAACATACATCAACACCAACACCTCCACCAGCACCTCCACCATCAACGTACATCAACACCAGCACCTCCACCATCAGCGTACATCAACACCAACACCTCCACCATCAACGTTCATCAACACCAGCACCTCCACCATCAACGTACATCAACACCAGCATCTCCACCATCAACATACATGAACAATGATTAAGCAGTGATCTTGATATTCTGGGCACACCAGATTCTCTTGCTGATCAGACCCTTCAGTGGCGGGGGGTCTACCTTGATGCTGGTGAAGGGCTCTTGATTCTATGACTTGGAGTTAACCCTTCTCCAGGATCAAACCTAGCTCTCATTCACCAGGTGTTGCACGACTCCCACGGTTTTTTTTTTTTATATATTTTTATTAGAAACCTTACAAAAGTACAAAGGATGCATAATAAAGTACAGGAATACAAAACATTCTTTTGTTCTACTAGTACCAGGTTATTCCTTGCGGGAACAAGTATTATAACATCTTGTTATAGCAAAACAATACACGCTAAGACAAACCTCACTAAAGTTTATCAGTCATTAATAGTTGCCGCCAAGCCATTGTACCCAAAGAAAACACACCAAAAAGAAACTTTACATAGTTTAACAATATAAAATGAATACCTGACATGTCCTATTACAACAAAAACATCATACAAATGTACAACATCACAAGATTAACCAAAACTACCATAACCACTACAAAACAAAACAAAACCCTAACATACCCGCTATGACAGGGTACAGATTATTGGTTAAGTTATGGTACATTAGATCCTAACCAATAGGAAACCGGAAGGAACATATGATTCCTTACACAATAACCATAGAGAAACAGGATTTTACTATTATTAATATGTTAACCCTCTAATACAATAATGTTGATACAGAAAACAGAACAACATGCATGTAAAATACAATAATAAAAGAATCCAAAACAAGTATTTATAACAAACCTTGGTACATTAAAGGGTTTATAACCAAACCCTATACATAATTATACCTCCCACATATGTATATAAACCGAAAATCTTGTCCACAAGACTTTGTTGGTTTAACCCCATAAAAACGTGGTATAGACCCAAAACCTATACACACACTTAAATTTTTTCACATAGAACCTTCATCTGAAAATAAAAGTTAAACGTAAGACTAGAGTAGTAATAAGGATAAATCTGCTGTAATGTGCCAGTCCCAAAAGAACTGACACGTATCTCAGAAAATTTTGTGTTGATACCAACGTGCCAATCTAATTACTTAAAAACGAGATCCTAAGGGCTCGGTATCCTGGCTTTCAAGGAAATTTTAAACCCCGTGAACAATAACATCAGGCTTAGAAATGTAACCCTGGAAACCACACTTATATCTCACTATGACAAACATTCTCGTGAAACATGGCGTACCATCCATACCTAATTCTCACTACCTTCCTCTTACACACTACATCAGTTCCAGAGAAAACCAAAAACAACCCCCCCCTTTACATCCCCCCCCATAAGGAGACCACTCCTTTGTCCATCCTCAGGGACCCCACCTAAGGGAACCCACAGTGAGGTTCCTATAACCTTCCGGGAAACTTTTTTCCCAGGACGCCCCATAAACCAGCATATTCCTACACTTCGTCCTATAGAATCTAGCCGCCAACACTTTTATCCTCATATCACCCTTAATCTCTCATTCCCATGAAATGTCCAGATAATCCACTATGATATACATTATAGCCCTTCCAACTCCCTAGGCACTCCCTTACATCTAGTAGTAAAAGCCCTTAAAAAGCGGCAAACGACCCCCCCCCCAACAGTCTGTAACCCCACCCATCCATGATCTCACCCCCTCCAAGGAGGTACAAAAGAAGACCACATGAAACGCCGTTTCAACATCACCACAAAACTGACAAAAAGCCTCTTCCACAAACCCCATACTACGTAACACCTCCTTGGAAGCCAGAATCCCCATGATTACCTATATACTAATTCTCTTACTCTAGCCGGTATCCGAAGCTTACTAAAATCTTTCCAAATAACCCCCCAATCATACGTTGGATACACGGCTACCCCTTGCATAATTCCTGGACCTTTCACTACCCTCACCAACCGTTTCACTTTGATTTTATCCAATTGTTGCACTGTCAATATAAAATCTCAACATATCTTCACAAACCCTCAATTCCTTCCCACTCCACCATTTACGTGCCTCTCCATAACTCTTCCTACTTTAGCGCCCCTCACACCCCTTCCCTCATATACCTCCACTTGATATATACAGCCATTACTCTCAGTCCTAAAGGCAACAAACCTAAACCCCCTCTCCGAACATCCGTCATAACTACCTCTTACTTAACCATGCCCTCCCAAATCCCACACAAACTTCAGCACCCTCCTCTGCATTTCCACAATATCTCGTACCTCTAAGGGAAAAACCTCTGCCACCCCCCATACCTTGCTATAGACAAGTGAATTTACCACCACTACCCTCTGATGTAAAGCTAAGTCCCTCGCACTTAAACCTCCTAGTCTACTTAAAACCTTACCGTGACAGACTCCGAATTTACCCTCCTGCATGCCTGCTCTTCCGCCAAATACCATATCCCACATACTTTGATTCTGTCAACCACTGTCCATCCTAACCCCATCCCCAAGCCCCCCCCTATCCAATTACCGACCTCTAGTAACCTTGATTTCACCATATTAACTCTCATTCCGGTATTCATACCAAACATCTGAATCACTCTACCCACCCTCCTTAACTCCTCCTTACCCCTTAGCGAAACAGTAGTATCATCCACATACCCAACGATGCCCCCTTTGCACCCCCCTTCCATCTCCTGATTGTTCATCACCCTCTCAACAGACTCATAAAAAGGATTCTGCACACACGCAAAGAGCAGCTGTGACATCGGACAGCCCGCCTCAAACCTCTCTCCATTGGTACACTTTCACCCAACCTCCCATGACCTGTACCCTCACCTCTGCCCCATCATACAGGGTGTTCACCCACCTCACTACCCCTCCGAAACCCCAACCTCTCTAAGCAAACCCCTAAGAAATCTTGTCCACGCAATCATAAGCATTCACCCAATCTAAACCTAGTATTCCCCTCCTGTACATCTCTCTAGAAAATCCTAATCAAACCATGTCCATCCCTCATCCTTCTTCCCGGAATTCCCAACTGTCCCCTATGTAACACTAAACCCAACAACTTTCCTCATTCTGTTGCCCAAAAACCTTAGCAAAAATCTTGTAATCCGAGCACATTAACGTAATCGCACGGTAATCATTCAAAACTCGGCATTCCTTCTTTTTGGGCACTAAAACCGTGACACCCGTTCTTTGTGATTTCCCCATCCTCCCACTACTTAACATACAATTCAAAACCCCCACCAGACAATGCCGTACACTCCCCAATGATACCTATAAAAATCGTTTGGTATTCCGTCTATGCTGGGGTTTTACCCTGGCACATCCCAAAAAACTGCCTCCTCCACCTCCTCTACATTAATACTACCCTCGAGTCTGTCACTGTCCTGCTCACTTAATACCCTATTAAATCCTTCATCCCCAAAACGTCCCTCACCCACTCCCCCGCCAACCCTCCTCCACTTCTCCCTAAACCAAAAATCTGCATACAAACTAATATTTTCCATGGTGGATAGGCCTTGACCCTCCTCAAAGCCACCCCCCTGTACCTGCCTCAATATACGCCAAGGTGGTCTTCGCTGCCGTTCCTTAAACCTCCTTAATACAAAACCCGATGGCCTATCCCCTTAAAACATCCTCCAACCCTGCCCTAACTCGAATTGCCTCAAATTTTTCATTGTGAATTTCCCCAACCTATTTCGCAAACGTTCCATGTCCTCACTCCGCCCCACCCATTCCTCTGCATAACAGTCATTTAACTGACCCTCAAGATAATTTTGTAGGCCATAGCTCCACCTTGCCATCTCCTTACCCGTTACTTTAACAAATTTCGCGATTTCAACTTTAGCCCTCATTTCCCACCAATCAGCAAATCCATTTCCATATTCCTAGTCTCCCAAAAGGATTTCCACCAATCTTCAAACCTGTAGGGTCACCCTCGTCCCTAAGTAGCCTCACATTTAATTTCAGTATCCTGCATAAACTCTCACTATGCCATCTACCCTCAAATCTGCTATAACAGCACGATGATCAGAAAAACCCACATCGATAGTCATCACCCTCTCCACACCTATGCCCTGCCTAACATAAATCCTATCTAACCGTGCTCATATCCCCTACGAATAAAAGTGTGCTCCACTCCATATCCCCTACTTCCACCACATCTACCACTCCAACATCTCGCAAAACATCCCGCAGAACGCCAAAACACAACCGCCCCCTTCGGAACACATCACCATTCCTAATGACACAATTCCAATCCCCACCAATCACCGTTAAAAGCAGGTAAACCTCTCAAGTGATATACCAGAACCTCGCGTACAAAATCCACCTTCACTCTAGCGTTACTAGTTGCTGGCATGTACACACCTACAAACTAACCCTCCTGGCCCCCCCAAACCCATCCACCCTGACAACCCTCCCCCCCCCTCCTCCAACCCAGGATACGCAAAGGACTGGTCTCCTTTACCGCCACAGCCACACCTCCTTTCAACCTCAAAGCTCACATGTAAACAACCTATAACCTTTCAACAACAAACTCACATCCTAACCTATGGTTATGTTCTGCAAAAAACAGACATCAATACTAAATCTCCTCAAAACCACTCTAACCATACCCTCTTGACCTCGGTTTTAAGACCGTTTACATTGAAAGTTACACACCTGAATTTTACAAGAATGGCGGCTTACCCCTGTGCCGCTGAGGCTTACTTGGTCCTCCTTTCATAGGTCTCGGTTCTTCTCTATCAATCCCTCGTTCCTGCTCTCCAACCCCTCCCTGTCCCTTCCCGCCTAGCTTCCCATTGCCCCCCCTCCTCCCAGACTTGCCTTTGCTACCACAGCTGCCCACATCTTCTTCCCAGGCCTCTGCGCTGGTGTGAGGACTTCGTCCATGTCTGATGCCCCCGCTGATCTCTTGCGGGAGCTACCCTCTACACACATTTCTTCTGCAACCACATCTTCTTGATGGACCTCCACCACCACATTGCTCTCCTTTCGAACCTCACTCAAGTCTTCCTTACCCTGCTTCTGTTCATCCATCACCTTGTCATCACCTGACCTCACATCACTTTCCACACCATGCTCCGACTCTTCCAAAAAATCCTTCAGCACAGCCTCCAAAATCCCGTCCTGAGCTGACTCTGCAGTACCTAACGGTCTGTCTGACAGCGATATTCCCTCATCCCCCCGTTTCTACTGGTAGTGTAACACACGTCTCCAAAACCACCTCTGCCCTGTCGACCTCCTCACTCCATAGGCCTGTACCCCGGCTTTCCACTTCACCCATCATAACGTCTGCAGCTTCTAATGGCGTATCCACAGAAGCTGTTCCTGACGCCTAGGGCCCTGTCTCCTGGGGCATTGTGCCACCATGTGCTCATAAGAGTCACATAAACGGCACGTCTTCCTCTGCCCCGCATAGTGTACAAAAACCTGTGTTCTATGGTTATTAGCAATGTAACAATATGATGGTATCGGCCTCCTCAGGGTCATTTTCAGTGTGAAGGATCCTTCCGGCATCCCCTCATAAGGGCCGTCCCTCCACATTCCCATGCTCGTCGAGTGTACAGTCCCATAACCACTGAACACATCTTGTAGGCTGTATGCTGTTGCCTCAAAAGGTACATTCCTTACCTTCACCCAAGTAAAATACTTAGAACATCATGCAAGCATACTTCCACTGCCGAATTGATACTCATCCGCCTTTCTTGAAATTCGTTGACGATGGTAGAGTAGAAGTCAGCCCTCATGAACTTCACGAAGACCCTTGACATACCATTCAGTGCCACACCATACAGCTCTTCATTGGGGATGCCATAACAGTCCCTGATAATGCTTGGCAGGGGAACGTTCATCGTGGCGTTGCTTAAAGATCCTCTAACCAGCTCAATGCAGACAGTATTTATGCGCCGGTACAGTCGGTCCGCCATCTTGGTGCTAATGCTATGTTTTCCTCACCAGGTGGCGTGCAAGAGAACCTGTAGAAGCGTCCTCTCTCCCCGCAGGTCGAGAGACGATGTCTCCCACGGGTTTAGCTCTCTCCTCACCATGTTGTGATGACTTTTTAACTTTTTTCACTAATGTATTTGAGGAGGTAGATCATGGTAATGAATATGATATTGTGTATATGGACTTCAGTAAGGCTTTTGACAGGGTCCCACATCAGAGACTATTGAGGAAAATTAAGGCACATGGAATAGGAGGAGAAATTTTTTCCTGGATAGAGGCATGGTTAACAAATAGGCAGCAGAGAGTTTGCATAAATGGGGAGAAATCAGAGTGGGGAAGCGTCACGAGCGGTGTTCCTCAGGGGTCAGTGTTGACCCCCCTGTTGTTCACAATCTACATAAACGACAATGATGAGGGCATAAAGAGTGACATAAGCAAGTTTGCCTATGACACCAAAATAGGCCGTCGAATTCATTCTGACGAGGACATTAGAACACTACAGGAAGATTTGAATAGACTGATGCAGTGATCGGAGAAGTGGCAGATGCAGTTTAATATAGACAAATGCAAAGTTCTAAATGTTGGACAGGAAAATAGCCATGCCACATATAAACTAAATAATGTCGATCTTAATATTACGGATTGCAAAAAAGATTTAGGAGTCCTGGTTAGCAGTAATCTGAAACCAAGACAACAGTGCATAAATGTTCGCAATAAAGCTAATAGAATCCGTGGCTTCATATCAAGAAGCATAAATAATAGGAGTCCTCAGGTTGTTCTTCAACTCTATATATCCTTGGTTAGACCTCATTTAGATTATGCTGCACAGTTTTGGTCACTGTATTAAAGAATGGATATAAATGCTCTGGAAAACATACAAAGGAGGATGACAAAGTTGATCCCATGTATCAGAAATCTTCCCTATGAGGATAGACTAAGGTCCCTGAATCTGCACTCTCTAGAAAGGCGTAGAATTAGGGGGGATATGATTGAGGTGTATAAATGGAAGACAGGAATAAATAAAGGGGATGTAAATAACGTGCTGAAAATATCTAGCCTAGACAGGACTCGCAGCAATGGTTTTAAGTTGGAAAAATTCAGATTCAGGAAGGATATAGAAGTACTGGTTTGGTAATAGAGTTGTGGATGGTGGAACAAACTCCGAGTACAGTTATTGAGGCTAAAACATTGTGTAGTTTTAAAAATAGGTTAGATAAATACATGAGTGGGTGTGAGTTGGACCTGATTAGCTTGTGCTACTAGGTCAGTTGTCGTGTTCCTTCCTTAAGTGAATGTGGACCTGCCTGACTAGGTTGGGTGCATTGGCTTAAGCCTTTAGGAGACTTGGACCTGCCTCGCATGGGCCAGTAGCCCTGCTGCAGTTTTCCTTCTTTCTTATTTTCTTATGTTTTTATGACTGACTTTTTCAACCACGTGGTGTGTGGTGTGTTGTATTACTAATGTGGTCGTCGGGGTCAAGTTTCAGCTCTTGGCCCCTCATTCAATTTGCTGCTTGCTAGATTTATTCCCCCCCAACTGCCCTTGAGGCTCTTCGTACCTGTTCTTAGGCTGTGTATAAAACCTGCCACCACTACATCTTCGTCCAGTCATTTCACTTTGCCCACCCGAGGCTGAGAAGTACTTCCGGGCATCGCTAAGTAAACTTATCTTTAATTTTCAAACTAGCCCCCGTGTCCCCTCTAGCTATATCTTTAATGCGGAACAAGTTCTTACATGCTCTACATTTTTCTCCAGTTCAAACATGTTTATCAGGTGTGGGTTCCATGCGGTTTTGCTATCAAGATGAACCTGCATTTGAAAAGATGACAGAATAACTAAATTCCCACTCGCCCTAATGCCCTCACTGAAAGCCCCCTCTGATGAGATTCGTACTTTTAAACCCCTGTTGTGAAACTTTAAACAAAGTTTTACCTTGTTTTTCCCCCCTACCGCACTTCCCCTACTGCACTCCCCCCCTACCTACACTTCCCCTACCTGCCCCCCCTACCTGCACTCCCCCCTCCTGCACTTCCCCCCCTAAACACTCCCCCTCCCTCACCCCCCCCCTACCTGACTCCCCCTACGCACTCTCCCCTACCTGCACTCCCCCCCTACCTGCATCTCCCCCCAACCTCCCTCTCCCCTCCCTGCATTTCCCCCCTCCCCTGCACCTCCCCTACCCCTCTCCCCTACCTGATTTCCCCTACCTGCACTCCCCCCTACCACACTCCCCCCTCCCTCACTTCCCCTACCTGCACTCCCCCTACCTACACTCTCCCCTCCTGCACTCTCCCCCTCCCGCACTCCCCCTACCTGCACTCCCCCCTACCGCACTCCCCCCTACCTGCACTCTCCCCTACCTGCACTTTTCCCCTACCTACACTCTCCCCCCTGCACTCTCCCTACCTCACTCCCCCCTACCTGAACTTCCCCTCCTGCCACTCTCCCATGCACTTCCCTCCCGCCCTTCCCCTACCTGCCTCTCCCTCCTGCACTCTCCCCTCCCTCACTCCCCCTACCGCACTCCCCCCTCCTGCATTTCCCCCCTACCTGCACTTCCCCTCCCTCATCCCCTACCCACTCTCCCCCCCCGCCTCTCCCCTCCCTGCACTCCCCCCTACCGCACTCCCCCCACCGCACTCTCCCCTCCTGCATCTCCCCTCCCTGCATTTCCCCCCTACCTGCACTCTCCCCTACCTCACTTCCCCTATGCACCTCCCCCTACCTGCACTCTCCCTCCCCTACACTCTCCCTACCTCCCTTCCCCTCCCTGCACTCCCCTCCCTGCATCCCCTTTTACCTGCACTCCCCCCCTCCCGCCCTCCCCTACCCTCCCCCCCTACCGCACTCCCCCACTGCACTCCCCCCCTTTTAACCCACTTCCCTACCTGCCCCTTTCCCCTACCTGCACTCCCCCCTACCTGCACTCCCCCCCCTACCTGCACTTTCCCCCCCTGCACTCTCCCCTACCTGCACTTCCCCTACCTCCTCCCCTTTACCTCACTCTCCCCCTCCCTGCACTCCCCTTTACCGCACTCTCCCCTCCCTCCCACCCCTCCTGCACTCTCCCCTCCCCTCAAACATCCCGATCTCCCTACCTGCACTCTCTTTCCCCTGCACTTCCCCTCCTGCACTCTCCCTACCTGCATCCCCCTACCCCTCTCCCCTACCCTCAAACATCCCTGCATTTCCCCTACCTGCATCTCCTTTACCTGCACCTCTCCTCCCACACTTCCCCACCTGCACTCTCCCTCCTGCACCTCCCCAAATGCACTCCCCCCTCCCTCCCTCCCCTCCCTGCCTTCCCCTCCTGCACTCTCTCCTCCCTCCCTTTCCCCCCTACCTGCACTCCCCCCTACCTGCACTCCCCCCTACCTGCATTCCCCACCTCCCTTTCCCCCCTCCCGCACTCTCCCCTACCGCACTCTCCCCACCTAAAACTCCCCCCTACCTGCATTTCCCCCCTACCTGCACCCCCCTACCTGCACTCTCCCCACCTGCACTCCCCCCTACCTGCATTTCCCCCCTTTTACCTCCTCCCCCCTCCTGCACTCTCCCCTACCCCCTCCCCTCCCTGCACTCTCCCCTCCCTCACTCCCCCCTACCTCCCTTTCCCCCTCCCTCACCTCCCCTACCTGCACTTCCCCACCTGCACCCCCCTCCTGCACTCTCCCCAAACCTGCACTCTCCCCTCCCTGCACCTCCCCTACCACTCCCCTTTTTCCCGCACCCCCCCTCCTGCACCCCCCTTTACCTGCACCCCCCCTACCTGCACTCTCCCTACCTGCACTTCCCCTACCCTCAAACACCCTTTTAAACTCCCCTCCCTGCACTCTCCTTTCCTGCACTCTCCCCTACCTGCCACTCTCCCCTACCTGCCCTCCCCCCCCTAAAACACCCCGCCTTCCCCTACCTGCACTCTCCTTTCCCTGCCTCCCCCCTACCGCACTTCCCCTCCCTGCATCCCCCTCCCCTCAAATCCCTGCACCTCCCCCTCCCTGCCCTCTCCTTTCCTGACTCCCCCCTACCTGCACTCCCCCTACCTGCACTCCCCCCTCCCCTAAACATCCCTGCACTCCCCCCCTCCCTGCACTCCCCTTTACCTCCCTTCCCCCCTCCCTGCATTTCCCCCCTACCTGCCTCTCCCCCCTCAAACATCCTGCATCTCCCCCCTGCCTCCCCTTTTACCTGCACTCTCCCCTACCTGCACCCCCCCTCCCGCACTCTCCCTCCCTCAAACATCCCTGCCTCTCCCCTACCTGCATTTCCCCCCTACCGCCCCCCCCTACCTGCCTTCCCTCCTGCACTCCCCTCCCCTCTAACACCCCCTGCACTCTCCCCTACCTCACTCCCCCCTACCTGCATTTCCCCCCTACCTGCACTCCCCCCTACCGCATTTCCCCTACCTCCCTTTCCCCCCTACCTGCACTCCCCCCCTACCTCACTCTCCCTCCCTGCACTCTCCCCTCCCTGATTTCCCCCTACCTGCACTCTCCCCTCCTGCCCCTTCCCCTACCTGACTCTCCCAACTGCACCCCCCCTACCCTCTAACATCCCTGCACTCCCCCCCTACCTGCCTTCCCTACCTGCACTCTCCCCTCTGCACTCCCCTACCTGCACTTCCCCTACCGCACTCCCCCCTACCTGCACTCCCCCTCCCTTTTTACCCCTGCACTCTCCCCTATGCACTCCCCCCTACCTGCCCTTCCCCTACTGCATCCCCCCTCCCTGCATTTCCCCCCTACCTGCACTTCCCCTCCCTGCACTTCCCGTACCTGCATTTCCCCCTCCTGCACTCTCCCCTACCTGCCCTCCCCTCCCTCACTCTCCCCTACCTGACTCTCCCCTCCCTCCACTCCCCCTACCTGCACTTCCCCTCCCGCCTCTCCCTCCTGACTCCCCCCCTACCGCACTCCCCCCTCCTGCACTCTCCCCTGCACTCTCCCACCTGCACTCTCCCCTCCTACACTTCCCCCCTCCCTGCACTCTCCCCTACCTGCACTCTCCCCTACCTGCATTCCCCTACCTGCACTCCCCCCTACCTGCACTCTCCCCTCCTACCTTTCCCTACCGCACTCTCCCCTACCTCACTCTCCCCTACCTGCATCCCCCCTCCCGCACTCCCCCCTACCTGCACTCTCCCTCCCTCCCTCTCCCCTCCCTGCACTTCCCCTACCTGCACTCTCCCTCCCCTGCACTCTCCCCTCCCTGCACTCTCCCCCTACACACCTCCCCACCTGACTCCCCCTACCGCACTTCCCCTACCTGCACTCCCCCCTCCTGCATCTCCCCTCCTGCACTCTCCCCAAACCTGCACTCTCCCGTACCTGCACTCTCCCCTACCTGCACTTCCCCTCTGCACTCTCCCCTACCCATTTCCCCCCTACCTGCACTCCCCCCCTCCCTACACTTCCCTACCTGCACTCCCCCCTATGCACTCTCCCCTCCTCACTCCCCCCTACGCACTCTCCCCTCCCTGCCCCTTTTCCCCCCTAAAAATCCCTGCCCTTCCCTCCTACCTTTGCCATTGTTTCATCACCCTTTCCCCTCCATGCTGAGTCCTTTCATATTAAATGTTAATTAAAAAAATTAATAATTTATTAAAAATCCGAAGCTTCTCTTTTCTCACCTGTGGGTCTTTTGCCCCCAGGTTCCAGTCTGTGCTCCACGTCTTTACTCCCTGTCCAATATTCTTGCCCCTTCCCCAGTCTTCATAACCGTGCACTTACGGGGTTGATTTAAAATAACCTTTTTCTCACATCTTGTGGTTTGTCCGATTGTCTGTAGCCTTTCCTCGTTTTCATCGTTCTTTCAGTTTTTTCATCAGCAGGATGCATCTACCTCTCTTAAACTTTCGGTATTCACTGTATAAAAAAAAGACTTCTATTTTTTTTTGTTTTCCCCTGGACGGCATATTTAAACTGTTCAAAAAGTCCGGATTCCTTTGTCACGTTTAGCTTGCCCCCATCCCTTTTGTGCTAAAACACCCCTGTATAACCCCCGTGGTTTAGGCATAGTTTGCTTATAAAAAAAAGAGTTAAATTACTTTAAGTGGTCTTGTGATGTGGAATTGAGGCAGGTTTTTTCTTGGTTTTTGTGCTGGGCGTCTTAAATGTGCTCATCTCTCTCCCCTTTCTTTATTCACTGTCCCCGTCGTTGGTGCTTAGTTAACAGCTTGGACAGATAATTATTATAATCTGCCAAGTCTGTTTTCGCTTTCCATAGTTTTTTTTTTAGGCTCTTCTGCCCATCGTTTTTTTTTTCCCTCGCATCTTTGGTTGAACCCGGGGGTGTGTGTGCGCGGCGCGTGCGCGTGCGCGTCCCCCATGTATTGGTCACCCAGGTCACTTACGTCAAGGGCAGCGACTGGTCCCCGTCCAGCTGTGACCCTTTAAACCCACTAGCCCAACATTTGGCACGCATAAAACTGCATTAATAATTAGTCAAGATGTTTATTCAGGATGTTTTCCTTCACTACTTCCTGCAAAAAATTTATATATATTAAATAATAAATATATTTTTATATATTTTAATATATTATATAAAATTTTATATATTTAAATATATATTATGTTAGGTCAGGAAAAAAACAAAAGTTTCCTGACGCGGGTCTTATCATAGAGACCCCCAGCTGGAGCTTTTGGTCATCTGACTGAGGCCTTCCGTGGTTTCCCCCCCACCCCTTTAAGAAAAAGTTATGTTTAACCTTTTAGGTGGTAAAATTTTTTGGGGGTTTCCCATTTTGGTGCCCGGAGAAGGTGATCTTTCCTTTGGAGCCCAAAATTCGCCAAAACCCACCACTTAAAAGAATTTTGTACCATTGCAGTCACAATGGGGTGAGAAAAAACGAACAAAGAACGAAAGGAACACTGCGAAGGCCTACGGCCCCCTGCGAGGCAGTCAAGTCTCCTACCGGGTTTAACCAATGCACCCAACCTAGTCGGTCAGGTCACAGGGTTTAAGGGGGGGAACACGGCAAACCCACCGGTAGCACAAGAAACAGGTCCCAAATACACCCACCCCCTCCATATGTATTTATCCAACTATTTTTAAAGCTACCAAAGTTCTGGCCTCTTAACTGTACTCGGGAGTTTGTTCCACTCATCCCAAACCCATTACCAAAAACCATCTTTCCTATATCCTTTGAATCTGAATTTTTCCCCCTTAAAACCCTTTCTGGGGAGTCCTTTAGGCTGATATTTTCGACATATTTAAATCCCCTTTAATTATTCCGTCTTCCATTTAACACCTCAACCATACCCCCTAATTCTAGTCTTTCTAGAGAGGCAGATTCAGGGCCCCCAGTCTATCCTCATAGGGAAAGTTTGATACAGGGACAAATTTGTATCCTCCTTTGTACATTTTCCCGAGAATTTATATCCTTCTGTAATACGGTGCCAAAAATGTGCACAAAAACTAAAGAGGCCC
>NC_069415.1:11715265-11730363 GCF_026875155.1 Cherax quadricarinatus | reverse complement strand
GGGGTTGTTTTCAATAACCATTTATCTCAGCAATCTTTGGTGGTTTGTCCAATTCGCTGTACCCTTTTTCCTCTTTTTCATCATTTTTCATTTTTACATCACAGAGATGCATCTACCTCAGTCTTTCTTTCGGGCATTCACGTGTAAAAAAACAGTACTTCTATTTTTTTGTTTCCACGAGACGGCATTTTTAAACTGTTAAAACGCTCCGGATTTCCTTAGTCACTGTTGACTTGCCTCCATCCTTCTTTTGCAAAATAAACCGCTTATAACCCGGGTGGTTTAGCGCATGTTTTGCTTATAATAATAATGATTAAATTTTTTAAGTGGTCTTTGTGGGATATGAGCAGTTTTATCTTGGTTTTTGCTGTGTCATCTTAAATCGCTGCTCCCTCTCCTCTTTTGTTCATGTCCCGCGTGGTGTTATTTAAAACGACGGGACAGAAAATTATTTAATCGTCCAAGTCTGTTATTCGCTTTCCATAGTTTTTTTTCAGGCTCTTC
The DNA here is from genome assembly GCF_026875155.1 of Cherax quadricarinatus. NCBI lineage: Eukaryota > Metazoa > Arthropoda > Malacostraca > Decapoda > Parastacidae > Cherax > Cherax quadricarinatus. The sequence goes on along the minus strand of NC_069415.1, from coordinate 11,729,859 downwards.
TCCCCATCGTTTTTTTCCTCCTCTGCATTTTGGGTTGAACCAAGGACGGTGTGCGCTGCGCTTGCGCGTGCGCTCCCGCATGTATCTGCGTAAACCGAGGTCACTTACGTAAAGGGCAAGCGACTGGTCCCCTCCCTGCTGCCTTAAAACCTCACGAGCGAACACTTCGAGCACTGCAAAAAACTGCATTAATAATTAATCAAGATGATTATTCGGGACGTTTACCTTCACTACTTCCGCAAACAAATTTATATATATTATATAAATATATAATATAATTATATATATATAATATATAATATAATATAATATATATAGTTAGGTCAGGAAAAGGACAAAAGTTTCCTGACGCGGGTCTTAGTTAAATGACCCCAGCTGGGCTTTTGGGGCCCATCTGACTGAGGCCTTCCCTGGCTTCCCCCCCACCCCTTCAAAAATATAGTTATGATTAAACTATGGGGGGAAATTTTCGGGGGTTTTCCTTTTAAGGGGGCCGGGGAGAAGGTGACTCGTGCCTAGGAGGCAAAAATTTCCCACATACCCACATTTAAAAAGAACTTTGTAACCATTTCAAGTCCAACTGGGGTGAAAAAGCAAACAAAAGAACGAAGGAAACTGCAGAGCCTCCCGGGCCCCTCGAGGCAAGTCCAAATCTCCTCCGGGTTAAGCCAATCACCCAACCAGTCAGGTCAGGTCCAAATTTACTTAAGGGGGGAACACGGGAAAACCCACCTGGTACACAAGCATCAGGGCCAACTCACACCCCCCCCACATCCACTCATGTATTTTTCCACCTATTTTTTTAAAACTAACAACGTTTTGGCCTCTAAAAAACTGACCGGGGGTTTGTTTTTCCCCTCATCCAAACTTATTACCAAACCCTACTTTCCCATATCCTTCCTGAATCTGAATTTTTTTCCCAAATTAAAACCATTGCTGAGAGTCCCGTCTAGGGGTAATTTTTCAGCACACTATTTACTCCCCTTTAAATTTTTCCTGCTTCCATTTTTACACCCCAACCTACCCCCCTAATTCTACGTCTTTCTAGAGAGTGCAGATTCAGGCCCTCGTCTATCCTCTAGGGAAAGGGTTTCTGATACATGGGATCAACTTTGTCACCTCCTTTGTACATTTTCCAGAAAATTTTATATCCATTTGTAATACGGTGACCAAAACTGTGCAGCTAATCAAAATGAGGCCTAACCAAGGAGTATAGAGTTGAAGAACAACCTAGGACTCCTATTTTTTATGCTTCTTGATAGAACCCAAGGATTCTATTAGCTTTATTGCAAACACTTATGCACTGTTGTCTTTTTTTCAGATTCTGCTCCCAAACCCCTAAATCTTTTTTGCATCCTAAATTAAGATCTCATTTTTTTATTTATATGTGACATGGTTATTGTCCTGCCCAAACTTTTAGAACTTTGCATTTGCTAATTTTAAATGCATCTGCCACTTCCCCGACCACGCACAGTCTATTCAAAACTTTCCCGGAGTGCTCGAATGTCCTGTCAAATGAATTCACGGCCTATTTTTTGGGGTCATCGGCAAACTTGCCGATGCGCTCTTTATCCCCATCTATGTCGTTTATGTTGATTGGAACAGCAGGGGGGGGCCCAAAACTGACCCCTGTGGAACACTGCTCGTGACGCTTCCCCACTCGTTTCTCCCCCTTTATGCAAACCTCTCTGCCTATTTGTCAACCATGCCCTATCCAGGAAAAAAATTTTTCTCCTCCTTTTCCATGTGTTTTAATTTTTCCTCAATAGTCTCTGATGGGGACCCTGCCAAAGCCTTACTGAAGCCCAAAAACACAATATCATTTTCATTGCCATGATCACCTCCTCAAATACCTAGTGAAAAAGTTAATAAATTCGAAGGCGGGAACCCCCCTTTTTGTAAACCCATGCTAAATTTCGTTGTTTAATTTTATGTTTTTTTCAAGGGGGCTACAACTGCCTCGGCAATTTTTGATTCCATAAATTTTCCCACATGAGTTAGGCTTATTGGTTAATTTCGAAAGCTAAGGACCTGTCACCTGTTTGAAAATAGTATCACATTTCCCATTTTCCACTTACTGGCCCCATGCCATTTTGTAGGATATTTTGAAAAGATTACCCAAAAGGGGTGTGCTAAGCTCCTCTTTACTTTCCTTTAAACCCCTTCCAGTTCTCAGGACCGGGGTTTGTTAGGTTTTAATTTTATAAATTTCCTAAGGACCAGTCACTTGTGACCCAATCGTGCACATTTTTTTATTATCGTCCGTTCACATAATTTATCATTCGGGGAATTCGCGGGTTCCCCTTGTAAAAACGAGAGGAATATGTTTTAAAAATTCTACACATTTCCTTTAAACACGTCATGAGCTGACCCGGGGAATTTTTTTGAGTGGGCCTATCTTTCCCTGATCTTACTTTTTGATACCTGAAAGAATTCTTTTGGGTTATCTTCGATTCTCTTGCAACTTTTAACCCCATAAACTCTAAGGAAAGGGAAAAGGAGGGAGGGGTAGTATACAAAACCACCGACGGGGTGAGCGGCACCTGGGGAGACATTAAAAGAACTCAGTGAAAAAATAAGCCAGAGGGAATGTACAGTCTTGCCAAAGAAAGCTATTACCTGAGACCTCACTCCACCCAGTGACCCGGCAGGTGACCATACCTTATCGTAGGGCCTCCCTCTATCTCACAAGATCTTTCTGAACCCTAACAGACCTCTCCCAAAACACTAAAACTCCTGCTTTCCTTCTCCTCCAGTTAAATCCCTGCGGATTTAAACGTTCTGAAATAAAATCCTATAGGCCACACAGTTCATGGACAAGTACTGCGGTTTTTAACCTATCTACTACCGAATTCAGTAAATCTAAATGTAACGTTAACAATCAGGAAAGAATTGTTTTTTCCTAAAATAGAGAAAAAAATAGTCAGGAATATACTGCCAATACTTTTAGGATATACTTTAAAAATAATTCCTCTCGTGTATATACACAATATATACACAGGGGTTGCTGGGGTTTTAATTGATGGAAAAATGGGGAGAAATAAAAAAATAAAGAGAGGAAGTATTACTGAGTGCACTAACATAGGACCCCAATGGAAATAAGTCACTCTGTCTGACTTTTTTGGGTTGTCCCAGGTTCTCTACACATATGCTGCTATGTATGATAATTCTATGTAACTGTATTTGTGTATACCTGAATAAATTTACTTACTTATAGTGCACCGTGGGGACGTTATCAGTCACACTCGTTACTACAGTGCACCAGCAATTAGGATCACTTATAGAGAAAGAGCAAAAAGTCACAATACTGTGACTGGATCAACACACAGATAACCCGCTCTTAGGAGAGAGGAGCTTATGACGACGTTTCAGTCCGACTTGGACCATTTACAAGTGGGACCGAAACGTCGTCGTTATTTGTGACTAACATAGACGCCTATACAGGTGTAGGACAACACCTCCGCTAGACATAACATATAATACTTAAATAAACTTAACCTAACTTAATCTAACCCCTAACTTAAATTAAACTTTTTGCCACAATTGACACTTTTGCTGTTGGGTTTCATTTGGGTGAGGGGCCTTGTTTGTGGGCGTTTTGCCCTGGGGGGGGGGAAGGTCTCCTGGTTTTTTGTCTTAGCAAAAAAGGGGGGGGGGGTAGCCGTACTGCAGAGTCATACTGACTCATAAAAACAGCATTAATAATAATAATGTTAAGTAAAACAACATAATGCTTTTGGAATAATGTAAAATAAGACAACAACTAACAACAAGTTACACCATTAAACCAACAACAATTACCACCACTACCACAACACCAGTATCCTACTCCCTCTACTCTGCTTGTTTAGTGGAGGTTGAATGAGACTCGGATCATAAAACACTGAAGTATACATCACTTCTGTATATACATCCTTTTCGGTGTGTATACACTGTGGAGACGTCGCATTACTTAGAAAGTGATAATATTAAGAGAACTAGGAGACAGTAGGGTAAGGTGAAGAGAAACCCACTCAAGTGCAGGGCGAGGATGCCCAGGGTACCCAGTATAGTGAAAGGTGTGGACAGTTTATAAGCCAGTGGTGAAGCAGTACTCACAGCGGAAGGACGTAATACTTACTCCATTTCTTTGACATCAACTCTACCATTGTCTTTATGTGTGTAAGTTGTATATTGGTAGATAAGCTTTTCATACTGGGCTGTACACTCGAGATACGAGTATCTCTCCAAGTACGTACACTGAGCTAATTTTTACGTATACACCTCTTGGCTAATTATACAGGTGACAATAGTCCTAGTAGATTTTAAATACTTTTATATATTTTAATCGCCCTTGTCAAGCTCTCATGAGCTGGGACACCCCATGAGCAAGTCATCCAAACATGCTATATACAGAATATTTTTTTTTTATATTTTATTTAAAAACTGCATATACATAATACATTGTATTACTTACAAAACAAACCACAGTGAAAATAAATAAAAAGTACATACAGTGACCTTCATACCTCTCCGAACATGAAATTAAACACCAACATTACAAAATAGTCAATAAACCAACCACATCCACTGTAACTTTATAGAAGTACTTAGTATTGATGACATACATACATACACATACATATATTTACTCATATAATATAGATATATATTAACATATATATAGATACACATACACACACACACACATACATATATGTTAATTAAATAATATCAACTCCAGATCGTATACAGAACAAATACATATAGTTTACTTCCATGTCACAAGTACTTGGCTAAACAGGACACACATACCTAACACATACACCAGAATATAAAACTCCAACCTTCCACATCCTTACAATACAAATTTTATAAACAGAGCAAATACAATAATGAATATAGTATAAAAATTAAAAACCATACTAGGTATTACAAAACCTCTGTACACAATCCCGGTACATTTTAAGAACAACCAAATCAAGGCCATATTTACAACCAATACATAACCCACAACCATATACAATCCTTTAAACCCTCCTTTTTATAATAATCATTATTAGCCAGTGCAGACACAGCTGACACTTCTATCTACCCCCCTCTCCCCGTTTGTACCAGTCCCCGTTCTAAATAACATACATTGAATTATCCTAATGAAAGTCCATACCCTGACTCAAAACCTAAAAGTTGGTAGGGCGCTTGAACAAGACAAAAACACAAAATTCAACAAGACTATAACAGATAATGAAACATTACATTCCTAGACACATACACTGTAATAAGTTAGAATTATATACACTTCCCAATATGAATCAAATATAATGTTAACCATGATTACAAAACATTCAAACAAAAACATTTGCCTATAGTGTAAGTTCACACTCAAAATTACAAGGATAATACACCACATGCCATAGAAGCGGTACAAATACTAGGCTATGTAAATAATTTAAAGAACCGCGAGACTTAAATAAACACAAGAAAGTAGTTATAAACTAAGGCTGCTGTAATGTGGCCATTCCCAAAAGAACTGACCACGTACCAGAAAAATTTTGTGTTGATACCAACGTTCAATCAAATTATGTAAAACGAGATCCTAAAGGCTCGGGTATCCTGGCTTTCAAGAAATTTTAAACCCAGTGGAACATAACCATCAGCTTAAAAAGTAACCCTGGAAACCACAACTTATATCCACGAAAGACAAACATTCTCTTGAAACATGGCTTACCATCCATACTAATTCTCACTACCTTCCTCTTAAACACACATCAGTTCCAGATAAAACCAAAAACAACCCCCCCCCTTTACATCCCCCCATAAGGAGAGTTCCTCTGCGTCCTTCGATGTCCATCCTCAGGGACCCCCCCGCACAAGGGAACCCACAATGAGATTCCTATTAACCTTCCGGGAAACTTTTTTCCCAAGACGCCCGCAAAAACCAACTTATCCTACACTTCGTCCTATAGAAATCTGGGCCGCCAACGCTTTTTATCCCTCATAATCACCCCTTAATCCCCCCATTCCCCATGCAATGTCCAGATAATCCACTCTATATATACATTATAGACCTTCCTACATCCTAGACCACCCCCTACATCCAGTAGTAAACCCTTAAAAGCTAACAAACGACTCCCCCCCCAACAGTCTGAATAACCACCACCCATCCATGACTCACCCCCTCCAAGGAGAGGACAAAAAAAAAACACATGAACGGACGCCGTTTCACATCCACCACAAAACGACACAAAGCCTCTTCCACAAATCCCTACTACGTAACACCCTCCTTGGAAGCCAGAATCCCCATGATAAACCTATATACTAATTCTCTTACTCTGCCGTATCCGCAGCTTACTAAAATCTTTCCAAATAACCCCCCAATAAACGTTGGATACGGCTTACCCCTTGCATAATTCCCTTGACTGTTCACTAACCCTCACCAACCGTTTCACTATTGATTTATCCACGCTGTTCACTTCAATAAAATCTCAAACATATCTTCACAAACCCTCAATTCCTTCCCACTAGACGCCACCATTTAACGTAGGTGCCTCCTCCATAACGCTTTCCTACTTTAACGCCCCTTCACAACCCCCTTCCCTCATATACCTCCCCTTGATATATACAGCCATGACTCTCAGTTCTAAAGTCAACAAACCTAAACCCCCTCTCCGCACATCCGTCCATAACTACCTCCTACTTAACCATGCCCTCCAAATCCCCACACAAACTCTTCAGCACCTCCTCTGCATTTCCACATTATCTCGTACCTTCTAAGGGAAAAACCTCTGCCACCCCCCAGGAAAAATTGGGGGGGTGTGGGTTGGGTTTACATACCTTGCATAGACAAGTGAATTTACCACCACTACCCTCAGATGTAAAGCTAATCCCCGCACTTTAAACCTCCCTAGTCTACGTAAAAAACCTTATACCCTTGACAGACCTCCGAATTTTACCCTTCTGCTGCCTGCACTTCTGCAAATACCATATCCCCATACCTTGATTCTGTCAACCACTGTCCATCCTAACCCTAACACCCAAGCCCCCCCCCTATCCAATTACCACCTCTAGTAACCTTGATTTCACCGTATTAACTCCTCATTCTCGTATTCCATACCATACATCAGAATCACTCGCCCACCCTCCTTAACTCCTCCTTACCCTTAGCATAACAGTAGTATCATCCACATACCCAACGATGCCCCTTTGCACCCCCCTCCATCTCCTGATTGTTCTTAATTAACCCTCATCAACAGACTCAAAAAAGGATTCTGCACACACGCAAGAGCAAGCTGTGACAACGGACAGCCTGCTCAAACCTCTCTCCATTGGTACACTTTCACCCAACCTCCCATTGACCTGTACCTCTCACCATCAGCCCCATCATACAGGGGTTCACCCACCTCACTACCCCCTCCACCCGAAAACCCAACCTCTCTAAGCAAACCCCTAAGAAATCTCTGTCCACCAATCATAATCATTCACCCAATCTAAACCTAGTATTCCCGCTCCCGACATCTCCTCTAGAAAATCCCTAATCACTAAACGCATGTCCCATTCCCTCATCCTTCTTCCCGGAATTCCCAACTGTCCCCTATGTAACACCTAAACCCAACACTTTCCTCCCTTCCTCATTCTGTTTGAGCCGCAAAACCATAGCAAAAATCTTGTAATCCCGAGCACATTAACGGTAATCGAACATAATCATTCAAAACTCGGCATTCCTTCTTTTTGGGCACTAAAACCTGACAAACCCTTTCTTTGTATGATTTCCCCATCCTCCCACTATTTAACATACAATTCCAAAACCCCACACCAAACAAATCCGTACTCTCCCCCAATGATACCTATAAAATCGTTTGTAGTCCGTCTATCCTGGGGTTTTTTACCCCTGGCACATCCCAAAAACTGCCTCCTCCACCTCCACTCATAATAATACCCTCGATTCTGTTACTACATGTCCTGCTCACATAATACTCTATTAAACCCTTTCATCCAAACCGTTCCTCACAACCACTCCCCTGCCATCCCTCCTCCACTTCTCCCTAACCCAAAAATCTGCATACAACTAATATTTTCCGTGGTGGATAGGCCTTGAACCCTCCTCAAAGCCCACCCCCCCCCCCCTGTACCTACCTCAATAACGCCAAGGTGGCTTTTCGCCCTGCAGTTCCTCCTTAAACCTCCTTAATACAAAACCCGATGGCCTATCTCGCCCTTAAGAACATCCTCAGACCCTGCCCTAACTCCCGAATTGCCTCAAAATTTTTCATTGTGAATTTCCGCCAACCAATTTCGCAAACGTTCCTTCCTCACGTCCGCCCCACACGTTTCCTCTGCATGACCAGTCATTTAACTGACTCCTTCAAGATAATTTTGTAGGCCAATAGCTCCACCTAGTCATCTCCTTACCCCTACTTTAAAAAATTTCCCATTTCAACTTTAAGCCCTCATTTTCCTTCCCACCAATCCAGCAAATTCCATTTCCATATTCCTAGTCTCCCACAAGGATTTCCACCAATCTTCAAACTCCCGTAGGTTCAATCCTTTTCCCTAAGTAGCCTCACATTTAATTTCCAAACCTGCATAAACCCTCACTATGCCATCGACCCTCAAATCTGCTTATAACAGCACGATGATCCAAAAAACCCACTTCGATAGTCCTCACTCCTTCATCCACACCTATGCCCTGTCTAACATAAATCCATCTAACCTTGCCTCATATCCCCTTCCGAATAAAAGTGTGCTCCACTCCATATCCCCTACTTCCCACCACATCTACTGCTCCTAACATCTCGCAAAACATCCCGCAGGACCCCCAAAACACAACCCGCCCCCCTCGGAACCACATCACCCTTCCTAATGACACAATTCCAATCCCACCAAACACACCTGTAAAAACAGGTAAACCTCTCAAGTGATATACCAGAACCTCGCGTACAAAATCCAACCTTCACCTCTAGTGGTTTTTACTAAGTTGCTGGCATGTACACACCTACAAAACTAACCCCCTGGCCCCCAAAACCCATCCACCCCCTGAACAACCCTCCCACCCCCCCCCCTCCTCCCAACCCAGGATACGCAAAGGAACTGGTCTCTTTTACCGCCACAGCCACACCTCCTTCCAACCTCAAAGCATCACGAAAACAACCTATAAACCTTTCAACAACAGCTCACAATCCTAACCTATGGTTATGTTGCCTGCAAAAAAAAACAGACATCAATGCTACTCTCCTCAAAACCCACTCTAACCATACCCTCTTTGACGGCTCGTTTTTAAGACCGATTACATGAAAGTACACACCTGAATTTTACAAGAAAAGGCGGCTTATCCCCTGTGCACGCTAGGCTTACTTGGACCCCTTTCATAAGTCTCGGTCTTTCTCTATCAATCCCTCGTTCCTGCCCTACCAACCCCTCCCAGTCCTTCCCACCTAGCTTCCCATTGCCCCCTTGCCCCTCCTCGCCTGACTTGCCTTTGCTACCACAGCTGGCCCACATCTTTCTTCCAGGCCCTCGCGCTGGTGTAGGACCACGTCCATGTCTGACTCCGCCCCCGCTGACTCTTTGCGGGAGCTACCCTCTACATACATTTCTTTCTTCAACCCACATCTTCTTGAGGAACCTCCACCACCACATTGCTCTCCTTTCGAACCTCACTCAAGTCTTCCTTTACCCTGCTTCTGTTCATCCATCACCTTGTCATCACCTGACCTCACCTCACTTTCCACAGCCAGCACCGACTCTCTTCCAAAAAATAAAATTCCCAGCAAGCCTCCAAAATTCCCGTCCCTGAGCTGACTCTGCATATCTAACGGCCGTCTGACGGCGATATTCCCCTCCCCTCCCGTTTCCATGGTTTGTAACATCACGTCTCCAAAACCCACCTCTGCCCTGGTCTGACCTCCTCACTCCATAGGCCTGTACCCCCGTCTTTCCACTTCATCCGTCATAACATCCGTGGCTTCTAATGGCGTATCCACAGCAGCTGTCTCTGACGCCTAGGCTCCTGTCTCCTGGGGCATTGTGCCACCATGTGCTACATAAGAGTCACATAAAACGTGCACGTGTCTTCCTCTGCCCGCATAGTGACAAAACCTGTGTTCTATGGTTACGCAATGTAACTATGATGGTATCGGTCTCCTCAGGGTCATTTTTTCAGTGTGCATGATGCCTTCGCAATCCCGCGTCATAAGGCCGTCCCGTCACATTTCCCATGCTCGTCGAGTGTACAGTTCCTATAACCACTGAACACATCTTGGATAGCTGTTTATGCTGTTGCCTCAAAAGGGTGACCTTCCTTACCTTACCCCCAAGTAAAATACTTAGACACATCAGCAAGCATACTTCCACTGCCCGAATTGATCTCATGACGTCGTTCTTGAAATTCATCTACGATGTAATAGTAGAAGTCAAGTCCCTCATGAACTTCATATTCACGAAGAAACCTTGACAATTCCATTCAGTGCCACACCATACAAGCTCTTCGTTGGGATGCCAATAACAGTCCCCTGATAATGCTTGGCAAGGAAACGTTTCATCGTGCACGTTGCTTAAAGTTCCTCTAACCACTGATGCAGACAGTATTATGCGCCGGTACAGTCGGTCCCGCCATCTTGGCGCTAATACTATGTTTTTCCTCACCAGGTGGCGTGAAGAGAACCAGTAGAAGCGTCCTCTCTCCTCCCAGCAGGTGTCGAGAGACGAATACTATAATACAGAATATTGAGACGGGAGTACACTGTAGCGTACTAGCATAGCGACCCCCTCAACCCAACGCTCTGAAATACGTCCGCAATCTACTTTTCAAGCTCCTTAATACGTTTAGCTTAAATACCTTTCAAATGGAGCTTCCAACCTTCCTCCAACACTTCTTAACTATTTTGTTTTAACTTAACCTGACTATCAGGAAGTGGACAAACGTGCAACCATACCTGCATACCTTGTCATCCTTTAGAGATTTTTAGCCAACCATTAGTTCATCAATCCTATAACGAAAAAGTGTAAAGACAATGAGGAAATCAGCCCTAGGAATGACAGTATAATAGCTTGATCACATTCATAAGACTAAAGTTACTTTCGTATCTGTTTTGTAGGCCCTAGAACGCTGTGTTTTCTGAGTTACGACTTGATGGTAACTAAGTTGAAGCTTCAGCTAGGACAGAATTCAGGTGTTGCACGTAGATTCTTCATTTTTATAGAGGAATGTTTATTTAGGCCAGCTGCATGACTCCACGATAGTATCCCGGCGAAGAAGAGACTAATGAACAAAAATTTATTCATGTGGAGATCTGTGTCTTGCAGGAAACTCCTGCACGCAACCAATATTAAACTTATTTAATCCACTTTCAGGAAGTGTATATAACGCATCACCATACCGAGTAGCTGACCCCGCAACCAGGTGTCTTGTCACCCCAAGCTTGGGGTCCTCCTGGTTTAAAATCTCAACCGTAGTCTAGAGAACACTTTCACGTCCAAACCATCTTGCTTCTTCTCCTCTCTCAAATGACGCAAATGAGGTTGTTCACAGCTGTAATAGGGTTTATTTTTTACTACAACGATTTCATAAGATCGGCCCTTCATTGGTTGAAGCCTGATTATCTCCGGTTTACATCCCATCTCCCCCTCCCTTTCCTGAATGAACCTTTTAAAAACGGTGTTTTTTTTTTTTTTTTTTTTACTGTTTCTAAGAATAAATGCTTTCTTAAACCATGGTGATTGTGTAGCCACCTTAAACTTAATGAAGGCCCAGCAGATTTTCATGCAGTGTACAGACCAGCGTTTCGTCCACAGAAGCTTCATAAATTAATCCTTTCTTCTCTTAGATCCCTAGTGGACGAAACGTCCGCTCAACAAAAATGCTACCACCCCCACATTCTTAACGTGTATTGTTATTCCCTGGATATACTTGTGTGCAGTTGATCTAGAGCGTCTGTTTACCTGGAGAGAGTTCCGGGGGTCAACGCCCCCGCGGCCCGGTCTGTGACCAGGCCTTTACTAAAATGCTTCACTCACACCTGGTAACAAGTTAGCTTACACGCGGTTATTTTTTAAAGCATTTTCCCTATTATTTTAATCTTGTAACCAGTGCTGGGTAACTTCGTCTTCAATTAAGACTTGACATTGATTCTTACAGAACTGGAAGATCAACATTTTTAATTAAGTAAATTCTTGGCAATAACTTTCACGAGTTCTTGACATTCCTCAAACCCTTGGTTCGAATTGTTGTTATTTATTTTGTTTTATTACTGTCATCTGTACATTCATTCAAGGGTCACAGTGACTTAGGACCCCGAAAATAGCCCTAAGGGTTGATATAAGTATGTGCAGGAGGAAACCACAAGAGAATAGATATCAACATTTTCCCAAAGGGAAAGCCGGGAAGTTTTGAACAAGATTGCGAACAAACCACGAACGGGGGGTTTCAACGTGACGAGGGGTCATTAAGACTGTGGGTCAACCCAACCCGTTCGTGGTTTAGTTCAGCTGTAAAATTTCATATGAAAATGTTGCATGACGGTAAAGGGTCTATAAGTGACTCCGTTCCTCTTTTTTCCTATACCCTCACTCTAGATTCCCCCACTTAGTGTTTTTTAATTTTCTACTCTTAAAATGAATATTAATCGACAAGGTAACCTCTCCCCTCCCCCCCCCTCTCGCCTTATGATATGCCTGCAAATTCCTTTCACCCAAACTTTTTAAAAATTATTTATCGTTCTAGGTTAACTTGCTTAGTCAAATCTATTAGTACTATGAGCCTTGGTCAGCTTTTACTATGCTCTGAAAAATATATTTTAACTTTAGGTATTTGCGAAATTCCATGACACAACTATTTGTTATCGCTGCCTCAAAACTTCTGGCTTTAAGAATTCTTAATTCCTTGTTTGTCAGAATCGGTCAGTGTCCTCTAGTTGACGCCATCAGTGTTGAGAAAAATATACTTTTTAAGAAATTCGCTGTTCTATTTTTTTTCCAATAAATTCGGCTTTATTTTTCGTACCTAATCCTTTTAGCAATTATCACTGAAGTTCACCCAGGTCACTATATATGTTTGGTCCGTAAGTCCGCAGTTTTTTCTACACCTTTAAACTGCATGCATAATTTTTGTCCTTGTATAATTTATCTACACAGGCTTTGCCTACCACGGAGTCAGTACCTACTGTAGTACTTACCATTTATTCCTTATTAATCAAAATTTAAACTACTGGTGTGTCTTTGAGTCTATTCTTCTATAAACTTTAAGGACCATTCTGTCAACACTTATGAAAGTGCAAAATAATTGCAGGAACTGCCATCTAAATCTTATTTCATCCCAGCAACACTTAACATAGTTCACAACATTCGCAGTGGAAGACTACATACAAAATTTCTATGGCTTTCTGCCAAAAGTTTTATTTAAAAAGTAGGAAAATTTCATCTCGCTGCTAATTTTTTCACAGATCATGGGTCTTGCAACGGGGTACATGGCTCATTTCCTGGCCGCTAACTGGCTGGAGTTGACTGTAGCTTGCCTGGTGGTGGTGCTCATAAGACTGGCTGTCCGCCGCTCAGCACACTACAAAAATTATCTTTCATCTTCTAATGAACGGCCCAAGAAAGTGATACGCAAAATCACAGGTACGTCAAATTGTCTAGTAAAATAGTCTTGTGTAAGACACCGGAATACCTCATTGGTAGCCTACAACTGAGGCACTTTGACTTAGACACTAGTTTTCCGTGCTCATTTACTGCTTTAGATAGGAAGTTTATTTTCTCTTCCTTCGGAGTATTATTGAGAAATTGCTTTAATAAAACTTAAACCAAAACTTCTGTAAGTACTGTAGTTATTAGGTAAATGTTTGCATATTAAACTGCAACCTCTTAATTATAAAGCTTATGTACTGAAGTCCTCTAATTACATCAAACTAATTACATCAGTAATTACCCTCTAATTACATCACATATTCTTACTCTAAGAACCGGTAGCATTTACTATTAATCTGTTTCTTAATTCATACTTTTCCCCACAACATTACACAAGCTGAGGCTTTTACGTCAGTGAAACTGTTGAAAAAAGTGAAGATATTGGATACCTTCTAATGGTAAAAGTCTTTAAAATAAAATTAGGTCTGTGGATCTTCAAAAATTCTCTAAATAAGATTAAGAGTTTTTAAGGCTTTTGAATCTGTAGTAGATATTTGTTCAGATTAAAATTACACTTGTAGCATTTAGGTTAGTGCAATAAACATAGCTAAAGATTTCGTGTAGTTTCTTCGGCTGTTTTCTCTGAAAGTTGAAGTTCTTGTACAGCAGATTCTGGTTGATAAACTGCTCCATGCCCACGTCTAGTGGGCCTGTAACGTGTTAAAATTAATTCCAAAAGATGGGTAACATATCCAATGTAAATCTTCGTATGTACCCCTTGTCTTCCATGTCTAGTTTATCTTAAAATATTAACTCTGGACAAACATGTGGTAGCTAACGAGAATTCTACATCTGCCAGGGGGGAAGGGGGGGTGGAAGGGCCTATATTACAATTAGACAATCGTTTTGCAAAATTATTTATTACGGGCTTTTGGTAATAAAAATTACTGTGCATGTATTTTTTTGTATAAAGGCTGTCTTGCGTGTTGCTCCCA
>NC_069415.1:11691829-11714765 GCF_026875155.1 Cherax quadricarinatus | reverse complement strand
AGACGGCATATTTAAATGTTAAACGCCCCGGGATTTCCCTTTTGTCACTGTTGAGCTTGCCCCCATCTTCTTGTGCTAAATACACCGCTGTATAACCCGGGTGGTTTAGCGCTTAGTTTTGCTTATAATAATAATGAGTTAATTACTTTAATGTGGTCTTGTGATGTGGATATGACCCCGTTTTATCTTGGTTTTTGCTGCTGTCAGTCTTAAACGCTGCTCAGTCTCTCTCCTCTGCTTGCTTCACTGTCCTCGTCGTTGGTGCTTAGTTAACAGACTTGGACGATAATTATTATAATCTGTCCAAGTCTGTTATTCGCTTTCCATAGTTTTATTCGGCTCTTCTGCCCATCGTTTTTTTCCTCCTCTGCATCTTGGTTGAACCAAGGACTGTGTGTGCGCGTGCGCGTCCGCGCATGTATCTGCGTCACCGAGGTCACTTACGTCAAGGGCAATGTCGACTGGTCCACCCGTCCAGCTGCTGACCTTAACCTCACTGAGCGAACACTTCGAGCATCTGCATAAAACTGCATTAATAATTAGATCAAGATGATTTATTCAGGACTGTTTACCTTCACTACTTCCTGCAAACAAATTTATATATATATATATATATATATTATATATATATATATATATAATATATATATATATATATATATATATATATATATATAGGTTAGGTCAGGAAACAGGACAAAAGTTTCCTGACGCGGGTCTTAGTCATATGATGACCCGCAGCTGGAGCTTTTGGTCATCTGACTGAGGCCTTCCGCTGGCTTACCCCTCCACCCCTTCAAGAAATATAGTTATGATTATAACTATTAGGTGGTAATTTTCGGTAGGTTCCTATTAAGGTGCCGGAGAAGGTGACTCGTGCTCTAGGAGGCACAAGATTCGCCACAAACCCACACTTAAAAGAACTTTGTAACCATTGTCAAGTCACAACTGGGGTGAGAAAAGCAGAACATAAGAACGAAGGAACACTGCAGAAGGCCTACTGGCCCATGCGAGGCAAGTCCAAGTCTCCTACCGGCTTAAGCCAATGCACCCAACCTAGTCAGGTCAGGTCACATTGACTTAAGGGAGGAACACGGCAACCGACCTGGTAGCTCAAGCTATCAGGTCCAACTCACACCCACCCACATCCACTCATGTATTTATCCAACCTATTTTTAAAGCTACACAACGTTTCTGGCCTCTATAACTGTACTCGGGAGTTTGTTCCACTCATCCACAACTCTATTACCAAACCAGTACTTTCCTATATCCTTCCTGAATCTGAATTTTTCCAACTTAAAACCATTGCTGCGAGTCCTGTCTAGGCTAGATATTTTCAGCACACTATTTACATCCCCTTTAATTATTCCTGTCTTCCATTTATACACCTCAACCATATCCCCCCTAATTCTACGTCTTTCTAGAGAGTGCAGATTCAGGGCCCTTAGTCTATCCTCATAGGGAAGGTTTCTGATACATGGGATCAACTTTGTCATCCTCCTTTGTACATTTTCCAGAGAATTTATATCCATTCTGTAATACGGTGACCAAAACTGTGCAGCATAATCTAAATGAGGCCTAACCAAGGATGTATAGAGTTGAAGAACAACCTGAGGACTCCTATTATTTATGCTTCTTGATATGAAGCCAAGGATTCTATTATCTTATTGCGAACACTTATGCACTGTTGTCTTGGTTTCAGATTACTGCTAACCAGAACTCCTAAATCTTTTTCGCAATCCGTAATATTAAGATCTACATTATTTAGTTTATATGTGACATGGTTATTGTCCTGTCCAACATTTAGAACTTTGCATTTGTCTATATTAAACTGCATCTGCCACTTCTCCGACCACTGCATCAGTCTATTCAAATCTTCCTGGAGTGCTCGAATGTCCTCGTCAGAATGAATTCGACGGCCTATTTTGGTGTCATCGGCAAACTTGCCGATGTCGCTCTTTATGCCCTCTTTATGCCAAACACTGACCCCTGTGGAACACTGCTCGTGACGCTTCCCCACTCTGATTTCTCCCCATTTATGCAAACTCTCTGCTGCCTATTTGTCAACCATGCCTCTATCCAGGAAAAAATTTCTCCTCCTATTCCATGTGCTTTAATTTTCCTCAATAGTCTCTGATGTGGGACCCTGTCAAAAGCCTTACTGAAGTCCATATACACAATATCATATTCATTGCCATGATCTACCTCCTCAAATACCTTAGTGAAAAAAGTTAATAAATTCGTAAGGCAGGAACGCCCCTTTGTAAAGCCATGCTGAGATTCGTTGATTAATTTATGCTTTTCAAGGTGGCTACGAACTGCCTCGGCAATTATTGATTCCATAAATTTTCCCACTATGGAGGTTAGGCTTATTGGTCTATAGTTCGAAGCTAAGGACCTGTCACCTGTTTTGAAAATAGGTATCACATTTGCCATTTTCCACTTATCTGGCACCATGCCAGTTTGTAGTGATATGTTGAAAAGATTAGCCAAAGGTGTGCTAAGCTCCTCTTTACATTCCTTTAGAACCCTTGCATACAGTTCATCAGGACCTGGGGATTTGTTAGGTTTTAATTTATCAATTTGCCTAAGGACCATGTCACTTGTGACCCTAATCGTGCACAGTTTATTATCGTCCTGTTCTACATAATTTATCATTACTGGAATATCGCTGGTATCCTCCTGTGTAAAAACTGAGAGGAAGTATGTGTTAAAAATTCTACACATTTCCTTATCACTGTCAGTGAGCTGACCCGAGGAACTTTTGAGTGGGCCTATCTTGTCCCTGATCTTACTTCTGTATACCTGAAAGAATTCTTTTGGGTTAGTCTTCGATTCTCTTGCAACTTTAACCTCATAAACTCTAAGGAATGGTAAAAGGAGGGAGTGGTAGTAGTACTAATACCACCGACTGGTGTGAGCGGCATCCTGGGGGAGACGATTAAAAGAATCTCAGTGAAAAAATAAGCCAGAGGGAATGTACAGTCTTGCCAAAGACAAGCTATTACCTGAGACCTCACTTCCATCCCAGGTGACCCTGGCAGGTGACCATACCTTTATCGTAGGTGACCTCCTCTCTATCTGCAGCAAGATCTTGCTGAACCCTAACAGACCTCTCCTCAGACACTATAAACTCCTGCTTTCCTTCTCTCTCCATGATTAAATCCCTGCTGGATTAAGCGTTCTGAAATAAAATCCTATAGATGCCACACAGTGTCATGGACAAGTACTGCGGTTTTAAGCCTATCTACTACACGAAGTTCAGTAAATCTAAATGTAACGTGTACACAATCAGGAAAGAATTGTTTAGTTCCTAAAATAGGGAATAAAATAGTCTAGGTACATATACGTGCACAGATACTTCTTGAGGTATATACATTAAGAAATATATTCCTCTCGATGTATATACACAGATATATACACTAGGAGTTGTTGGAATTTATAATTGAGTGGAAAGTGGGTAGAAATAAAGTAGAATAAAGTAGAGGAAGTATTACTGAGTGCACTAACATAGGACCCCAATGGAAATAAGTCACTCTGTCTGACTTTTTTGGGTTATAAGAACATAAGAACGAAGGAACACTGCAGAAGGCCTACTGGCCCATGCGAGGCAGGTCCAAGTCCCTACCGGCTTAAGCCAATGCACCCAACCTAGTCAGGTCAGGTCACATTGACTTAAGGGAGGAACACGGCAACCGACCTGTTAGCACAAGCTATCAGGTCCAACTCACACCCACCCACATCTACTCATGTATTTATCCAACCTATTTTTAAAGCTACACAACGTTCTGGCCTTATAACGGTACTTGGGAGTTTGTTCCACTCATCCACAACTCTATTACCAAACCAGTACTTTCCTATATCCCTCCTGAATCTGAATTTTTCCAACTTAAAACCATTGCTGCGAGTCCTGTCTAGGCTAGATATTTTCAGCACACTATTTACATCCCCTTTATTTATTCCTGTCTTCCACTTATAAACCTCAATCATATCCCCCCTAATTCTACGTCTTTCTAGAGAGTGCAGTTTCAGGGCCCTTATCTATCCTCATAGGGAAGGTTTCTGATACATGGGATCATCTTTGTCATCCTCCTTTGTACATTTTCCAGAGAATTTATATCCATTCTGTAATACGGTGACCAAAACGTGCAGCATAATCTAAATGAGGCCTAACCAAGGATGTATAGAGTTGAAGAACAACCTGAGGACTCCTATTATTTATGCTTCTTGATATGAAGCCAAGGATTCTATTAGCTTTATTGCGAACACTTATGCACTGTTGTCTTGGTTTCAGATTACTGCTAACCAGAACTCCTAAATCTTTTTCGCAATCCGTAATATTAAGATCTACATTATTTAGTTTATATGTGCATGGTTATTGTCCTGTCCAACATTTAGAACTTTGCATTTGTCTATATTAAACTGCATCTGCCACTTCTCCGACCACTGCATCAGTCTATTCAAATCTTCCTGGAGTGCTCGAATGCCCTCGTCAGAATGAATTCGACGGCCTATTTTGGTGTCATCGGCAAACTTGCCGATGTCGCTCTTTAGGGCCCTCATCTATGTCGTTTATGTAGATTGTGAACAGCAGGGGGCCCAACACTGACCCCTGTGGAACACCGCTCGTGACGCTTCCCCACTCTGATTTCTCCCCATTTATGCAAACTCTCTGCGCCTATTTGTCAACCATGCCTCTATCCAGGAAAAATTTCTCCTTTTTCCATGTGCTTTAATTTTCCTCAATAGTCTCTGATGTGGGACCCTGTCAAAACCCCTTACTAAAGTCCATATACACCAATATCATATTCATTACCATGATCTACCTCCCCCAAATACCTTAGTGAAAAAAGTTAATAAATTCGTAAGGCAGGAACGCCCCTTTGTAAAACCATGCTGAGATTCGTTGATTAATTTATGCTTTTCAAGGGTGGCTACGAACTGCCTCGGCAATTATTGATTCCATAAATTTTCCCACTATGGAGGTTAGGCTTATTGGTCTATAGTTCGAAAGCTAAGGACCTGTCACCTTTTTTTGAAAATAGGTATCACATTTGCCATTTTCCACTTATCTGGCACCATGCCAGTTGTAGTTGATATTTTTAAAAGATTAGCAAAGGTGTGCTAAGCTCCTCTTTACTTTCCTTTAGAACCCTTGCATACAGTTCTTTCAGGGCCTGGGGATTTGTTGGGTTTTAATTTATCTATTTGCCTAAGGACCATGTCACTTGTGACCCTAATAGTGCACAGTTTATTATCGTCCTGTTCTACATAATTTACATTACTGGAATATCGCTGGAAATCCTCCTGTGTAAAAACTGAGAGGAAGTATGTGTTAAAAATTCTACACTTTTCCCTTACACTGTCAGTGACTGACCCGAGAATTTTTTAGTGGGCCTATCTTGTCCCTGATCTTACTTCTGTATACCTGAAAGAATCCTTTTGGGTTAGTCTTTTCGATTTCTTGAAAATTTTAACCTCATAATCTCTATTTGCTTTTCTAATTCCCTTTTTTATTTCTCTCTTTAACTGAATATATCAAATTTTCTTAATTGCCCCTCTCCTCTTTTGATTTGCCTATATATGCCTCTCTTTTGACCAATCAGATTTTTTAAATCTATTGTTAAACCATTTAGGATCATTTTTGTTTGATCTGATTTCCCTATTTGGAACATAATTTGACTGAGCAGCTAGAACTATGCCCTGGAAAGCATCATATCGGCAACCATCACCACCTACCTGACCCCTAGTCAGGTCATTCCAGTTCAGCCAACCTAAGTAATTTTTCAGTCCTATGAAATCAGCCAAGCGAAAGTCAGGGACGGAGACTTGATTGCCATTATTAGGGGAATTCCATGATATGTTAAAACTGAGTGATTTGTGATCACTCTCCCCCAGCTCATCATTAACCTTATCCCAGGTTCTCTACACATATGCTGCTATGTATGATAATTCTATGTAACTGTATTTGTGTATACCTGAATAAATTTACTTACTTACTTATAGTGCACCGTGGGGACGTTATCAGTCACACTCGTTACTACAGTGCACCAGCAATTAGGATCACTTATAGAGAAAGAGCAAAAAGTCACAATACTGTGACTGGATCAACACACAGATAACCCGCTCTTAGGAGAGAGGAGCTTATGACGACGTTTCAGTCCGACTTGGACCATTTACAAGTGGGACCGAAAGTCGTCGTTATTTGTGACTAACGTAGACGCCTATACAGGTGTAGGACAACACCTCCGTAGACATAACATATAATACTTAAATAAACTTAACCTAACTTAATCTAACCCCTAACTTAAATTAAACTTTTTGCCACAATTGACACTTTTGCTGTTGGGTTTCATTTGGGTGAGGGGCCTTGTTTGTGGGCGTTTTGCCCTGGTGGGGGGGGAAGGTCTCCTGGTTTTTTTGTCTTAGCAAAAAAGAGGGGGGGGGGGTAGCCGTACTGCAGAGTTATACTGACTCATAAAAACAGCATTAATAATAATAATGTTAAGTAAAACAACATAATGCTTTTAATAATGTAAAATAACGACAACAAACTAACAACAGTTACCACCATTACCAACAACAATTACCACCACTACCACACACCAGTATCCCTACCTCTACTGCTTGTTAGTGGAGGTTGAATGAGACTCGGATCATAAACACTGAGAGGTATACATCACTTACTGTATATACATCTTTCGGTGTGTATACACTGTGGACGTCGCATTAATTAGAATAGTGATAATATTAAGAGGAACTAGGAGACAGTAGGGTAAGGTGAAGAGAAACCCCCTCAAGGGCAGGGCGAGGATGCCCAGGGTACCCAGTATAGTGAAAGGTGTGGACAGTTTATAAGCCAGTGGTGAAGCAGTACTCACAGCGGAAGGACGTAATACTCCATTTTCTTTGACATCAACTCTACCATTGTCTTTGTAAGTATTGGTAAATAAGACTTTTCATACTGGCTGTACACTCGAGATACGAGTATCTCTCCATGTACGTATACTGAGCATAATTTTTACGTATACACCTCTTGGCTAATTATACAGGTGACAATAGTCCTAGTAGATTTTAAATACTTTTATATATTTTAATCGCCCTTGTCAAGCTTGTCCAATCTACTTTTCAAGCTCCTTAACGTTTAGCTTAAATACCTTTTAACATGGAGCTCCACCTTCCTCCAACACTTCTTAATTATTTTGTTTTAACTTAAACCTGACTTCAGGAAGTGGACAAACGTGCAACACCTGCATACTTCATCTTTATTTAGAGATTTTTAGCCAACCATTAGTTTCATCAATCCTATACTGAAAAAGTGTAAAGACAATGAGGAAATCAGCCTAGAAGACAGTATAATAGTCTTGAATCACATTCATAGACTAAAGTACTTCGTATCTGTTTGTAGGCTGAAGCTGTGTTTTCTAGTTACGAATTGATGGTAACTAGTTGAAGCTTCAGCTGGAAGACATTCAGGTGTTGCACGTAAGATTCTTCATTTTTATAGAGGAATGTTATTTAGGCAGCTTGCATGACTCCACGATAGTATTCCGGCGAAGAAGAGACTAATGAACAAAAATTTATTCATGTGGAGAATCTGTGTCTTGCAGGAAACTCCTGCACGCAACCAATATAAACTTTATCCACTTTCAGGAAGTGTATATAACGCATCACCATACCGAGGTAGCTGACCCGCAACCAGGTGTCTTGTCACCCCAAGCTTGGGGTCCTCCTGGTTTAAAATCTCTACCGTAGTCTAGAGAACACTTTCACTCCAAACCAGTCTTGCGTTCTCCTCTCAAATGACGCAAATGAGGTTGTTCACTCCTGTTAAATAGGGTTTTACTACAACGACTTCATAAGATCTGCCCTTCTTTGGTTGAAGCCTGATTATCTCTGGGTTTATCATCCCATCCCCCTCCCTTTCCTGAATGAGACCTGTTTAAACGGGGGTTTTTTTTTTTTTACTGTTCTAAGAATAAAAGCTTTCTTAAACATGGTGATTGTGTGTAGCCTTAATCAAACTTAATGAAGGCCCAGCATACATTTCATGGCAGTGTACTGACCAAGCGTTTCGTCCACTAGAAGCTTCATAAATTATCCTTTCTTCCTTAGTCCCTAGTGAGCGAAACGTCCGCTCAACAAAATACTCCACCCCACATTCTTAACGTGTATTTTATTCCCTGGATATACTTGTGTGCAGTTGATCTAGAGCGTCTGTGACGACCTTACTAAAATGCTTCACTCACACCTGGTAACAAGTAGCTTACACGCGGATATTTTAAGCATTTTCCTATTATTTTAATCTTGTACCAGTGCTGGGTAACTTCGTCTTCAATTAAGACTTGACATTGATTCTTACAGAACTGGAAGATCAACATTTTTAATTAAGTAAATTCTGCAGATAACTTTCACGAGTTCTTGACATTCCTCCAACCTTGGTTACGAATTGTTGCTTATATATTTTGTTTATTACTGTCATCTGTACACTTCAGTCAAGGGTCACAGTGACTTAGGACCCCGAATAGCCTAAGGTTGATAGTACGTATGTGCAGGGGGGAAACCACAGAGAATAGGAGTATCAACAATTTTTGCCAAGAAAGCTGGAAGTTTGAAACAAGATTGCGAACAAACCACGGAACGGGTGGGGTTTCAACCCGTGACGAGAGTCATTAAGACTGTGGGATCAAACCCAACCCGTTCCGTGGTTTAGTTCAGCTGTAAAATTTCATTAATGACAATGTCGCCAGTGACGGTCAAGTCTATAAAGTGACTTCTGTTCCTCTTTTTTCCTATACACTTCACTCTAGATTCCCCCCACTTAAGTTGATTTTTTTAATTTTCTACTCTTAAAATGAATATTAATCGACAAGGTAACCTCTCCCCTCCCCCTCTCGCCTTGTGATATACCTGCAAATTCCTTTCACCCAAACTTTTTAAAAATTATTTATCTTAATTTTTTTTTTTTTTTTTTTTTTCGCCGGTATTCTCCCGGCCCGGGTCTTTTCCAAGTAGTGGTGACCCGGCCTTGGCTCCCTATCTGGGGAGTGTCTCGAGACTTCAGTCTCACATGGGAGGAGGTACAAGTACCTCCTCATCTTTGGGACCAAGTGTCCCCAGGCCTAGCCACATTCCCCGCCCTCACGGGGCTCGTAGGGAGAAGCTAGGCCTCTGGTCTGCCATCTACCCCGCCTCAAAGGGTCTCGTGGGGATGGCAGTCTTATGAGCTGTAGATGGTAGCAAGCTCAGGCCTTCGGGCACTATTTATCGTTCTAGGTTAACTTGCTTAGTCAAATCTATTAGTACTATGAGCCTTGGTCAGCTTTTACTATGCTCTGAAAAATATATTTTAACTTTAGGTATTTGCGAAATTCCATGACACAACTATTTGTTATCGCTGCCTCAAAACTTCTGGCTTTAAGAATTCTTAATTCCTTGTTTGTCAGAATCGGTCAGTGTCCTCTAGTTGACTCCATCAGTGTTGAGAAAAATATACTTTTTAAGAAATTCGCTGTTTTCTTTTTTTTCAAATAAATTCGGCTTTATTTTTCGTACCTAATCCTTTTAGCAATTATCACTGAAGTTCACCCAGGTCACTATATATGTTTGGTCCGTAAGTCACGCAGTTTTTTCTACACCTTTAAACTGCATGCATAATTTTTGCCCTTGTATAATTTATCTACACAGGCTTTGCCTACCACGGAGTCAGTACCCACTGTAGTACTTACCCTTTTTCTCCTTTTTAATCAAATTTAAACTACTGGTGTGTCTACTTTGAGTCTATTCTTCTATAAACTTTAAGGACCATTCTGTCAACACTTATGAAAGTGCAAAATAATTGCAGGAACTGCCATCTAAATCTTATTTCATCCCAGCAACACTTAACATAGTTCACAACATTCGCAGTGGAAGACTACATACAAAATTTCTATGGCTTTCTGCCAAAAGTTTTATTTAAAAAGTAGGAAAATTTCATCTCGCTGCTAATTTTTTCACAGATCATGGGTCTTGCAACGGGGTACATGGCTCATTTCCTGGCCACTAACTGGCTGGAGTTGACTGTAGCTTGCCTGGTGGTGGTGCTCATAAGACTGGCTGTCCGCCGCTCAGCACGCTACAAAAGTTATCTTTCATCTTCTAATGACCGGCCCAAGAAAGTGATACGCAAAATCACAGGTACGTCAAATTGTCTAGTAAAAGTCTTGTGTAAGACACCAGAATACCTCATGGGTAGCCTACAACTGAGGCACTTTGACTTAGACACTATAGTTTTCCGTGCTCATTTACTGCTTTAGATAAGAGAAGTTTATTTTCTCTTCCTTCGGAGGATTATTGAGAAGTTGCTTTAATAAAACTTTAACCAAAACTTCTGTAAGTACTGTAGTTATTAGGTAAATGTTTGCATATTAAACTGCAACCTCTTAATTATAAAGCTTATGTACTGAAGTCCTCTAATTACATCAAACTAATTACATCAGTAATTACCCTCTAATTACATCACATATTCTTACTCTAAGAACCGGTAGCATTTACTATTAATCTGTTTCTTAATTCATACTTTTCCCCACAACATTACACAAGCTGAGGCTTTTATGTCAGTGAAACTGTTGGAAAAAAGTGAAGATATTGGATACCTTCTAATGGTAAAAGTCTTGAAAATAAAATTAGGTCTGTGGATCTTCAAAAATTCTCTAAATAAGATTAAGAGCTTTTAAGGCTTTTGAATCTGTAGTAGATATTTGTTCAGATTAAAATTACACTTGTAACATTTAGGTTAGTGCAATAAACATAGCTAAAGATTTCGTGTAGTTTCTTCGGCTGTTTTCTCTGAAAGTTGAAGATCTTGTACAGCAGATTCTGGTTGATACACTGCTCCATGCCCACGTCTAGTGGGCCTGTAACGTTAAAATTAATTCCAAAAGATGGGTAACATATCCAATGTAAATCTTCGTATGTAACCCTTGTCTTCCATGTCTAGTTTGTCTTAAAATATTAACTCTGGACAAACGTGGTAGCTAACGAGAATTCTAAATCTGCCAGGGGGGAGGGGGGTGGAAGGGCCTATATTACAATTAGACAATCGTTTTGCAAAATTATTTATTACGGGCTTTTGGTAATAAAAATTACTGTGCATGGTATTTTTAGTGTAGTAATGGCTAGTCTTGCAGTGTGTGCTCCCAGTGAGGCTGAGGAAGACTCTCAGACCAGCAACATGGTGGACCCCTTGTGGCCTGAAGACTTGAAGCAAATCCCCTTCACCTTCAACAGGTAAGTCTCAGGCCACTACGGCATTCAAGAAACAACAGTTTCACCAGTATTATCCCCATATTTTGGGCAGTTAATAATTTCAAAACATCGCATTTCCTTTACGACTTATCGAATTAACCAGCTTAACTATTATGAGCTAAAATATTTTAATCTTAAATATGATTTTAATTGAGTAGTGGGATTTCTTGAGCTCTAGTTACTGGACATCTCTGCTTGGTAAGTTTACTCTTAATTATCAGCCTCGTATCTTTGGAAAAGAAATGGAACACCACTGTCTATTGAACAGCGTTGCAATGATCTGGAGGAGAGCACATGGGCAGCTTTCCTTGTGAATACCTTTAATGCATTTTGGCTTATGGCGTAGACTACTAAGTAATGGTTGGAAATAATTTTAGCAAAGATCATATGGTTATTGCTACGTATTACCCAATGTTAAGAATCTACTGTTCAAATGAGTATCTATAAACTAGTTTGTACTAGGCAACATCTCCAGTAGCTTTAAAAGATATTCACGCTAAATTTTAAGCCTGAAGTGTGGCATTAATTTTCATTTTGCTTTCTCTCCCCACCCTGTTTCTTAACACCCTGCCTCGCTGTGCTCGCATAATCGTGTGGTTCAGTTTATCTAAAGAGGAAAGTATAAAGAAGTCTCAAGACTTCTACGACTTGATGAAGCAGCGACGGACAATAAGGTTCTTCAGCTCTGCTCCAGTCCCCCGTGAAGTCATAGAAAACGTGATCAAGGCGGCAGGTAAGTTCAACACTGACTATCTTCTGCCTGACACACTATCAGAATCGGCTCTAGAAATTTCGTGTTAAGGCGCAGATGAAGTGATTTAAACCATTGACAACAAATTCTTGGACATCTTCCTAAGACTGAAATGACTGCCTCAAAAAATAGCTAATTTTAAATATTGAAGATCCTAGGTGGGTGAAAGTAAATTACCACACAATCTTTTTTTCTGTAGTATCTTGTATGGTTGGCTAAAGGGTTAGACTAATTTGTTGCCCTTTTTTAAGTTTATTACGCCTTATCACTGGCTCTTGAACATACCACTGAATTTGGTTTAATTTTCCCTGCTGCCACTACACTAGTGATCCACAACAGTCTGACCTTGTGCCGTGATAGTGACTTAAATCACTGCTGCTGATAAGACCTTTTAAACTTTTTAGCTTTAACCTTGTCCCCTTTAACATTAGGGTAAACAGTAACTTAACAATGGTTACTTGTAATAACCTGTTAAATGTTGCAGGCACGGCACCGTCCGGGGCGCACACTGAACCCTGGACATTCGTGGCTGTATGTGACCCTAATGTGAAGCAGGAGCTGAGGACCATCGTGGAGACAGAGGAAGAGATTAACTACACGAAAAGAATGGGTTAGTAAGCTAGATAAAATGCCATAGGTTTTAGCAGGATGTCATTTTTTTCGCCTGTGATATCACGGCTAAATCAAAAGGTAGCCAGGTGTGATAATTTTTCAGCTAAGTACCCTATTCACGGAAAATTTAGAGTATGCCTTTATTAAGACTAGTGTTAAATATCTGCAGGTAAAGAATGGGTGAGAGATCTAAAGGGATTCCAGACTAACTGGGTGAAAGAATACCTGACGGTGGCTCCCTGGCTCATCCTAGTGTTCAAACAGACCTATGGGCTTCTACCAGACGGCCGTAGAAGGAACCACTACTACAACGAAATATCTACTGGTCTCGCCAGCGGCATACTTTTAAGTGCCATCCACGTGAGTGTTGCTGTAATCTTATGCAGTGTTCTAGGCAGGATGGGGGGGAGGGGCTCTTATCTCGAGTAGACCAGCTTGGAAAACAGGCAAGCACACTTTACTCTCGTGCCACAAGTATGGCTTTTATAATTAGACCTTTACCCCCAGGAAGAAGTGTTGGTCAAAGGAGTTCACTGTCCTCTCAAATCAAATAAGATTCCTCGCTAAAGAATACCTGGCGAGCAACACTTGGTAATCTTGACTCATCTTCCTCACTTCCCCAGCCAGGCGCTGTGACTCCCTGGAGGGGGGGGGGGGGGTCACTATCTCATTTTAATACATGGCATGTCTACAATTTTCATTGAATTTTTGCGGCAGTCTTTAAACTCAATTTTTGCGCCTAGGAATTTGCCTGCATTAATAAGCTTTGATAAATTTTATGCTGGTTCCCCCCCCCCCCTTCCCTCTAATACCCTTTCTTAAACGTCTTTTAACTTTTCATTCAGCAAAATAAATACATCAGAGGCACTAAAATATTTTATTGGGTTCACACATCATGGTTCAACAATGAGTTTAATCTTAACTGGTTAGTGTTTGCAACTGAAAATTACTGTTTAATTTGTACTGAAAGTTTTTTATTTATTTACTAGTTTTTTCTGCTAAGAGGCCATCTTCCCAGCACAAGAATTTAGTTGAAGGTTCAAGCACCATTGCACAGACTCCTGGTAGGGGGGGGGGGGGAATTAAAAACTTCATGGGATAACTTTTCAACCGAGAGGAATCGGTTTAGTTATAAACTTAAAATTATATATTCCAGGCTTCTGGGCTGACGACCCTGACATCGACGCCGCTCAACTGTGGTCCAGCCTTGAGGCTGCTGCTGCAGCGTCCTCCCAACGAGAAGCTTGTGTTGTTGTTGCCTGTGGGTTATCCTGCCCCCGATGCCACAGTCCCGGAGCTACACCGCAAACCCATAGACCAGATCATGACTGTTGTCTAGTGCTGTTCTGCATTGACGTTTTAAATGTGTGAATGTTGAAAGTTTGTCGCTTCAGTAACGTGTATGAAAGCTTAATAACCAGGGTCTCCATGTAGAATTAATACATTTTTTAAGTTTTAATTTGACCTTTGAGGGTTTTTTTTATTCGCCGGTATTCTTTGAGTTTTTTTTTTTTTTTGCTCCGTTTCATTTTTTTATTGTGCATACAGAATTTTTTATTGAATTTCTTAGTGTATATGTAATTTAAATTATTTTTTAACATGTTCTTTGGTAATAAACAAATATTTGAAATTAGTTTCATAAACCTAAGTGTTTATCACAGGAGATAACAATGGTAAGTCTTCAGTCTGAACCTTCCCTCCCCCCCCAGCGGTGTCACTCAGGTGACCCCCCCCCCAGCGTGTCACTCAGGTGACCTCTCAACCCATCACAAGTCTTCAGTGACCTCCAGATTGTCAAGATTATTTTTTTCTCTCATAGGTTTCAACTTTTGTACAGAATTTTCATTAGTGCAGTTTTTCCTTTCATAATTTGAAAGTGCAGAGCTGTTTAAAAATACCCTTTTTAAATCACCTTAATTGCCAGTCCTTCCCCCCCCCCCCAGAGGAAAGTTAAAATTGGTGGGTTTTCACTTCCTGGTAACTACTTTATACTGCCAAGAAATTTACTTTTTTTAAACGATATTCTGCACCTTAACATACTGATTTATTTGGACAAAAACCTCTCCCCTCCCCTCTTCTTCCTTCCGTCCGAAGAGATTGACTCTTTTTGCACTGAGTCTGTCAGGGAAAAGCTCTTCCTTGGTTCTGTCTCAATCCCCAACATCCATGATTGAGAGTTGTTAGAGGTAAGAGCCTGTTAGGAAGGAGTATCTTACTTGCCACAGGCTGCTTGGTTAATTGAGAACGCAGCATCTTTCGGCAAGTGAATATTGTCCCTTTACAAGTCCTGACAAAGCCGATGACGCCGAATTATGAAACGGAATAATTTTAACTTTTAGTTTTTCCTAGGACGTTTAGGGTGTAAATTTGATTGTTAGGAAAACTTAAAACTACTTCTAAGTGTTACATAAACGCATTTTTGTATAAATTACTGAATCTCAAAAAGTTCTTGGTTAAGGGCTCTTCATCCAGGAACTTGCTACCACTTTCCTTAAAATTAACCTGATTGCCTTCCACTTTTAGATTTTATATGACCCCCTCCTCCCCCGGAGGTTTAGTGCTCTCTCCCCCACCCCATGTAACTATAAATTAGTAAAATTTTAATGATGACAGATTCATAATGAAAATCTAACTCTACCAAGCAGACATCTTGGTTTGCACTGCAGTACACTACCCTCCCCCCTTTTATTTGGGAGAGAGAGGAATTCTTATAAGGACCTCTGTGGTAATGTTTGCCATGGGAATTGGTATGTCAGTGTGCCGGCTCCCCCATCGGGGGCCACAATAGGGCTATGATTTGCTGCCTCGTGTGTCCTTGGATGACGGGAGTGTTCCAGGAAGGTCTTGGTTCCAGGTGGCGGCAGCCAAAAGGGATACTACTGGTATTTCGGGTCTTCCAACTCTTCTTGGCTGATCCTGCCTCGGTTAATGTGGTAAGTTCTATCCCGGTGGAACTGGTTTACCGGGTAGCGAGCAGTTACAACTAAGTTACTCCAAGTCTATTCATGGACGTGGAGAATATAATCTTTCTCGGAGCTGACCCTCTTTTATTGAAAAAGAAAAAATAGTCCAGTTAAAGTTTTGCCTCCTACCAGGCCCACTACTCCTGCGACGCCCTTAACGGATTCCCCTTCCCCACTTCACGGCCAGATATTTTTAAAATCACCCGGTACCAGTTTTGGGCAAACCCTCGTTGCCTGACTTTGGTGCTGGAGTTTCGGGTGGCCCTTTTGATACCTGCCCTTTCCTCAGCTTGGACCATGATATTTTACCCCCTCGACAGAATGTCAATTTTCCAATCTCTCTCACGTCACAGGATGTAATTGGCCTGACGCAAGCATCCGAACCTCCACCCATACTTTACGATCCCAATTCAGGTAATGTCCTGTAAACCTCGTGCAGGTAATTTCTCACACTTTGACCTCTTCAAGGGGGGCTCCTTGGCGTGGTGAAGAGGCTCTTGGTCTGAGGAAATTAGCCCTAGGGTCTTCTTCCTCAGACCGCCCTTTTTACCCCCCAATCTCCCTCCCCTATCCCACCCTCCCCATCCTCCCCTTTTTTCTTTCCTCCTCCCCCTCCCCCCCCCTTTTCCCCTTCCTCTTTTTGTCCTTTGGGATTTCTCCCACAGGCGCGCTAGTTCCTGGTAGGGGAAAGGTCCCGGGGGCCACCCCATTGTTGAGGTTTTTTAGGGGGCGAGTTTCCCGTGGAATCTGGATCCCCTGGGGATGTCCCGATCCCTCTCGGATCCGGAGTAGTTTTTGGGGTCTTTGGGGCGACGAGTGTTCTCTGGAAGCCCCCTTTGGTTTCCGGGGGGGGTGGCCAAAGGGAGGTATGCTTTGTGGCGGGATACCCGGGCCCCGCCCTCTCTTTTGTCCCCCGGGGGTAGCTGGGCAATGGAGGTTGCACCCCGGGGGGGAAAGTTAAATGGAAATGTGAGGGTAGGGTATGGCACGGTTCCATGCTGCATTCCCCCTACTTCGGTGCTGAGGCCCCTTTTGGGACGGAGGGAGATTTCTGGCCCTTTCATTCCCAGGATATCCCTCCCCGCCCCCCCCTTTTTTTTTCTTTTTTTTTTTTTTTTTTTATTTTTCTTTCTTTTTTTCTTAAAAACAAAAGAAAGTAACTAACCATGGCCCCCTTACCCATAAAACCTGGTCCCCCCCGGGCCCCTTCTTGATACCGCACCTCGTTCTGACCCCCCCTTTGTCTTTGGACCACTCTTCAGACATTTCATCCCCTCGTAACTATTCCCGGGTGTGTTTCCTCACCCGCTTCGGGGTACTAGCCTCGATGACTCCTTCGTTTATCGGACCTTCGTTTCCTCTGATTGTTTCCGGCCTCTCCCCCACGGTACGGAAATTTTTAAATCGCCGACCCGTTCCACGTCGGACTAACTCTGGTCCCTCCCTAAACTTCAAGACTTTACCGCTGATGATACTTCTCCACCTTCTGTTCTTCTCAGAAAACGATCGACACTCCTTCACTCCCTTTCCACACTGGTTTCAGACAACAGGGACTAAATTCTTCACTTTACGACCAATTCCTTACTGCCTATCTTTTGCCCATAGTTTTGGGCAAGGCACCCCTAGCCATTTGGTAAAGAAATTTCTTTTCATGTCTTAGAGCGGTACGCGCATATTCCGTACAGAAGTACCCAGGTCATGAGCTCTTATTTTTCCCATAAGTAGTGTTCCTGTCACTCTTAAAAAAACATCATTCCCTCAATTCTTTAGTGGTCCCATCATTCTGCCCATCCCATAGTTCAAAAAAATTTTCCAGACATTGGCACCGACATTTAAACAGCGGGAACCCAAGATTCCCAATCCTAAAGGGTGGGCACTTACTTCTTCCTCCCCGTGGCGGACGTACCCTGCAATGTGGCTCGTTTAACTTTTGACACCCGGAACCCCCCACCCTCAGTTTATTAGCAGGAAATGGGTTACAATTTCGAAAGGTGTCCCTACCCAAAACAGTGTAGAAATTGTGGCGTTTGGGCCATCCACGAAATATTGCAGATCATCCCCGAAGGGCCTGTTTAGCCTTGTGGCTTGCGCTTTTTTTTATTAAATAATAATATATCACCGAATGCCCAGCTTGGTCCCGATGACCATTCTAATACGTCTTGAAATCGATCTCCCTCTTCCCTTAACGTCTGAGGCTCACCCTTGTACTCTCGCTTGTCAGGTCATTTAACGAGCGGGAAAATTCCGTTACCTCAAAGGACAAAAGGGTCTCCCTTATGCCAGGCAGTTTCAATCTCCACCCCAAGGGAGCCCCCCCACGTGTTTCTTATTCCCGGTTTTTCAAAACGTCCCCCACTTCTAGCCCATCCCTACACCACCAGTGGTTACCTCCCCCCATAACACCCCTTTTATCTAATCCTTTTCTGTCCTCGGCTCAGACGTCCCTATTAAATGTCAGTCTAATCTCGCTTTTCGGTTCTCTCTTACAAGCCTCAGTATCGACGAGACCTCGTACGACCCCCTCCCCCAATCGTCCCTCTACCTCTCAAAAGTAAAAAAAAAGGCCGGTAACACCTCCTACCCATTTCCCCCCCCCAATTTTACCCCCCTGTCTCGTCCCTATTTTCCCCCCCTTACTGGCCTCATTTTAAAGTGCAGAGGTTCACCCCCCCTCCTCGTAATGTCCCTTCCCTCCCCTTTTCCCTCCCAAGTTTTTCCCTTCTGCCCCCTCCAGGTTCCTGTCTTTCGTCCCCTGCCACGCTTCTCCGTTCCCCCCCCTTTTCCCCCCCCCCCCCCTTGGTACTTTTAAATACATTTCCCAATTTTTTACTCATCCTCCCCCTACCTTTCCCCAATATTGTCTCCCAACGACATCCTGAATTCCAAAAACATTTGAAGCATCCTAATATATTGCAGGGACCAAACCATAAATGGACACGACCCACCTTCCGCTCTTTCTCTCTCCTCTGCTCCTTTGCGCAACCCCTTTCTTCACAGCGCACCTTTCCCTTCGCTGCTTAAACATTTTCCACTCCCCTCGCATGGGGACTTTTCAAACCCTTCTAGTCGTAGGAATCCTTCCCTCGGATTTAAATATCTTTTATCTTTTGCCAATCAGGGCCTATTTCAGGGGAAATTTTAAACGCGGCCTCAGGGGAAAAAGGGGGGTGGCTTCAGATGTTACTATCCCAGTTGCCCCCTTTTGGTGTTTGCTTACAGGAACCAACCCCCAAGGAAGGTTCCCCCCTAAAGGAAAGGGTTCCCTTTGATGTTGGTGAGGGGCCTTGTTTTGGGGGAATTGGATCGTGGCCCCATTTTCCCCGAATTAACCTGAATGCCTTCCAATCCCCCCCCCCCAGGCGTTTATAACCTGGGTTTAGCGCTTCCCCAGGGAATAAAAAATAAAAAGGGAAAGGTTTTTGATGTTGGTGAGGGGCCTTGATTTAGGGGAATTGGATCTGTGCCCTTTTTCCCCGAATTAAGCCTGATGCCTTCCACCCCCCCCCCCCAGGCGTGTAAAATCCTGGGGGTTTGCGTTTCCCCCCCTTGATTATAATAATAATTAAAATAATTACAGGAACCAAAATTACACTCTACTGTTATGTCTAAACATCTCAGGTATAATTTATTGATTCTTCAACCCTTTTCTGATGGGCCCTTTAAAAGAAACCCCCTTTCTTCCCCGCATGATATTCCTTTTACCATCACTATTTGTTCATACTTCGCTGCATTACCAGCACCCCGTATCCACTTACATAGGGGGTATACGTCTGTTCTTTATATCTCTCTCCTTCTCGGTTTATCTTTTTCCGGTTTTGCCCCCTTGTTTCGTCTTTACCGCCACCGATTCTGTTCTTGGTGTTTTTAAATCCCACCTTTTTCCTCTGGGGGGGGGGGGTCTCTCTGTGTTCCCGTGGAATTCATTTTAGAGGCTTTTTTGCCACCCCCCCCCTCCATGTTTTAAATACAGGTACTCACACCCATTTTGACCCCTCGGACTCATACCTCCTTCATCGATCTCTCAGTTGCTCTTCCTCGCCGCTTAGATTCACTTGGTCTGTTCCCCCGGGACTTAATGACAGTGATCTTTTCCCAATTTCTTTTCCCCCTTCATTTTTTCACCACCTCTTCCACCCCCGCGGGAAATTTTTTTTTCGGCAAAGGGAACCTTTACTCACACCTAACGTTTTTTAAAGGGGTTCCTTCTTGTCCTCCATCGATGAGCTTTTAACACCTCTTCTGCCCTCCGTTTTCCGAGCTTCTCATTCTATCCCCCAAACTTGGGCAGGCTTCTCAGAAATGCGTGCCTTGGTGGTCCCCTGCTTGTGCTCGTGCAGTCGTTTGAAACGCCTGCATGGGGAGGTACCGACAATAGAACCACAGAGCACTCCTTGTTTTTAAACAGAAGCTGCGATCGCTCCCCCCCGTTTTCTCCGTGAGCTAAACGCACTTGCTGGTGAATTGTTCCCCCATACCTCTGTTTCCCCCTACAGTGCAGCTGGAAAAAAGTACAAAAATGAGTGGAAAATATTCTCCTGAACCCGACATTTTTCGCGGGTTGCCGGTGTTGATATACAAACCATGTTGTTCCCAAGGAAAATTGGCAATATCTGGTCCGTTTTTCTAGGGATCCATTATGCCCCTCATTTCTTTCCCCAAATCTGCCAAAGTTGCACCTTGGATTTTCTTCTCTCAGAGAAGAACATATAATGTGCCTTTTACCTTCAAAAAGGGAGGGCAACCTCTCAGCTTTTCGATCATCGGAAACTGGGCCCGACGACATTCATATTGTATGCTAAACTTTACATCAGTCAGCCCTTGCAGTCCTATTACGCCCTTTACAAACATTTGGTCACAAGGAGTTTTTTCCACAGCTGTGGAAATCCGCCATTTTTCTCCCTTTCCCCAAATCAGGCATCGGGACATGAAACCTCCCACATCGTCCCATTGCTCTTACCCTGCAGTTTTCAAAGTAATGGAAAAGCCTAGTAAAAAATTTTGTTGATTTAGAGACACACAACAGTCCTTCCCCTCGCAATATGGCTTTGTAAGGGACTTTACCATAGACCCCTTACTACGCTTGGATACTATTTCGTAATACCTTTGCGAAATAACCTCGGTTTATTGCCATATTTTTTGACCTTTAGAAGGATATGACCCAAAATTTGGGGTAAATATTTTAGCCCAAGCCCACTCCCTTTGGCCCCGAGGGAATCTTCATCCTTCTTAAGAACTTTTTAACTGACAGGATTTCCGTGTTGGGTTAATAATGTCTCTCCCGGACTTTATCCAAGTGAAGGGTCCCCCAGGGTGTGTTTAGCACAACCCCTTTTTCTCCTTTTATTAATGATTTGGCCTCTAGTCTCCATCAAATATTTGGTCTCACTCTATGTTTGATTTGCTATTGCCTATGCAGGTGCTGACTTCGCCTCATTACAGTTTCTCTCCAACATGCAGTCGACCGTGTTTCCCAATTGGGGCCACCAACGTGGGTTTAAATTTTCCCGCACTAAAAAACCCCCAAATCATTTCCCTAGATCCTGTCATCTCCCATCATCCCCCTTTTTACCTCTTGGCTCCCGTATCCCTGAACTTACAGTCAAATTTTGGGCCCCCTCTTTGAGAGGTTTCCTGGGAAAACCCCACATTACCTCCTGAAGGCAACTTGTCACAGCCGGCTTTAAACCCTTTTTAAAAAAATTGCTCATCTTTCATGGGGAGCTGATCGTCGAACCCTCCTTCGCCTACATTCCACCCTTATTTTATCGAAACTTGATTTTGGGGACCAAATCTATTCGCCACTCCTGCTACTCTCTCTGCCTTAACCCCTTCATCACCAAGGATTTCGTTTTTGCCTTTTTGCTTTTTACTTTCCCCGTCGAGAGCTCTATGCAAAGTGAACTTCCATCCTTATCCCATCGCCGTGATGCCCATTGCCTGCGCTATTGTACGCTTCTGTTTCCGCAAACCTTTCCCTTTATAGAATGGTCACGATTTAGTAGCATTCTTTTTTGTTCGCCCCCCCTTTTATCCATCCCTTCTCTCTTCGTCTTCATTTGCTCGTCTTTCTTCAAATACCACCTTTCTATGTACATGTAGCATTTACTTTTTTCCCCAACCCCCCCCGGGGGAATTCCCGTGTTTGGTCTGTTTTTCTCCCTCCCTTGCTCGAAAGCCCAAATGTTACGGCGCTTCCCGCTCTCTTTTTCTTGCCACTTTCCTCTCATTCTCATGCCATTGCTGTGTAACAAGGTCAAGTCTTTGACGGCGAGGATTCGCAGCAGTGTTTCCCGGCACCGTCAAGGGAATTTACTATCTTGGCTAGTATTTTTAAATGCGAATTAATGCCCCTCCTTACAGCACTTTCCGTATTGCATCTTGCCTGTGTCACATTTTTGGGGTTTTTCAGACTCCCCCCGTGCTTTACAGGCTATACAAAAAAATTTTATAACCTCACCCCTTAGTCCTCCGTATCCAATTTGGCTACGCCGCACTTTACCAAGCATAAAGATATTGTTTTTGTTGGGTCCCTGGTATGTTGACGTACAGGGCAATGAACAGGCAACACTGTGGGGTCAGCAGTACTGACCTACCCCTTTTTTTATAGAGGTTTCCATTTACGGACTTTTTACTGAAATCTTCCCCCTTCCCCCCGTTTGGGAAAACGTTGGGCTACTATCTCGGCAACAAACTTCAATCTATTAAACCCAGTAAGGTTACTTGGTCTTCTTATCACCCGTGTCGGGTTGGGGGATACTCTCTCCCCCCTTTGCATTGGCCTACCGTCTTATCATGGAAAATCTCAGGAGAGGCGTCTTGCCCTCTCTGTGAGAATTGCCAAGCTCCATTATCAGTCAGCCACATTCTGTTGGGCTGCCCACTTTATCAACGAGCATCAGAAATTTACCTCGTCGTGTCTTCGCTCCGCTGCCCTTTTTTAAACCTTCCCTTTTCCCCTGATGGACCCCCCTTTCACCGGCTCTCTATTGACTTTTTTACAACAACTGACTTTCTTCACAAATTCTGATACCTTCAGCCCTTTTACTTCAATCCTTGTACTTTACCCGTATATCCCCCGCCTGCTGTTTTTGTAACCTGCTGATATCCCCCTCCCTTCTCCATCCAATTCCCTTGCTTCCTTCCCAACCCCGCAGCGCTGTATAGCCCTTGTGGCTTAGCGCTTCTTTTTGATTTAAAAATAACTACACTTTATCAAACTTAAAACCCCCCATTCATTCACCCCCCCTGAACCCAGGGTCCATATACCCCCCCAGGGTTTAGCATCCCCCATGGCTATAATATAAAATGATTTAAACCCGTAGAG
>NC_069415.1:11623038-11686329 GCF_026875155.1 Cherax quadricarinatus | reverse complement strand
CCCCAGGGGGTAGTGTAAAACCCCGGGTTTTTGCTTACGTGTCTTTCTAAACCAACTTGTCGGTATTTATTACCAAGGTTTATACCACTCACCTACATAAACACTATGAAAAGTAAAAATGCTAGGATCATGAGGTGGGCCGTCAGAATCCAACCTTATTCTATTAGTATAAAACACATAAGTGGTCATTGTAATGTAATTGCTGATGCTCTGTCACGTCCTTAATAATTATCAGTTACATTAAATTAACGTAATTTTATGCCCAAATACCTTTTGTTACTTGCTATGTCAAATTCAGTAAAGTAACTTAATCCCTCCAGCCCATATTAACTATGTATACTCATGTCATGTCTAATTATTATATTTATATATTCACAGTATTGTGTGTAAGGAGACATAAGCTGAGTGTTGAGTGGGTAGTGTGGTGCGGGTGATGTACTGCATGATGCAACACTGTCCTGTCGCAGACCCTCCCCCTCACTACACACCTTAAGCTGTTTCATACTCAGATGTTCATACTGCCTCGCATTCCACAACCACTACTTAAGAGTGGAATGCAGTCTCCTCTACTATGATCGAGCCTCAACGTGCCCTCCTTGTCAGCGCTATCCTGTCTCTACACTGATGTATATAACCACGAGTATGCAGAGATACGATACTGTGTACTGCCCTAGTACTAGGGGCATATCCTAGTGACGGACGCTGTGAAATTGTAGAGGTGCTTGTCACAAGAGAGACTGATTAATATTTATATTAAATTGTATTGATATGAGTAATCAGTAATAATGTGAAAGACTTACTTGCTTACTTACTTAAAGACAATAATGCAACTCCTAGTGCGACCGTCTGTCATGTTGGGGGGGGGGGTTGCAACCCCTGAATGGGTTACAATGATTATTATGTATATATATAATGTATATTACCTTTTCATTTAATTTTATATTGCTTATGTTTGCGATAATAGCTAAATCGTAAATGTATGACTTTATATTATTATTTGACTGTTAAATTGTTATTTGACTTATGTTGCTAGGATGTACATAATATGTGCTCAGTTCAAGTCTTGATTGTCAAACTACTGTAATTATCGCTTGTCGCTCGTTAGACTGCCGGCTTCTGAGCTGTGCTCCCCACGGAGCTATCACGTGATCGAGGGGGGTGTCCTCACCTCGCTTGAAGTATTCAGTCTGCTCTAGACTCGCTTGGTGGTTGGACAGATTGTCTGTCTCATTATTCTTGTTAGTTCTGTAGAACTCTGTTCACAGAACATTGTATAGACTTAGTCATTTTCGACGTTGTACTGAGGTTGTGTGTCACATAGACACTCTGAGCATCTCAGGTCCTTAGCTATAGCTTCTGACCTAATTTTGTACTGGTTTCTGTGTATTATCACAGTCGGGTTTTTCCTATGCTGAACTTAGATTCAGTAGTATGGGAGTTTTGTAACTTTTGTGGAGGATCTGCTGATGGTCCCTACTTAGTGTCGTTATATTATCTCCTTGATCCTGATTCTGTGTCGCAGTCGCATATTGCATTGCTATTGGGCTTAGCATTCTTTGTTGTTCAAGCAGACTGTTCGGGTTGCCAGTCGGTCAAGAAGTTAGTATATTAGAGGACTTTGTCAGTCACTTGTTCAAGTCTAGTCGAGTCGTGAGACATAGCGAACTACTTAGAGCACTACACGCATACCAAACTTATTTGTACATATTTTTAATATCTTATTAAATGTTAATGTACCAGACGGTACTTAAGAATTATAAATGTGATATGTGCTTTCAGCACAATAATATTGAACTCGAGAGATTGATTTTATTTTGATTGCTGTGATTAATTTAATTTGATAATATACCTCTAGACTTAATAAATTTATTAAATTTTAATTTCTCTAGTTAGTAGCCTACCAGTTGTAATCCTGAAGCACTATTGAATAATACTGAATGTTAATGGATAATTGGACAAGGATACTGACTAATTGTTACGAAAACCCAGTAACAGGCTGGATGCTAGAAGGGCAGTCCTTTCTAATATTCACTGGAGATCTCTAAGCTTTTAGAATCGCGTTTTTTGTAACAACAATTCTACTTACATTTTTTAACCCCTCCTCTCCCCCCACTAAGACCGTCGTGTCATCCACATAACCAACTATACCCATAGCACCCCTAAGTCTTACCTCCCCCTCACTTTCTCCTACATTTATCAACCTATATAATGGGTCTTGCAGACATGCAAATAGGATCTGAGACATGGGGCATCCCTGCCTCAGCCCCCTACCCATACTAACCATCTTCCCCACCCATCCATTTATTTGCGCTCGTATTTCTGCACCTCTATATAAAGTTTCCGCCCACTGCACAATTTCCTCACCGAAACCCATCCTCCTCATAATCATCCATAATGTTTCTCTCTCCACACAATCATAAGCCGCCTTCCAATCCAAAGCATGAACACCTCTGCCATCCATCCTACGCTCCTCTATATAACCCTTTATCCTCCCATGCCCACTAAACATTGTTCGCCCTGGCACACCCATCTGTCCCCCCATCTATAACCTTCCCAATTACTTTATGCAATCTATTACCTAACACCCTGGCAAACAATTTATAATCCCCACACATTAATGATAAACCTCTATAATCTAGGATGATATTCTGTACTTCCCCTTTTGGAACCATAACTACTACACCTGTCCTTTGTGTTAGACTCATGCTTCCCTTATCCTTCATTACATTCACCAACTGCACCAAGAATTCCTTCATGACATCCCAGTTGCTCAAATAAAATTAATTTAGGATTCCATCTATCCCAGGTGCTTTCCGGACACTCATCCCTTTTAAAGCCGTCTACACTTCCTCTTCATCTATAGGCCCTTCTATCATCGCTCTATCTGCTGACTCTAGGTTTCTCTGTATCCCCTTCTCTAAAATCTTCATATCTGCTATCTTCCTGTTTCCCCCTCTCATATATATCTCAAACCACTTATCAGCATAACCACTCATACTTTCTGTAGTTACTAACCTCTGTCCCATCGTATACCCTCCCACATCCGTATGTACGTCCAACTTCATCATAGTCATTGTCTTCTGTCGTGTCTTTAATCGCCACAATACACAGGCGGATGGCTTATCTCCCCATAAAACATCTTCCAATCCACCTCTCATTCTCTCACCATCAAATCTTGCATTCTGCATTTCCATCAATTGTGCTTTGATGCCCTCAATCTCTTGTACTGGATAAACCCCACTAAAACCTTCATATCACTGTTTCAACTGCCCCTCCAAATATCTCTGTAAGCCATATTTCTATTGACTTACCTCCTTTCCTTTCCTCATATAAAAATTTTTGATTCCTGGTTTAGCATATTCCTCCCACCATCGTAGTATATCACCTCCTTTTCTCCCCTTGGTCCACTCATTTGTCCACCACTCAACAAAACTATCACCGTTCTCCAGCTCATCTAACAATCTCACATTAAGTTTCCAATAACTCATGTAATGCTTTGGTAAACCTCCCCATCCCACATCCACAACCACTCCTCTATGATCTGAAAACACTACATTTATAGTTTCTGTA
The DNA here is from genome assembly GCF_026875155.1 of Cherax quadricarinatus. Taxonomy (NCBI): domain Eukaryota; kingdom Metazoa; phylum Arthropoda; class Malacostraca; order Decapoda; family Parastacidae; genus Cherax; species Cherax quadricarinatus. Next base: position 11,682,759 of record NC_069415.1, on the reverse strand, counting down.
TTAGCAACCTGTAACTCGGGAGAAGCGTAAATACGATCTAGTCGTGCCGCATATCCTCTCCTCACATAAGTATGCTCCACGTTCCACCCCTCCCCCCTCACTACATCCGCGAAGCCTGCTCCCCCTAAAACATCCCGTAGGACCCCCAAAACACACCCTGCACCCCTCGGCTCCACATCTTTTCTACGTATCACACTATTCCAATCCCCTCCGAATAATGAACAAACAGGTAAACCCCGCATATGATGAATTAGTGTGTCCCTTACAAATTCCTCTTTAACACGTCTATTACTGTCCGCCGGCATGTATACACTCACAAAACACACACGTACCCCACCCCATGTCCCATCCACCCTCGCTACTCTCCCATCTCCCCCTTCTTCCCAATGTAACAATTGGAAAGGACTGGTCTCAGCTATTAAAAGAGCAGCACCTCCCTTAAGCTTCCCAGTATACCCAGCATAAACTTTATATCCATCTACCAACAAATTCCTTCCATGCCTAAAATTATGCTCTTGTAAAAATATTACTTGTATTCCAAGTCTCTTTAAAAAATCACTAAATATCTTACGCTTTACATCAGCCCTTAGGCCATTAACATTTAATGTTAGACACTTCAAAATGCTATCGTGGGCTTACCAATCGACCGATATCCTTGCGTTTCTTTACGTTTTTTCTGAACATTCTTTTCACATTGTCCTTTCTTTGCCTCACCTTTCCTCTGCCCCTTTCCCCCCCTCCCTGTTACTTTTTTTGGCACATCCACTGATAGTTTCTTACCAGTTCGTTGCACTGGTGTGAGGACATCATCACCATCAGAAGCCCCTGCCTCTCTCTTACGTGATGCCTCTACTATGTGCATTCCCTCATCTTCACATTCTACGTTGTGTACTTCAACCACAACCTCACTAATCCTCTTTGATTGCATATCCCCATCACCCACATTACCCACCTCTTGAATTCCTTCCTCACCTATAAGTTTTCCATCTGACACCATGCTTAGTGTCCCGTCCTCATTCTGATTACCCAAGAATTCTTGAATAACAGTGTCTATTGTAGCCGTAACCTGACTACCCAATTCCACTCGTCTCACCTCATCCTCCATACGCACATTCTCAATAACCTGAGAGACATCCGGTAATGTTGCACATTCTTCCGGATTGTCCTCCACGATTTCACTCCATGTTCTATGATCTTGAAGATGCTCCCCTGTAGACTGGGTCGGCACCTCTCTCTCCTTCCCCACTCCTTTCCCCCTCTCCATATTTCTCAGGTGTCGATCGACGAGGACACATTGCTGCCATATGATCAAAGGCTCCACACAGTCTACAGGTTCGTCTCTGCCCCGCATATGTTACATATACCTGTGTTCTAAAGTCACTCAGTGTCACATATGATAGTATAGATTTGCGCAAAGACATTTTGAGGGTAAAGGAGCCCTCACGCAGTCCAGCATACATACCATCAGACCACCTTCCAACTGATGCCTGATGTATAACACCATATTCATTGAATGTTGCTTTTATATCTTCTTCATCCGCTTCAAATGGGACATTCCGTAACTTTACCCAAGTATAATACTTGGATACGTCCCCCATTCGTACTTCTAAACCAGGATTAACCTTCATACACACGTCTTGGTATTTTTCCACCATCTTGTCATATGTCGCAGCAGTCGCAAATTTCACAAAGATCTTTGTTGCTCCTTTTAAGGCAATACCATACAGATCGTCGTTGTTGATGCAGTAGGTATCCCGTAATATGGCAGGCAGCATAACAGAAGCATTGGTTTGATAAACCGTTCCTTTCAACACCTCAATACACACAGTGTTGATTCTCCGCCTGATAGCCTGCGCCATTTTGTGAAAATCACTCAGTGCTACCAACAGGTGCTAGCTCAACCGCCAATGTCCGTCCTCCACCAAGGTTAAGTGACAAATGCAGGAGCAAGGCGTAGCACAACCTCACGGCCCTAGAGCGATGGGGTCAATAAAACACTATTAGCTGACAACTTACATGTATTTTTCTCCAACAGTACACCATTACTATAATAGTAACAATTATCGAGATCCTTTGCTTCACTCTCAGTAACTGCTATATCTCTCAGTCTTTCCAGTGACTGATCAACAAACTGATCCTTGATTAAATCATCATGAGTTAGAAATTTAACGTCAGTTGTGTCCTGACTAGGTTGATGACCGGGGGGAGTTGGGTGTTAATGACGCAGAGCATCACTGAACAACATATTCAAGCCCAAATCACTGTCATCCACTAACTCAACAGAGACAAGAATGGTTGTTGAATCTTTGACATAGCTCTAGTAACTGCACTGAGAGGAAATAAAATAGGCTTCTCTCTACAAGCTTCAATGGCATAATTATCATCAGTGTTATTATCAATCACAAGTGGTTCTTTACATTTGCCAGCATGAAGGATATCGTTCCCTATCAACAAGTCCACTGACCTGATGGGAAATACATCACTGGATTCCCACTGAAATATAACCATATAATAGCTTGTTTCAATGTATACCTTGTGAAGAGGTACTTTTATAACAGCCCCTCCATAGGCTTCTATCAATACATCTATCTAGCAATAGGTATCATCAGTTATGGGCAGTACATCTTCTCTTAATAACGTGAGATAACTGCCAGTGTCTCTGAAAGTAATTATCTCAGTTAGATGTGATTCGTCAAATCCTACTTTACCTCTCGAAAAGTAAGAACTCATCGTTGAACGAATCTTTTCGTCAGATACACTCTCTGATGCTAGTCATCTATCCTGAGTAACATTATCTGAAACAGTAGGATCAGAGGTATTACTAGGATTTTTGGTGCCTTTGTTGCTAGAAAGAGGATACGACTTGAGTGGGGGCGCCAGCCGCACGACTGCTTCTCATATCTCTTTCTAACTTATAGCAATACTCTCTAGCATGTCCTTTTCTGTTTCAATAGGTACATTTAACTTTCTTCTTCTCGATATCAGATTTCTGTCTAGACACAGAGACAGATACAGGATTATGAGTTTTCCTGGTAAAGGTACGAGAAGTTACAGTAGCAGGTACATCAGGCCGGCAATGAGCAGCTGATTTAGGTTGCCAAGGACAATTTTTAGTTACCTTGTTTCTCTGTGTTTTAGTACGTACAAGTTTGTGAGAAATCTCGTAATTGTCTGCTAATGCTGCAGTTTCCAGAATATCCGAGGTAGTATGATCGATCAGATATTCTTGTATGTCAGGAGACATACAGTTGTTAAACTCTTCATGCAGTAACAACTGAACAAGGCTGTCGTAGTTGTTACATTTGGCACACCTACACCACCTCTCAAATGCAACATTCTTCTCACGAGAAAACTCTACACAAGTTTGATCTTGTCGTCGTTGTAAGGTACGAAATGCTCTTTGATAACTTACAGGCAACAAGTTATAATGTCTCTAGAATAGTTTGTTTGACAGCATCATAACTAATGTACTTGGCAAATGATAAAGTAGCAGTACAAGTTTGAACTCTTCCTGTCAAAGCTGTGTGCAACAAGGTAGCCCAGTGCTTACGTGGCCAGTTCATAGCACGTGCCTGGTTCTAAAACACATCAAAATAGGTGTCTAAGTCACTCTCAAAAAACTTAGGAACCATGGATGCAGCTTTCTGCACATTAAATGTGTCCTGTGACCTATCAGTCTGTCTTCCCAGACGAACATTTTCTCTTTGGAAATCTTTTTCGTTCAATTTCCTCTGTGCCTCTATTTGTGCAGTCTGCAACATAATGAGGCTTTCCAACCTCTCAAACTGTTCCCGAGAGATAGGACCAGTGGGTAATGGAGGAGTAAGGAATCTAACGTGGCCTGAACGTTCCTTTGGTCGGGCACCTCGTCCAGCCGTCTCTTGAGAGTCTAGATCTGGTCTAGGATAAGTATATACAGGTGTAGCATACACATTTCCAGTATTAGGCTGAGTTATACTTCCAGCTATACTCTGTACTATTGTGTCAGTGAGGGAAGGAGTGAGAGAGAACTGAGCTACAATAGGCCCAGACACTAGGCTCACTTCTGCGTTAGTTGCTCTTTCTTCTACGTCATCAAATAGAGTCATACTTCCTGATTGTGACACTAGGCTTTCTGAATCTGAATCAGAATCAGACATCTCTGTATGAGCAGGAAACAATATATCTTTAATTATCACTCTGAATGTTTCTGCTGTGTAATTCCTGTTATACATCACACCGAGGTATTTGGCTACTTGCCTGCACGTCTGAAGTTTTAATGTTCTCAACTCAGACAAAGTCAGAGTATCAATTAACTGTTTCAAATTTGGCATCATAATGAAAATAAGTATACTACGAAAAGAGTGATTATGAGAAACTATAATCCTGATAAGAATTTCGGAGTTGGTGGTCTTAGAGCTAGAACTCATCAACAGTATTTCCATCTCCTTGGATCAAGAGACTCAGTCAGGTACATACATCCACTTGGCATGTTGTACAAGACTAAACTCAAAGTCTTCAGATTAGGAAAGTACTCAAAGCGTTTGACCATCAATTTACTAGTAAGTCAAACTGGACAATTTCTCCAACACCTTGGACAAAAGCATCCCAGACAGGACCCCATTTGTTACAAAAAACGCAATTCTAAAAGCTTAGAGATCTCCAGTGAATACTAGAAAGGACTGCCTTTCTAGCATTATGCCTGTTACTGGGTTTTCGTAACAAGTAGTCAGTATACTTGTCCAATTATCCATTAGACTTCAGTATGATTCAATAGTGCTTCAGGATTACAACTGGTAGGCTACTAACTAGAGAAATTAAAATTTAATAAATTTATTAAGTCTAGAGGTATATTATCAAATTAAATTAAATTAAATTAATCACAGTAATCAAAATATCACTTCTCTCGAGTACAATATTATTGTGCTGAAAGCACATATCACATTTATAAATCTTAAGTACCGTCTGGTACATAAACATTTAATAAGATATTACAAATATGTACAAGTAAGTTTGTGTGTAAATGTGTAAGTGCTCTAAGTAGTTCGCTATGTCTCACGACTCGACTAGACTTAAACAAGTGACTGACAAAGTCCTCAAATAAACTAACTACTTGACCAACTGGCAATCAGAACAGTCTGCTTGAACAACAAAAAGAATGCTAAATCCAATAGCAATATAACAAGCAACTGTGACAATCAAGAACAAGGAGATAATATAATGACACTAAAGTGGGACCATCTGCAGATCCTCCACAAAAGTCACAAAACTCCAATACTACTGAAGCTAAGTTCAGCATAAGAAAATCCCCGACTGTGATAATACACAGATACCAGTACAAGTTAGGTCAGAAGCTACAGCTCAGGACCTGAGTTGCTCAGGGTGTCTATGCGACACACAACCTCAGTACAACGTCGAAATCACTAAGTCTATTTAATGTTCTGTGAACAGAGTTCTACAGAACTAACAAGAATAATGAGACAGACGATCTGTCCAACCACCAAGAGAGTCTAGACCAGACTGAATACCTTCAGGCGAGGTGAGGACACCCCAGCCTCGATCACATGATATCTCCGTGTACAGCTGCAGCTCAGGAACAGAAGCCGGCAGTTAACGAGCCACAAGCGATAATTACAGTAGTTAGACAATCAAGACTTGAACTGAGCACATATGTTACATCCTACCTAACCTAAAGAAGCTAAGTCAAATAACAAATATAAAGCAAGACTTTTATGATTTAGCTATTATCGCAAATATAAGCAACATAAAATTATATGAAAAGGTAATAATTATATATATACATAATAATCATTGCAACCCATTCAGGGTTGCAACACACACCACCATGACCACCCACTGCCACCAACACCCACCACCATCATCACTCACTGCCACCACCACCCACCACCATGACCACTCACTGCCACCCAACCCACCACCATGACCACTCACTGCCACCACCACCCACCACCATGACCACAAACTGCCACCGCCACCCACCTCCATGACCACCCACTCCCAAACCACCACCCACCACCATGACCACCCACTGCCACCACCAACCACCAAAATGACCCCCAACTGCCACCACCACTCACCACCATGACCTCCCACTGCTCCCAAACCACCCACCACCATAACCACCCACTTCCACCACCACCCACTACAATGACCACCCCACTGCCACCACCACCCACAGCCATGACCACTCTGCCACCAACACCCACCACCATGACACCTACTGACACCACCAACCCACCACCATACCACCCACTGCCACCTCCACCCACCAACTGACCACCCACTGCCATGACCACCCACTGCCACCTCCACCCACACCATGACCTCTCACTGCCACCACCAGCCACCACCATGACCACCCACTGCCACCACCACCCACCACCTGAACTCCCACTGCCACCACCACCCACCACCATGACCACCCACTGCCACCTCCACCCACCACATGATCACCCACTGCCACTACCACCCAACACCATGACCACCCACTGCCACCACCACCCACCACCATGACCACCCACTGCCACCACCACCCACCACCATCACCACCCACTGCCCACCACCACCCAACACCATGACCACCCTCTGCCACCTCACCCACCACCATGACCTCCCACTGCCACCACCACCCACCACCAAGACCGCCCACTGCCACCTCCACCCACCACAAACACCACCCACTGCCACCACCACCCACTACCATGACCACCCACTGCCACCCCCACCCATCACCATGACCACCCACTGCCACCCACCACCATGACCACCCACTGCCACCACCACACACTACCATGACCACCCACTGCCACCACAACCCACCACCATGACCACCCACTGCCACCACCACCCATCACCAAATGACCACCCACTGCCACCACCACCCAACACCATGACAACCCACTGCCACCACCACCCACCACCATGACCACCCACGCCACCACCACCCACCACCACGACAACCCACTGCCACCTCCACCCAACACCATGACCTCCCACTGCAACCAGCACCCACCACCATGACCACCCACTGCCACCTGCACCCACCACCATGACCACCGACTGCCACCACCACCCACCACTATAACCACCCACTGCCACCACCACCCACCACCATGACCACCGACTGACACCACCACCCACCACCATGACCACCCACTGCCATTACCACCCACTACTAATGACCACACACTGCCACCTCCATCCACCACCATGACCTCCCACTTCCACTACCACCCACCACCCATGACCGCCCACTGCCACCTCCACCCACCACCATGACCACCCACTGCCACCACCTCCCACCACCATGACCACCCACTGCCAACCACCACCCACCACCATGACCACCCACTGCCACCACCACACACCCCCAAAGACAACCCACTGCCACCTCCACCCACTACCATGAGCACCCACTGCCACCTCCACCCACCACCATGACCACCCACTGCCACCACCACCCACCACAATGACCACCTACTGCCACCTCCATCCACCACCATGACCACCCACTGACACCACCACCCACCACCATGACCACCCATGGCTACCACCCTCCAACCCCATGACCGCCTACTGCCACCATCGCCCGCCACCATGACCACCCACGCCACCACCACCCACCACCATGACCACCCACTGGCACCTCCACCCACCACCATAACCTCCCACTGCCACCACCACCCACCACCATGACCACCCACCGCCACCTCCACCCACCACCATGACCACCCACTGCCACCACCACCCACCAACACGACCATCCACTGCCCACCCACCCACCACAAGACCACGCAATGCCACCACCACCCACCACAATGATCACTCACTGCCACCACCACCCACCACCATGACCACCCACTGCCACCCACCACCCACCACCAAGACCACCCACTGCCACCACCACCCACGAACATGACCACCCACTGCCACCACCACCCACCACCATGACCACGCAATGCCACCACCACCCACCACAATGACCACTCACTGCCACCACCACCCACCACCATGACCACCCACTGCCACCTCCACCCACCACTCTGACCACCCACTGCCACCACCACCCTTCACCATGACCACCAGTGCCATCTACACCCACCACATGACCACCCACTGCCACCACCACCCACTACCATGACCACCCACTGCCACCACCACTCACCACCATAACCACGCACTGCCACCACCAACCACCACCATGACCACCCACTTCAACTACCACCCACTACCATGACCACCCACTGCCGCCTCCACCCACCACCATGACCTCCCACTGCCACCACCACGACCACCCACTGCCACCTCCACCCACCACCATGACCACCCATTGCCACCACCACCTACCACCCTGACCACCACTGCCACCACCACCCACCACCATAACCACCAACTGTTTACCACCACAAACCACCATGACCACCAACTGCCACGTCCATCCACCATCATGACCACCCACTGCCACCACCACCCACCACCATGACCACCCACTGCCACCACCACCCACCAACATGTCCCACCACTGCCACCACCACCCATCACCACCCACCACCATGACCACCCACTGCCATCTCCACACACCACCATGACCACCCACTGCCACCACCACCCACCACCATGACCACCCACTGCCATCACCACCCACCACCATGACCACCCACTGCAACCGCCACCCCACAACCATGACAACCCACTGCCACCACCACACACCACCACCCACCGCCATGACCACCCACTTTATATGTTTTAAGCACTCTTATTTGAAGAATGAAACAATAAAAATCTGAAGATATATAAAAAATAAACATCAAACTTTAACCTCCATAATATTTTTGTGCTGAGGTGACGCGCGGATAAATTTGAGTCAGGGGATATCTGAGTCAGGGGATACCTGAGTCAGGGGATTCCTAAGTCAGGGGATACTGAGTCAGGGGATACTGAGTCAAGGGAAACTGTGTCATGGAATACTGAGTCAGGGATACTGAGTCAGGGGTCACTGAGCCAGGGGATACTGAGTCCGAGGATACTGAGTCAGGGGATACTGATTCAGGGGATACTGAGTCAATGGATACTGAGTCAGGGGATACGAGTCAAAGGATTACTAAGTCAGGGGATACATGAGTCAGGGGATACCTGAGTCAGGGATACCTGAGTCAGGGGATACTGAATCAGGGGATACTGAGTCATGTGATAACTGAGTCAGAGGATACCTGAGTCAGGGATACCTGAGTCAGAGGATACCTGAGTCAGGGATACTGGGTCAGGGGATACTGAGCCAGGGGATAACTGAGTCAGGCATTACTGAGCCAGGGGATAACTGAGTCAAGGATACCTGAGAAAGGGGATGCCTGAGTCAGGGGATACCTGAGTCAGAGGATACTGAGTCAGAGGATACTGAGTCATTGGATAACTGAGTCAGGGATAACTGAGCCAGGAGATACTGAGTCAGGGGATACTGAGTCAGAGGATACTGAGTTAGGGGATAACTGAGTCAGGGATTCCTGAGTCAGGGGAAACCTGAGTCGGGGATACCTGAGTCGGGGGATACTGAGTCATGGGATACTGATCAGGGGATACCTGAGTAAGAGGATACTGAGTAGGGAATACCTGAGTCAAAGGATACCTGAGCCAGGGGATACCTGAGTCAGGGGATACCTGAGTTAGGGGATACTGAGTCAGGGAATACTGAGTCATTGGATAACTGAGTCAGGGGATACCTGAGTCAGTGGATATCTGAGTCAGGGGATACTGAGTCAGGGGATAATGAGTCAGGGGATACCTGAGTCAGGGGATACCTGAGCCAGAGGATACCTGAGTCAGTGGATACCTGAGTCAGGGGATACCTGTTGCAACCCCTGAATTGGTTGTAATGATTATTATTTATATATATGATTATTATCTTTTCATTTAATTTTATATTGCTTATATTTGCGATAATAGCTAAATCGTAATATATTGCTTTATATTATTATATTAATTTTTGTGAGGTAGGATGTAACATGTGCTCAGTTCAAGTCTTGATTGTTTAACTACTGTAATTGTCGCTCTTTGCTCGTTACTCTGCCAGCTTCTGTTTTTGAGCTGCAGCTGTACACGAGCTATCACGTGATCGGAGGGGGGTGTCCTCACCTCGCCTGAAGTATTCAGTCTGGTCTAAACTCTCTTGGTGGTTGGACAGATTGTCTGTCTCATGATTCTTGCTAGTGCTGTAGAACTCTGTTGTACTGAGGTTGTGTCACATAGACACTCTGAGCAACTCAGGTCCTGAGCTGTAGCTTCTGACCTAATTTGTACTGGTATCTGTGTATTATCACAGTCGTGGATTTTCTATGCTGAACTTAGATTCAGTAGTATGGTGACTTTCGTGGAGGATCTGCAGATGGTCCCTACCTAGTGTCTTTATATTATCTCCTTCCTGATACCTGAGTCAGGAGAAAACTTAGTCAGGGGATACCTGAGTCAGGGGATACCTGAGTCAGGGATAACTGAGTCAGGGGATACCTGAGTCAGGGGATAACCGAGTCAGTGGTTACTGAGTCAGGGGATACTGAGTCAGGGATACTGGGTCAGGGGATACTGAGTCAGGGGATACTGAGTCAGGGGATACTGAGTCAGGTGATACTGAGTCAGGGGATACTGATTCAGGGGATACTGAGTCAGGGGATACTGATTCAGGGGATACTGAGTCAAATTAAGAACTGTATGAAAATTTCTCTTCGTTTTGCTAATTATTAAATTGAGTTTTGTGACCCTGCTGTTGCTTGTTATATTGCTATTGGCTTAGCATTCTTTTTATTGTTCAAGCAGACTGTTCTGATTGCCAGTTGGTCAAGAAGTTAGTTAATGTGAGGACTGTCAGTCACTTGTTTAAGTCTAGTCGAGTCGTGAGACATAGCAAACTACTTAGAGCACTTACACATACACACAAACATTAATTGTACATATTTGTAAATATCTTATTAAATGTTAATGGACCAGACGGTACTTAAGAATTATAAATGTGATATGTGCATTCAGCACAATACTATTGTACTCGAGAGAAGTGATATTATTTTGATTACTGTGATTAATTTAATTTAATTTGATAATATACCTCTGGACTTAATAAATTTATTAAATTTTAATTTATCTAGTTAGTAGCCTACCAATTGTAATCCTGAAGCACTATTGAATCATACTGAATTCTAATGAATAATTGGACAAGGATACTGACTACTTGTTACGAAAACCCAGATAACAGGCTGGATGCTAGAAAGGCAATCCTTTCAAGTATTCACTGGAGATCTCTAAGCTTTTAGAATTGCGTTTTTTGTAACAAATGGGGGCCTGTCCGGGAGGCTCTTGATCTAAGGTGTTGGAGAAATTGTCCAGTTTGACATACTAGTAACTCTATGATCAAACACTTGAGTACTTTCCTAATCTGAAGACTTGAGTTTAGTCTTGTACAACATACAAGGTGGATATAAGTACCTGACTGAGTCTCTTGATCCATCCTAAGGACTGTTTATGAGTTCTAACCCTAAGACAACCAACACTAAAATTCCTATTAGGATTATAGTTTCCCATAATCACTCTCTCGTAGTACACTTATTTTCGTGATGTATGCCAAAGTGAAACAATTAATTGATACTCTGACTTAGTCTGAGTTGAGTACAATAAAACTTCAGACGTGTTGGAGATGTCTGATTATGATTCAGATTCAGAAAGCGTAGTGTCACTATTAGGAAGTATGACTCTATTTGATGACTTAGAAGAAAGAGCAACTACGGCAGAAGTGTCTGAGCCTATTGAACCTCCGCTCACACCTTCCCGCCTCACTGACACAATAGTAGAGAGTATAGCAGGTAGAATGATGCAGCCACATACTAGTACAGTGTATGCTACACCTGTATCTACTTATCCTAGACCAGATCTAGACTCTCTAGGGACGACTGGACGAAGTTTCCGACCTAAGGACAGTCCAGAAAGACATGTTAATTTCCCTACTCCTCCATTACCAACTGGTCCTATCTCTCAGGAACAGTTTGAGAGGTTTGAACGCCTCATTATGTTGCAGACTGCACAAATAGAGGCTCAGAGGAAATTGAACGAAGATTTCCAAAGAGAAAGTGTTCGTCTTGGAAGACAACAGACTGATAGATCACAGGACACATTTAATATGCAGAAAGCTGCATCCATGGTTCCTAAGTTTTTTGAGAATGACTTAGACACCTATTTTGATGTGTTTGAGAACCAGGCACGTGCTATGAACTATCCACGTAAGCACTAGGCTACCTTGTTGCACACAGCTTTGACAGGAAGAACTCAAACTTGTACTGCTGCTTTACCATTTGCCAAGTACATTAGTTATGACGCTGTCAAGCAAACTATTCTAGAGACATATAACTTGTTACCTGTAAGTTATCAAAGAGCATTTCGTATGTTACAAAGACGACAAGATTAAACCTGTGTAGAGTTTGCTCGAGGGAAAAAAGTTGCATTTGAGAGGTGGTGTAGGTCTGCCAAGTGCAACAACTACGACAGCCTTGTTCAGTTGTTACTACACGAAGAGTTTAACAACTGTATGTCTGTTGACACACAAGAATATCTGATCGATCATACTACCTCGGATAATCTGGAAACTGCAGCATTAGCAGACAATTACGAGATTTCTCACAAACTTGTACATACCAAAACACAAAGAAACAAGGTAACTAAAGATTATCCTAGAAGTTGGCAACCTAAATCAGCTGCTCATTGCCGGCCTGATGTACCTGCTACTGTAACTTCTCGTACCTTTACCAGGAAAACTCACAATCCTGAATCTGTCTCTGTGGCTAGAGAGAAATCTGATAACGAGAAGAAGAAAGTTAAATGCACCTATTGTAACAGAAAAGGACATGCTAGAGAGTATTGTTATAAGTTAGAAAGAGATACGAGAAGCAGTCGTGCGGCTGGCGCCCCCACTCAAGTCGTATCTTCTTCCGAGCAACAAAGGCTCCAAAATCCTAGTAATCCCTCTGATCATACTGTTTTAGATAATATTACTCAGAAGAGATGACTAGCATCAGAAAGTGTATCTGACGAAAAGATTCGTTCAGCGATGAGTCCTTACTTTTCGAGTGATAAAGTAGGATTTGACGAATCACATCTAACTGAGATAATTACTTTCAGAGACACTGGCAGCTATCTCACGTTATTAAGAGAAGATGTACTGCCCATAACTGATGATACCTATTGCAAGATAGATGTATTGTTACAAGCCTATTGTGGGGCTGTTATAAAAGTACCTCTTCATAAAGTTTACATTGAAACAAGCTATTATACTGGTTATATTTCAGTGGGTATATCCAGTGGTGTATTTCCCATCAGGTCAGTGGACTTGTTGATAGGGAACGATATCCTTCATGCTGGTATATGTAAAGAACCACTTGTGACTGATAATAACAATGATGATAATTATGCCACTGAAGCTTGTAGAGAGAAGCCTATTTTATTTCCTCTCAGCGCAATCACTAGAGCTATGACAAAGATTCAACAACCATCCTTGTCTCCTGTTGAGTTAGTGGATTTCAATGATTTGGGCTTGAATATGTTTTTTAGTGACGCTCTATGCCCCGGGTCATTAACATTGACTCCTCCCGGTCATCAACCTAGTCAGGACTCAACTGACGTTAAATTTCTAACTCATGATGATTAAATCAAGGATCAGTTTGTTGATCAGTCACTGGAAAGACTGAGAGATATAGCAGTTACTGAGAGTGAAGCAAAGGATCTCGATAATTGTTACTATTAAGAAAAGGTGTACTGATGGAAAAAATACATGTAAGTTGTCAGCTGTAGTGTTTCCACCACAGTCAAGCATCTCTTAGTGTTACCAGTTACATTTCGTGAACAAGCCATTAAATTTTGCTCACAATAGCCCCCATGGGAAAGACATTTGGGTGTCAAGAAGACACTCGGTAAATTGGCAAAACATTTTACTTGGCCAAAGATGAAGGAAACAGTAGCTGAATCATGTGCGACTTGCACTGTGTCAAATACAGGCAAGCCAGGACACACCTCCACCTACACCTCTCACTGTGTTCATTAGTAGCAAAGTTCAGTTCACCTGGACTAGAGATTGTTTTAGATTCGTTCGAAGGGTTTAAGCGCTTTTGCTATCCTCTGCTCCTGTGTTGAAAAGTCCTAATTCAATCTTCCTTCTTTTTACATATAGATGCGAGTGGCTATGCAGTGGGTGTTGTGTTGCTCCAACAGTCAATATCCACTGACATTCTCCGTCCTAATGTTACTATTCATCTAACTTAAACGACACCAAAAAATTATGCCCCTATTGAGAAAGAGGCTCTAGCTCTTGTGGTGTCCTTGGAACATTTTGACGTGTAATTGGCACTTTCCCCATTTAAAATTAACGTTTTTTTGCAGACCACAATCCACTCACTTACATTAACACATGAAAAGTAAAAGTGCTAGATCATGAGTGGGCACCAAATTCAACTTATTCTTAGTAAAAACAAATAAGTGGTCAATGTAATTAATTGCTACGCTCTGTCAAAATCCTAATAATTACAGTTACATAAATTAATTTAAAATTTAAATTTGGCCCAAATACTTTTTGTTACTTGCTATGTCAAATTCAGTAGAGTACTTAATCCCTCCAGCCCATATTAATTATATATACTCATGTCTAAATATTATATTATATATTCAAGTAGTGATGAGATGTGGGGTGACCAGGAGACAGAAGCTGAGTGTTTGAGTGGGTAGTGTTGTGGGGGCGATGTTACTGCTCAAACGGAACACGTCCTGCCGAAAGACCACCCCCCCTTCACTACACACCTTTAAAGCTGTTTCATACTCAGATGTCCATACTGCATAGCATTCCACAACCACTACTTAAGAGGGGGAATGCATTCTCCTCTATTATGATCAAGCCTGATAGTGCCCTGCTTGTCTACGTTATCCTGTCTCTACACTGATGCACATAACTACGAGAATGCAGAGATACGATACTGTGTACTGCCCTATTACTAAAGGGGGCCCAACTTAAAAATGAAACACTGTTAAATTATAGAAGTGCTTAGCACAAGAGTGACTCTGATTAATGTTTATATTAATTAGTAATGTAACCTGAGTAATCAGTAATGGAAAGACCCTTAATGCAACTCTAAGTACGACCGTTTGTCGTTTGGGGGGTGTTGCAACCCCTGAATTGGTTGCAATGATTATGGTATAAAAATATAATTATTATCTTTTCATATAATTTTTTTATTGCTTATATTTGCGATAATAGCTAAATCGTAAATATATTGCTTTATATTATTTTATTTGACTTTGTTAAATTTTTGAGGTAGGATGTAACATATGTGCTCAGTTCAAGTCTTGATTGACTAACTACTGTAATTATCGCTCTTGCTCTTATTCTGCCGGCTTCTGTTTCTGAGCTGGCAGCTGTCAAGGAGCTATCATGTGATCGAGGGGGGTGGTGTCCTCACCTCGCCTGAAGTATTCAGTCTGCTCTAGACTCTCTTGGTGGTTGGACAGATGTCTGTCTCATTATTCTTGTTAGTTCGTAGAACTCTGTTCACAGAACATTGTATAGACTTAGTGATTTTCGACGTTGTACTGAGGTTGTGTCGCATAGACACTCTGAGCAACTCAGGTCCTGAGGTGTAGCTTCTGACCTAATTTGTACTGATATCTGTGTATTATCACAGTCGTGGATTTTCTTATGCTGAACTTAGACTGTTCAACTGCCTCCCAGCACACATAAGGGGGATTACCAACAGACCCCTGGCAGTCTTCAAGCTGGCACTGGACAAGCACCTAAAGTCAGTTCCTGATCAGCCGGGCTGTGGCTCGTACGTTGGTTTGCGTGCAGCCAGCCAGCAACAGCCTGGTTGATCAGGCGCTGATCCACCAGGAGGCCTGGTCACAGACCGGGCCGCGGGGGCGTTGACCCCCGAAACTCTCTCCAGGTAAACTCCAGTAGTATGTGAGTTTGGTGACTTTTGTGGAGGATCTGCAGTGGTCCCTACTTAGTGTCGTTATATAATCTCCTTGTTCCTGATTCTGTGTCGCAGTTGCTTGTTATATTGCTATTGGGCCTAGCATTCTTTTATTGTTCAAGCAGACTGTTCTGATTGCCAGTTGGTCAAGAAGTTAGTTAATGTGAGGACTATCAGTCATTTGTTTTAAGTCTAGACGAGTCGTGAGACATAGCGAACTACTTAGAGCACTTACACATATACACAAACTTACTTGTACATATTTGTAATATCTTATTAAATGTTAATGCACCAGACGGTACTTAAGAATTATAAATGCGATATGTGCATTCAGCACAATACTATTGTACTCGAGAGAAGTGATATTATTTTGATTACTGTGATTAATTTAATTTAATTTGATAATATACCTCTAGACTTAATAAATTTATTAAATTTTAATTTCTCTAGTTAGTAGCCTACCACTTGTAATCCTCAAGCACTATTGAATCATACGGAATTCTAAAGGATAATTGGAAAAGGATACTGACTACTTGTTACGAAAACCCAGTAACAGCTGAATGCTAGAAGGGCAGTCCTTTCTAGTATTCACTGGAGATCTCTAAGCTTTTAGAATCGCGTTTTTTGTAACAATACCTGAGTCAGCGGATACCTGAGCCAGGTGATACATGAGTCAGGGGATACTGAGTCAGGGGATACTGAGTTAGGGGATACCTGAGTCAAGGGATGCCTGAGTCAGGCGATACCTTAGTCAGGGGACACTGAGTCATGGGATCCTGAGTCAGGGGATACCTGTGTCAGGGGACATTGAGTCAGGGGATACCTGAGTCAAGGGATACTGAGTCAGAGGATATTGGGTCAGGGGATACAGAGTCAGGGGATACCTGAGCCAGGGGATACTTGAGTCAGGAGATACTGAGTCAGGGGTACCTGAGCCAGGGGATACTGAGTCAAGGGATACTGAGTCAGGGGATACTGAGTCAAGGGATACCTGAGTCAGGTGATTCTGAGTCAGGGGATACCTGAGTCAGGGGATACCTGAGTCAGGGGTACCTGAGTCGGGGATATCTGAGTCAGGGAAACGAGTCGGGGGAAACCCTGGTCGGGGGGACCCCTGATTAAAGGGGATACCGGTCAGGATCTGAGTCAGGGATACTGATCATGATACTGTCAAGGGATACCTGAGTCAGGAAACCAGTCAGGGATACTGAGCCGGGGATACTGATCAAGGATCCCTGATCAGGGATCCTGATTAAGGGGTACGAGTCAAAGGGGTCCTGAGTCAGGGAAAACCTGAGCAGGGGTCCCTGATCGGGGGATCGAGTCGGGGGAAAACTACCAGGATACCTGTTGGGGGAAAAATGATCAAACTGACCGGGGGATACAGTCGGGGTTTAATGAGTCAGGAATACTGATCGGGATACGGTGGGGGATACGAGTCGGGGGTACCTGACAGGGTCCTGAGTCGGGAAACCTGATTCAGTGGAACTGATCGGGTACCGGTCAGGGTACCAAGTCAGGGGATCCTGAGTCAGGGATACTAGTAGGGGATACGAATCGGGGGATACCTGTAAGGGAAAACTGATTCAGGAAAACTGATCAAGGATACCTGATCGGGGGATACTGATCGGGTTACTGAGTCAGGGGAATAAGTCAGGGGATACGGGTAGTGGATAACGGGGTCAGGGGATAACTGAGTCAGGGGATACCTGACTCGGGGGAACGGGAGCCCAGTTGATACTTAGTAAAGGGAAACTGAGTGGGGGAATACGAGTAAAGGGGATACCTGTGTCCGGGGATATGATCGGGGGGATACCTGAGTCAGGGTTTTCAGTCAGGGGATACCTGAGTCAAGGGTTTGGTGGGGGATACTAGTCGGGGGATACTATTCAGGTATACGATCAGGGGATACTATCAGGGACACTGAGTCGGGCACTGATCAGGGGATACCTATCGGGGATAACGAATCAGGGGTACTGATCAGGGGAAACGGGTCGGGGGATACCTGAGTTGGGGATACATATCGGGATGCCTAGTCAGGGGATACCTGAGTCAGGGGATACCTGAGTCAGGAGAAAACTTAGTCAGGGGATACCTGAGTCAGGGGTTTCTGAGTCAGGGATACCTGAGTCAAGGGATTCTGAGTCAGGGGATACTGAGTCAGGGGATACTGATTCAGGTTACTGAGTCAGGGGATACTGAGTCAGGGACACTGAGTCAGGGGACACTGAGTCAGGGGATACCTGAGTCAGGGGATAACTGAATCAGGGGATACTGAGTCAGGGGATACTGGGTCAGGGGATACCTGAGTCTGGGGATACATGAGTCAGGGGATGCCTTAGTCAGGGGATACCTGAGTCAGGGGATACCTGAGTCAGGAGAAAACTTAGTCAGGGGATACCTGAGTCAGGGGATACCTGAGTCAGGGGATAACTGAGTCAGGGGATACCTGAGTCAGGGGATAACCGAGTCAGTGGTTACTGAGTCAGGGGATACTGAGTCAGGGATACTGGGTCAGGGGATACTGATTTCAGGGGATACTGAGTCAGGGGATCTGAGTCAGTGATACTGAGTCAGGGGATACTGATTCAGGGGATACTGAGTCAGGGGATACTGATTCAGGGGATACTGAGTCAAATTAAGAACTGTATGAAAATTTCTCTTCGTTTTGCTAATTATTAAATTGAGTTTTGTGACCCTACTTCTGACTCGACATAATTTGAATATTTAGTCAAACAATGTGAATTTATGTCAACTTTTGGTTTACGAACCTAATTTAAAAAACAGTTAGGTAAGATTATGTTAAAATATTCCAAGATTTTTAAGGGCACCTCAGGTTATCCAAGTAAAGTTAAAGAAAAGAAAGGTTCATAATTTTTTTAATAAATAAAATTTTTTATTCAATAAAATAAGTTTATACTAACCTGGTAAGTTGCTGGCGACGACCCTTAGTTACTACCTGTCCTCGCCACAACCCCCGCACGTCCAGGAGGAGATGGTAGGAGTGGTCGTACCTGAACCTGAGATGATGCCAACAAATTAGTAACACTTTAATATCCTGCAATGTCTCGTATAATTTTCTTTAAATATGTAAATAAAATTAGAATTTATTTGTAAGAATCTAGCCAGTTGTCTGCAATTACAATTAATTACTATTGACTCCCACTAGAGGTTCAAGGCTATAAAGAATGCCGCTACTGGTTCCACGTAAATTGTCTTCTACTAGGGTTCAAGGCTATGTGAATGCCGCTACTGGTTCAGGTAAATTGTTCTCTTCAACATGATGGGGTTCCATGGGCCCTATCAGCTCCAACTAGAAGTTCAGAACCTGATAGCAGTATATAACACATTGTGTGACGATGCAATGTGTGAGTGGTTCAAGTCCCTCCATGAAGTGTAGGCGACTCTGTGTCAACGCCAGGGATGTAATAATGGCTCTGTGTCAACACCAGGGATGTAATAATGGCTCTGTGTCAACACTAGGGATGTAATAATGACTCTGAGTCAACACCAGGGATGTAATAATGGCCCTGTGTCAACAAAAGGGATGTAATAATGGCTCTGAATCAACACCAGGGATGTAATAATGGCTCTGTGTCAACACCAGGGATGTAATAATGGCTCTGAGTCATCACCAGGGGAGTAATAATGGCTATGTGTCAACACCAGGGATGTAATAATGGCTCTGTGTCAATACCAGTGATGAAATAATGGCTGTGTGTCAACACCACGGATGTAATAATGGCTCTTTCTCAACACCAAGGATATAATAATAGCTCTGTCAACACCAGGGATGTAATAATGGCTCAGTGTCAACACCAGGGATGTAATAATGGCTCTGTGTCAACACCGGAGATGTAATAATGGCTCTGTGTCAACACCAGGTATGTAATAATGGGTCTGTGTCAACACTGGGGATAAAATAATGGCTCTGTGTCATCACCAGGGATGTAATAATGGGTCTGTGTCAACACCAGGGATGTAATAATGGCTCTGTGTCAATACCAGTGATGAAATAATGGCTGTGTGTCAACACCACGGATGTAATAATGGCTCTTTGTCAACACCAGGGATGTAATAATGGCTCTGTGCTCAAACCCAGGGATGTAATAAATGGCCTGTGTCTAAACAAAGCTGTAATAATGGCTCTGGGTCAACACAGGGATGTACAAATGGTCTGTGTCAACACCCGGGATGTAATAAATGGCTCTGTGTGAACTCCCAGAAGTGATAATAGTTCTATGTCAAACACCAGGGATGTAATAAAGGTTCTGTGTCCACACAAGGGATGTAATAATGGCTGTTATTGTCAACAGAAAAGGCCTGTAATAATGCTCTTTGTCAACACCCCCCCAAGGGCCCATATAATGGCTTTGTGTCAACACCAGGGATGTAATAATGGTCTGTGTAAACCCAGGGATGTAATAATAGCTCTGTGTCAACACCGGGATGTAATAATGGCTCAGTGTCAACCCCAGGGATGTAATAATGGCCTCTGGTTTTAAACACCAGGGAGGTAAAATGGTCTGTCTCACTCTATCGGGGGAAATACAAATGATGGCTCTGTCCACAACCAGGGACTGTAATAAATGGGGGGGGGGGGGGGGCTGCGTGTAAACACCATGGGATGTAATAGATTTCTGTGTCCAACCACCAGGGATGTAATCATATCTTTGTGTCAAACCCAGGGGATGTCTATGGCTTCTGTGTAAACCCCAGGGATGTAATAATGACTCTTGTGTCAACACCAGTTATGCAATAATGGCTCTGTGTCAACACCAGGGATGTACTAAGGCTCTGTGGTCAGCACCAAGAAGTAATAATGGCTTCTGTGTCACATATGGATGTAATAATGGCTCTGTGTCAACACCAGGGATGTAATAATGGCTCTGTGTCAACCCCAGGAATGCAATACTGACTCTGTGTCAACCCAAAAAAAAAAAGGGTGGGGGATGTAATAATGGCTCTGTGTCAACCCCAGGGATGTTATAATGCTCTGTATCCAAAACCCGGATGGAATTCATGGCTCTGTGTCAACATAGGGATGTAATAATGCTCTGTGTCAACCCAGGGGATGTAATAATGCCTCAGTTCAACACCCGTGGAATTAATAATGTCTCTGTGGTGCAACACCAGGGATGTAAATAATGGCTCGTTCAACAACAGGATGTAAACATGGATCTGTGCAAAACCTGGATGTAATAATGGCTCTGTGTCACACCCGGATGTAAAAATGGCTTCTCTGTCAACACTCTGGGATGTAAACAATGGCTCTGTGTCCACTCCAGAGATATAAACAATGGTTCTGGTCAACACCTGCAATGAATACTGGCTCTGTCTCAGCACCAGGGGGGGGGGGGGGGGAATGTAAAATGGCTCTGTAGTCAACCCCGGGCAGGGATGTAATAATGGCTCTGTGTCAACACCAGGAATGCACAATGGGCTTCTGTGTCAAGGACCAGGATGTAAATGGCACTGTGTCAAAACACAGGGATGTAATAATGGCTGTTTGTCAACGCCAGGGATGACATATAGCTTCTTTGTCAACACCCGGGATATAATAATGCTCTGTCAACAACAGGGATTTTAATAATGGCTCAGTGTCAACCCAGGTTGTAATAATGGCTCTGTGTCAACAGCAGAGATGTAATCATGGCGCTGGTCAACACCAGGGGATGTAACACAGGCTCTGTGTCAACACAGGGCATGTAAATAATGGCTGTGTGGTCAACACAGGAATATATAATGTCTCTGTGTTCACACAACAGGGATGTGGTAAAGGCTCTGTGTCAACACCAGGGATGTAACAATGGCTCTGTGTCAACACTTGCGATTGTATTGATGGCTCTGTGTCCACACAAGGGCTGTAATAATGGTTCTGTGTCACACCAGGGATGTAATAATGGCTCTGTGGCAACACCCAGGGATGTAATACTGGCTCGTGTCCCACCAGGGGTTATAATAATGGCTCTGTCACCACCACGGCAGTATAATGGTCTGTGTCAACACCCGGATGTTAATAATGGCTCTGCGTCAAACCAGAGCTGAAATAATTTCTCTGTGTCAGCCCCAGGAAGTATTCATGGTTCTGTGTCAACACCACGGATATCAATAATGGCTCTGTCACAACCAGGGATATAATAATGGCTCTGTAGTCAGCACTGAGATGTAATAATTTCTCTGTGTCCCACAGGGATGTAATAAAGGCTCTGTGTCTCACAAGGAATGTAATAATGGCTCTGAGTCAACCAGGGATGTAATAATGGCTCTCTTTTCAATACAGGGGATGTACTAATTGCTCTGTGTCCAAACACCAAGGATGTAATAACTGGCTCTGTGACACCACAGGGTAGTAACAATGGGCTCTGTGTTTAACACCAGGGACGTTACTACTGGGCTCTGTGTCAACACCAGAGATGTAAATGGAATGTGTCTCAAAACCAGGATGTATAATTTATCTGTGTCAACTCCAAGGGATATAATAATGGTGGCTCTGTCCATACCAGGGGTGTAATAATGGGCTCTGTGTCAACAAGAGATGTAACAATTTCATCTTGTGTCAGCACCAGGAATGTAATAATGGCTCTGTGTCACCCCAGGGATGTCATAATGGCTCTGACCGTCAACACCTGGTATGTAATAATGGGCTCTGTGTCAACACAGGTTGCAATCATGGACTGTGCCAACACCAGGGAGTAATAATGGCTCTGAATTGCAATGCAGTGGATGTAATAATGGCTCTGTGTCACCCACCAGGATGTAATAATGCTCTGTTTCAACACAAGGGATGTAATAACTGGCTCTGTGACAACACAGAAGGCTGTACTACTGGCTTCTGAGTAAAAGCAGGGATGTAATAAAGGCCCTGTTCAACACCAGGGATGTAATAATGGCTATGTGTTCAACACCAGGACTGTACGATGGCCACTGTGTTCAACACCAGGGAAGAAATAAAGGCTGTGTCAACACAGGGGGTATGTAATACGGCTATGAGTCAAACTCGGGAATGTATCATATCTCTGTGTAACACTGGGATGTAATAATGGTTCTATGTCAGCACAGGGATGAATAATGGCTTGGTGTCAGCACCAGGATGTACTTATGTCTCTGGTGTCAACACCAGGGATGTAATAATGGCTCTGTGGCAACACCATGGGATTCTTATGGCTCTGTGTCAAACCAGGGATGTAAACAATGGCCCTGTGTGTCAAAACCAGGGGCTGTATACATAAATCTGAGTCAACATCAGGGATGTAAAATGGCGTTGAATCAACCCAGGATGAAATAGTGGCATGTGTCATCACAGGATGTAATAATGGCTCTTTGTCAACACCGGAGATTAATAATGGCTTGTCAACCAGGGATGTACTAATGGCCACTGTGTCAACAAAAAGGGATGTAATATGGCTCTGTGTGAACACCAGAGATGTAATAATGGTTCTGTTTCCAAACCCAGGGATGTAATAATGGCTTGAGTCAACACCAGGAGGTAATAATGGCTGGGTAAACACCAGGGCATGTAAAATGCTCTTTGTCACACCAGGAAATACTAATGGCTCTGTCAACACCAGGGATGTAATTCATTGCTCTGTTGTCACCACCAGGGTGTAATAATGGCTCTGTGTCAACACCAGGATGTATAAGGGCTCTTGTGTCACACACCAAGGATGTAATAATGGCTCTGTTTCAAACTAGGGCTGTTGTTCACACCCTTTTGTTCATTGTAAGTCTGTTTCTATCACAAATGGTATTCTTTTACGTGTTTTTTTGCTATTTCATTTAATTTATATTCAGGAGTACATTCCCATAGTAGCTTAAATGGATTTACTCGGTTTATAATATTCTATCTGGTGTATTACATAGTTTGTATTTTGTAGAGTCGTTGTAACTTTAGTGCAACTGCTGGTGCCTGGACAAGCCAGTCGGTGTTTCGAGTGCTCAACCCCTGTTCCGACCGAGACAAAGTGGCGCTGGTAAAAGCCCCACCGAGTTCAGTTCATACCTTTCCTTTGGACAGGAAGGGTCGAGGGAAGTATCCACCTTAAACCACCATTCGCCTCCTAGAAAATCCAGGAATTTCTGGGAGCTTATTGCTAGACTAATCTCGGTTGAGAATGGCGGTTGAGACGCTCTTAGAGAAAAGTGAAGCCAAGTGAGCAGCTCTGTAGTGTATGAGGGACTTTTGTAAAGTGAGCCCTATAATAAGAATCTATTAATGTGTTAGAGTTTTTAGGCAACGCCTTGTGCATGAGCCTATTACTAATATTTCGTGACTCATCCAGAGACCTTTGTAAATACCTAAACCCAAGTTACTGTGTTGTTTTAATGAGGCATGGTAAGTTTCTTCTCATAGTGCACAATTTGGAGAAGGTGAATTTAAGTGGATTATTATGATATTAAAAATTAAATAGAATACTAAGAACATTCCTTTTTCCTCTGAAAGTGAGTCTCGACTTACTAAGTTTTGTACGAAAAGCACTGTAACTCAGGGACCATCTGACTATGTTCGTAACAAAAATGGTGGGGGCCGTCCGCGCTTCGCTCTCTGACCAAGCGCCAATTTCCCATGATAGTGGCTGCTGTTCATGTACCATAAATTAACTATGGAAAGGCAAATAACAGATAATATGTGCGTTAACTTGGAAGATCTTAAGTCTTTAAAATTCTGAAGTGCTGGCACATTGCCGTAGCCTAGAGTGAAGTATAACAAATATTAACCGTCGAGCCACTGATCTATTTGAGCACTCAGCACCAGGATGTAATTAATGGCTCGGTGTCACACGCCAGGGATCGAATAATGGGTCTGTGTCACCACAGGCATGTACTAATGGCTCTGTGTCCTCATCCCGGATGGAAAATGGCTCTGTGTCAACGCCAGGTCATGTAATAATGGCTCTGTGTCAACACCCGGGCTGTAATTATGACTCTGTGTCAACACCATGATGTAATAATGGCTCTGTGGTCAACACAGGGATGTAAAAATGACTTGTGGTCAACCACCAGGGATGTAATAATGGCCCAGTGTCAGAACACAGGAATGTACAATGGCTGATGTGTCAGCACCAGGGGTCTAATAAGGTCTGTGTGTCAACACTAGGATGTAATAATGGGCTCTGGTCATCCCCCCGGGATGTACTCATGCTCTGTGTCAACACCCAGGGAATGTAATATGGGCCTCTATGTCAACACCTAGGGATGTAATTAAAGGCTTGTTTGTCAACTGACAGGGATGTAATCATGGCTTCTTTGTCAAAACCAGGGCAATAATAATGGCTCTTTCCACACCAGGGATATAATAATGGCTCTGTGTCAACCCAGGGATGTAAACAATGCTCTGTGTCAACACCAGAGAATGTACTCATATCTCTGTGTTCAACACTAAACCAGTGCTATGGCTCTGTCGTTCCCACACCAGGGATGTACAAGTGACTTTTTGTCAACACCAGGGATGTAATAAGGCCTATGTGTCACACCAGGGATGTAATCATGGCTTCTGTATAACACAAGTGATGAAAATAAATGGCTCTGTGTCATCCCCAGGATGTAATAATGGCTCTTGTCAACACCAGGATGTAATCATGGCTCTGTGTCAACAAATTTACAGGGATGTAATAATGGCTCTATGGACTCCAGAGATGTTATAATGGTTTCTATGTCAAACAGGGATGTCATAATGGCCTCTGTGTCAACACCCAGGGATGTCATAACACGGCTGTGTGTCAACACCAGGACATGTTAATAATGCACTTTGTCAAACCAGGGATGTAATAAGGGCTGTGTCAAAAACAGGGATGTAATAATGGCTCCGTGTAACTCAGCGAGTAATAATAGCTCTGTTGTGTCAACACCAGGGATGTAATAATGGCTGAGTGTGTCATACACATGGTATATAATAGTTTTTCTTTCAACACAAGGGATGAATAATGGCTCTGTGTCAAACCAGGGCTGTAAATAAGGGCTAATGGTAACCACCTGGATGTAATAATGACTCTGTGTCCAACACCAGGGATGTAATAATGGCTTCTGTGTCAAACACCAGGGATGTAATATGGCTCTGTGTCAACACTAGGGATTGTAATAATGGCTCTGTGTCAACACCAGGGATATAATATTGGCTCTGTGTCAAACACCTTAGGATGTATAATGACCTCACGTGTCAACCCAGGGATGTAATAATGGCTCTGTGTATCAACACCAGGGATGTAATAATGGCCTCTGTATCAACACCAAGGATGGAATAATGCTCTTGTGTCAAACCAGAGATTGTAAATAATGGCTCTGTGTCAACATCAGGGATGTAATAATGACTCAGTGTCAACCCGTGATGTAATAATGGGCTCTGTGTGAACAACCGGGATGTAATAATGGCTCTTGTGTCAACAACAGGGATGTATTAATGGCTCTGTGTCAACCTCAGGTATGTAATTAAGGGCTCGGTGGTCAACACCCAGGGATGTGAATGGCTCTATGTCCAACCAGGGGATGAAAAAATGGCTCTGGTGTCTAACCCCGAGTATAATAATGGATCTGGTGTCAAACCTGGGATGTAATGGCCTCTGTCTCAGCACCCGGGATGGAATAATGGCTCTGTTGAGTGAACGCCGGGATGTAATAATGGCTCTGTGTCAACAACTGGGATGTAATAATGGCTCTGTGTCAACATCAAGGTTGGAATAATTGTTTCTGTGTCAACACCGGTTATGATAATAATGGCTCTGTGGCTAACCCACAGGGATGTAATAATGACTCTGTGTCACACCATGGATGTAATAATGGCTCTGGTGTCAACACAGGGATTGTAATAATGACTCTGTGTCAACACCAGGGATTGGTAATAATGCTCAGTGTCAACACCAGGAATGTACAATGGCTCTGGGTCAACACAGGGGCGTAATATAATGTCTGGTGGTGTCAAACTAGGGAGTAATATGGCTCTGTTGTCATCACAGGGATGTTAATAATGGCTCTGGTAAACCCCCAGGATGTAATAATGGCCTCATGTCAACACAAGGATGTATAAAGGCTGTTTGTCAATGCCAGGAATGTAATAATGGCACTTTGTCAACACCAGGGATATAATAATGGCTCTGTCAGTCACCAGGTATATAATAATGGCTCTGTGGTCAAACACCTGGGCTGTACTAATGGCTCTGTGTCAAACACCCGAGATGTAATAATAGCTCTGTGTCAACACCAGGGAAGTAACAATGGCTCTGTGTGAACCCCCAGGATGTAAATATGGCTTGTGTCAACCCCAGGGAAATGATCTAATAATGACTCTGTGTCATCCCAGGGATGAATATGGCTCTGTGTCAACACCAGTGATTTAATATGACTCAGTGTCAACACCATGATGTACTAATGGCTCTGGGTGAACACCACGGAGATGTAATAATGGCTCTGTGTCTACAAACAAGGATGTAATATGGGCTTGTGTCAACCCCCAGGGATGTAATAATGGCTCTGTATTCACTACAGGGACCAAGGATGTAACAATGGCTCTATGTCAACACCAGGGATATAAAATGGCTCTGTGTCAACTCAAGAATAATAATGGCTCTGT
Source organism: Cherax quadricarinatus (assembly GCF_026875155.1). Lineage (NCBI taxonomy): Eukaryota > Metazoa > Arthropoda > Malacostraca > Decapoda > Parastacidae > Cherax > Cherax quadricarinatus. Next base: position 11,655,207 of record NC_069415.1, on the reverse strand, counting down.
GTCAACACCAGGGGTAGTAAAATGGCTCTCTCTCAGCCCAGGGATGTAATAATGGCTCAGTGTCAACGCCAGAATGTAATAAGGGCTCTGTGTCAACAACCCGGGATACAATAATGCTCTGTGGTCAAGATCAAGGATGGATAAGGCTCTGTGTCAACACCAGGTATGAATAATGGCTCTGTGTCAACACCTGGAATGTAATAACGACTCATTTGTGTCAACACCTGCGATGTAATAATGGCTCTGCGTCACACACCAGGAATGTAACCAAGGCTCTGTTGTCATCACCAGGGGTTGTAAAATGTCTGTGGTATGTGTCAACACTCGGGATGTAATAAATGCTCTGTGTCACACCCGGATGTCATAATGGCTCTGTGTCAACCCAGGGATGTAATAATTGGGCTCTATGTCCACACCAGGGATGTAAATAAAACGTGTTTGTCAACGCAGGGATGTAATAATGGCTCTTTGTCAACCCAGGTGATGTAATTAAAGACTCAGTGTCAACACCAGGGATATAATAATGGCTCTGTGTCAACACAGGCTTGTAATAAGGATCTGTGTAACACCAGGGATGAGTAATGGCTCGATGTTCAAACAGGGATGTAACATGGTCTCTGTGTGAACACAGGGGATGCTAATAATGGCTCTGTGTCAACCCACAGGGGGGGGGGGGGGGAAACAATATTTTTTTTTTTGTAATAATGACTCTGCTGTCAACACCAGGGATGAAATAATGGGCCTGTGTCAACACCAGTGATGTCTACTGACTCAGGTCAACACCATGGGATGTAATTAAGGCTCTGTGGGCAACACCAGAGATGTAATAATGGCTCTGTGTCTACAACAGGAATGGATGATAATAATGGCTCTGTGTCACCCAGGAGATGTACTAATGGCTCTGTATCAACCAACCAGGGATGTAACCTGGCCCTTGTCATCACAGGGATATAAAAATGGCTCTGTGTCAGAAACTGCAGGAGGATATAATAAGGCTCTGTGTCAACACAGGGATGTAAAAAATGGCTCTCTCTCAGCACCAGGGATGTAATAATGGCTCTGTGTCAACGCCAGGATGTAATAATGGCTCTGTGTTCAACCAACTGGGATACAATAATGGCTCTGTGTCAGATCAGGATGGAATAATGGCTCTGTGTCAACAACAGGTATGTAATAATGGCTCTGTGTCAACACCAGGAATGTAAATAATAACGACTCTGTTTTCAACACCAGCGATGGAATACTGGCTCTGCGGCAACACCGGAATGTACAATGGCTCTGTGTCACCACCAGGGGTGTAATAAGTCTGTGTCTGTAAACTAGGGTATGTAATAAGGGCTCTGTGTCATCACCAGGGATGTAATAATGGCTCTGTGTCAACACCAGGGATGTAATAATGGCTTATGTCAACACCAGGGATGTTAAATAAAAGGTGGTTGGTCAAGCCAGGGATGTAATAATGGCTCTTTGTCACACCAGTGAAGTAATAATGGACTCAGTTGTCAACCCCCAGGGATTATAATAAATGGCTCTGGGTCAACACCAGGGATGTAATAATGGATCTGTGTCAACACAGGATGTGTGAATGGTCTGATGTCAAACCAAGGGATGTAATAAGGCTGTTTGTCACTGCCAGGGATGTAATAATGGCACTTTGTCATACACCAGGGATATAATAATGGCTCTGTACAACACCCAGGTATATAATAATGGATCTGTGTCAATACCAGGGATGTAATAATGGCTCTGTGTCAACACCGAGATGTAATAATAGCTCTGTGGCAAACACCAGGATATAACCAGGCTCTGTGTTCAACACCAGGATGTAATCTGGCTGTGTGTCAACACCAGGGGATACGATAATGTCTCTGTGTCAACACCAGGGAAGTGGTAATGGCTCTGTGTAACCCTGGATGTTAATTGAGTCTGTGTCAACCCCGGGATGTAAAATGGCTCTGTCGGCCACACAAGGCGATGGAATAATGGCTGTGTATCCACACCAAGCATGGAATTTGGCTCTGTGTCAACACCAGGGAGAAATAATGCCTCTTGTCAACACCAGTGATGTAATAATGACTCAGTGTCAAACACCGTGGATGATAAAAATGGCTCGTGTGTGTGAACACAGGGTGTATATATGGCTCTCTGTCAACAACAGGGATGTATAATGGCCTGTGTCAAAAGCAGGGATGTAAGTAATGGATTGTGTCAACACCAGGGATGTAAAATGGCTCTATGATCCACATCTGAATGTAAAAAGGCTCTGTGTCAACTCCAGAGATATAAAACTTTCTCTGTGGTCCAACACCTGGGATTGTAAAAATGGCTATGTCTCAGCACCAGGGTTGTACTAATGGCTCTGTGTCAGCGCAGGGGAGTACATAATGGGCTCTGCTCGTCAACACCAGGGATGTAAATAATTGACCTCTGTGTCAACACCAGGGATGTATAATAGCTTGTGTCAACACCAGGAATAGCAACAATGGCTCTGTGTTTCAGGCCCAGGGATATACACTGACACTGTGTCAACACAGGGATGTAATAATGGCGGTTTGTCAACGCCAGGGATGTAATAATGGATCTTTGACACCACCAGGGATATACATATGTCTCTGTCAACACCCAGGGATTATAATCAAGGCTCTGTGTCAAACACAGGGATGTAACATGGCTTACTGTGTCACACCAGGGATGTAATAATGGCTGTGTCACACAGGGATATCATAAAGGTTCTGTGTCAACAACAGGGATGTGGTAAGGGCTGCTGTGTCATCACGAGGAGATGTAACAATGGACGGTTGTCAAACACTTGGGATGTATTGATGGCTCTGTGTAACACCAGGGATGTAATAAGTCTCTGTGTCAACACCAGGGATGTAATAATGGCTCTGGTGTCCAAACTCCAGGGGATGTAATAATGGTCTGTGTCAACACAGGGATTTAATCATGGCTTCTGTCAACACCAGAGATGTAATAATGGCTTGTGTCACCACCAGGGATGTCATAATGGCTCTGCTGTTCACTCAGAGATGAAATAATTCACTGTGTCAGCACCAGGAATGTATAATGGCTCTGTGTCACACCAGGGGATTTAATAATGGCTCTGTCAACTCCAGGATGAAATACTGGCTCTGTGTCTAACACTTAGGATGTAATAATTTCTCTGTGTCAACCCAGGGCGAATAATGGCTCAGTGTCATCACAAGGCATGTAATAATGGGTCTGAGTCACCACCCGGAAGTAATAATGGCCATCTCTGTCAACTACAGGGGATGTAATAATGGCTCTGTGTCAACACAAGGATGTAGTAATGGGCTCCTGTGACACACCAGGGAGTAACAATGGCTCTGTGTTCTTAAACCAGGGATGTAAAATGCTCTGTGTCAACACCAGAGATTTAAATAAAGGATGTTGTCTCAAAACCTGGGATATTAATAATGGATCTGTGTCAATCAAGGGTAAAAAATGGCTCTGTCAACATCGGGGTGTAATAATGCTCTGTGTCAACACCAGAGATGTAACAATTTCTCTGTGTCAGCACCAGAATGTAATAATGGCTCTGTGTCAACACAGGGCTGTACATAATGGCTCTGTGTCAACACCTGGGATGTCAAAATGGCTCTGTGTCAAACAAGGGTTGCAATAAGGCTCTGTGTCAACACCAGGGATGTAATAATGGAGCGTGTCAACGCCCAGCGATGTAATAATGGCTCTGTGTCACACCAGGGAAGTAATAATGGTCTGTTTTCACCCACAAGGGGCTGTAATAAGGCTCTGTGTCAACACCAGGGATATTAAGTTATCTGGCTCTGCTAGGTTAAACCGCAGGGGATTGTACAAGGGCTCTGTTGTCAACACCAGGGATGTAATAATGGCTATGTGTCATCACCAGGGATGTAATAATAGCACTGTGTCAGCAACAGGATGAAATAATGCTGTGTCAAACACCCGGGATGTAAATAATGGCTATGTGTCAACATCGGAGAATGTTAATAATATTCTCTGTGTAACCCCAGGGGATGTAAATAATGGTTCTATGTCCAAACCAGGGAGGTAATACTGGCTCTGTGTCAGCACCAGGGATGTTAATCCTGGCTCTGTGTCAAACCAGGATGTAATAATGGCTCTGTGGCAACACCACGGATGTAATATTGGCTCTGTGTCAACACCAGGGCTGTAACAATGGCGTGTGTCAAAACCGGGGACTGTAATAATAACTTTGAGTCAACATCGGGAGGTCATAATGGCTCTGAGTCAACACAGGGATGAAATAGTGCTCTGTGTCATCACCAGGGATTGTATAATGGCTCTTTGTCAACACCAGGGATATAATAATGGCTCTGTCAACACCAGGGATGTAATAATGGCCTGTGGCAACAACAGGGATGTTTCATGGCTCTGTGTGAACAACAGTGATGTACTAATGGTTCTGTGTCAACCCCATGGATGTAGTATTTTTTTTTTCGTCTCTCTGTGTCAACACCAGGGATGTAATAATGGCTGTTGTGTCAACACCAGGATATAATAATGCTCTATGTCAACACAGGGATAATAATGGTTCTGTCAACACCAGGGATGTAATAATTGCTCTGTGTAAACACCAGGGATGTAATAATGGCTCTGTGTCAACCCCAGGAACGTAATAATGGCTCTGTTGTCAACACCAATGATGAAATAATGGCACTGTTTTCAACCCTAGGGATGTAATAATGGCTCTGTGTCAACGTTCGAGTAAATTAAATAATAGCTTGTCAAAGACACAGGGATGTAATAATGCTCTGTATCCACACCCATGGATAGAATAGTCATTCTGTGTCAACACTTGGATGTAATAATGGGCTCTGTGTCAAAACCAGGGGTGTATTAATAGTGGCTCTTCTCTCTGTGTCGACACATGGATGTAATAATGGCTCTGTGTCAACACCCGGACGTAATAAAGGCTCTGAGTCACACACCAGGGATATACTTAAGGCCTCGTGTCAACCCCAGGATTTAGTACTGACTCTGTAACCACCCCAGGGATGTAATAATGGTCTGTGTCCACACCAGGGATGTAATAATGGCTCTGTGTCAACACCGGGATGTAATAATGGCTGATCGTGTCAACACCAGGGATGTAATAATGGCTCTGTGTCAACACCGGGATATAACACCGAACGCGTCTCTGTGTCAACTCCAGGGTGTAAATCATTTTTCGGTGTCACATTAGGGCTGTAAATAATGGCTCTGTGTCAACACCAGTGATGCAATCATGGTCTGTGTCAACACCAGGTGGTAATAATGGCTCTGTGTCAACACCAGGGATGTAATAATGTTCTGTGTCAATCAGGGATGGAATAATGGTCTGTGTCAACACCAGGGATGTAATACTGGCTCTGTATCAACATAGGGAAGTAATACTAGCTCTGTGTCAACACCAGGGACGTAATAATGTCTTGTGTCACACTAGATATGTTAATAAAGGCTCTGTGTCGCACACAGGGATGTAATAATGCTTGGTGTAACACCAGGGATATAATACTGGCTTTGCACCCCAGGATGTAATAATGGATCCCTGTCAACTCCCGTGAATTGTAATAATTCTCTGAGTAACACAGGGACAGAATACTGGCTGTTCAACACAGTGAAGTAATCATGGCTCGTGTCAACACCGGGATGTAATACAAGGCTCTGTGTCAACACCAGGGATGTAATAATGGCTCGTGTCAACACCAGGATGTAATAATGGCTCTTGTGTCAACACAGGGATGTAATAATGGTTCTGTGTCAACTCCGGTGTTGCAACCCCTGAATGGGTTACAATGATTATTATGAATATATAATGTATATTACCTTTTATTTTATTGTATATTGCTTATATTTGCGATAATAGCTAAATCATAAATGGTGACTTTTATTAATATTTGACTGTTATATTGTTATTTAGTTATGTTGTTAGGCTGTACATAATTTATGCCTCTGTAAGTCTTTGATTGTCCAAACTACTGTAATTATCGCTTGTCGCTCGTATTATATGCGGCTTCTGAGCTGCAGTTGTCCACGACAGCTATCGCTGTGATCGGAGGGGGGGGGTTTTTTTTTGTCCTCACCTCTCGTGAAGTAGTCAGGTACTGCTCTAGACTCGGCTTGGCTGGATGGACAGATTGTCTGTCTCATTATTCTTGTTAGTTCTGTAGACTTTGTTCACAGAACATTGTATAGACTTTGTGATTTTCGACGGTTTTGTACTGAAGGTTGTGTGTATTTGACACACGTGGCAACGTCGCACATGATCAGCTACTGTTTCCATCCATCTTTGGCCAAGTAAACTGTTTTGCCAGTTTACCGAGGTGTCTTCTTGACACCCAAATGTCCTTCTATGGGACTATTGTGAGCAAAATTCAATGGCTTGTTCACGAAATAATACTGGTAACATCCTAAAAAACGCGACTGGACCATACACAGAAACCAGTAACACAATTAGGTTAGAAGCTATAGCTAAGGACTGAGATGTCAGGAGTGTCAATGTGACAACACAACCTCGTTAGTACAACGTCGAAAATCATATGTCTATTACAATGTTTCTGGACGAGTTTACGAACTAAACACGAATTAATGATGACAGACAATCTGTCCAACCTGCATGCGAGTCTAGAGCAGACTGACTACTTCACGACGAGGTGAGGACCACCCCCCCTCGATCACGTGATAGCTACATGGAACAACTGCAGCTCAGGAAGCCGGCAGTCAACCAAAAAATAGAGCGACAAACGATAATTACAGAGTTTAGACAATCAAGACTAACTGAGCCACCTAGGTACATCTAACCACATAAGCTAAATAACAATATCACAGCAAATATAATATAAAGTCATACATTTACGATTTAGTATTATCGCAAATATAGCTATATAAAATTAAATGAAAAGATAATATACATTATAAATACTATAATCAGTGTTAACCCAATCAGGGGTTGCAACACCCCCCCACCACGACAGAGGGGTCGCACTAGGACGTTGGATTAATGTCTTTACATTATGGCTGACTTATCAGTATCAATACAATCTAATATAACACTTATTAGAGGTCACTCTCGTCCCACAGCCACCTCTACAATTTCACCAGCGTCCCGTCACTAGGATATGCCCCCTAGTTTACTAGGGCTGTCCACAGTTATGTTGTCTCTTCATACTCGTTGGTTTATGTACATCAGTGTAGAGGGGGGGGGTGGGGGGGGACTGGTAGCGCTGCCACGGCGGGCACGTTGAGGTCGCTATTGTAGAGGAGACTGGCATTCCACTCTTACGTAGTGGTTGTGGACTGCGAGGCAGTATGAACATCTGAGTATGAAAAACAGGCTTAAGGTGTGTAGTGAGGGGGGGGGGGGTCGCGACAGGCGAGTTGCGTCCGCAGTACATCACCCGCACCACCTACTCATCAACACTCAGCTAGTTTGTTTCTCCTCCTCACCAACATTACTGTGAATATATAAATATAATTATTAGACATGACATGCGTATTTTTTATAGTTCATATGGGAAGGAGGGAATTACGTTACTTTACTGACTTTGAATAGCACAGTAACAAAAGGTATTTGGGCATAAAATTACGTAAATTTCAATGGGGAAAGTGCCCAAATACTCCTCAAAATGATTCAAGGACACAAACGAGCTATAAATCATTTTTTACTGGTGTGTTTAGAGCTAGATGGAATAGTAACATATAGGATGGAGGAATATCAGTGGCTGTTGACTGTTGGAGCGCATAACCTACTGCATAACAACTCACATCTATAATGTAAAAAAAGAAGGGAAGATTGAATTAGGACTCTTACAACAAAGGAAGCAAGAGGCTAGCAAAACCACTTCAACCTTTGAACGAAGTTTGAGCAATCTCTCGTCAGGTGACAAACCTGAACATTGCTTAAATAGTAAGCTCCGTAAGTAAGCTCAGCAATTGAGAAAAGTTGGGACAGACCTGTGATAATATCCTGCCATACCCAGGAATCTCTGTACTCCTTTCCTATCCTGTGGCACTGGAATTTCAGAAATTGCATGAACCTTAGCCTCAATAGGAGCAACCTCACCTTGGCCGATACAAAACCCTAGATAGGTTATCTTGGCTTGACCACTAGAGATGTAATAATGGCTCTATGTCAACACCAGGGATGTAATAATGTCTCTGTGTCAACACCAGGAATGTAATAATGAATCTGTGTCAAAACCAGTGATGTAATAATGACTCTCTATCAACACCAAGGATGTAATAATGGCTCTGTGTCAACACCAGGGATGCAATAATGGCTCTGTGTACACCAGCGATGTAATTATGGCTCTGTGTCAACACCAGGGATGTAATAATGGCTGTGTGTCAACACCAGGGATGTAAAAATGGCTCTGTGTCACCACCAGGTATGTAATAATGGCTCTGTGTCAACACCAGGGAGATAATAATGGCTCTGTGACAACACCAGGGATGTAAAAATGGCTCTGTGTCACCACCAGGGATGTAATAATGGCTCTGTGTCAACACAGGAATGTATAATGTCTCTGTGTCAACACCAGGAATGTAATAATGGCTCTGTGTCAACCCTAGGGATGTAATAATGGCTCTGTGTAAACACCAGGGATGTAATAATGGCTCTGTGTCACCACTATAGGCTGGAATAATGGCTCGGTATCAACACCAGGGAAGTACTAATGCCTCTGTGTCAACCCGGGATGTAATAATAACACTGTGTCAACACCATGGATGTAACAATGGCTCTGTTTGAACAAGGGATGTAATAATGTCTCTGTTGTAAACACTTGAGAAGTAATAATGGTCTGTGTCCACACAATGGGATGTAATAATGGCTCTGTGTCACCACCAGGGATGTAATAATGGCTCTGTGTCAACACCAGGGATGTAATAATGGCTCTGTGCTCAAACCCAGGGATGTAATAAATGGCCTGTGTCTAAACAAAGCTGTAATAATGGCTCTGGGTCAACACAGGGATGTACAAATGGTCTGTGTCAACACCCGGGATGTAATAAATGGCTCTGTGTGAACTCCCAGAAGTGATAATAGTTCTATGTCAAACACCAGGGATGTAATAAAGGTTCTGTGTCCACACAAGGGATGTAATAATGGCTGTTATTGTCAACAGAAAAGGCCTGTAATAATGCTCTTTGTCAACACCCCCCCAAGGGCCCATATAATGGCTTTGTGTCAACACCAGGGATGTAATAATGGTCTGTGTAAACCCAGGGATGTAATAATAGCTCTGTGTCAACACCGGGATGTAATAATGGCTCAGTGTCAACCCCAGGGATGTAATAATGGCCTCTGGTTTTAAACACCAGGGAGGTAAAATGGTCTGTCTCACTCTATCGGGGGAAATACAAATGATGGCTCTGTCCACAACCAGGGACTGTAATAAATGGGGGGGGGGGGGGGGCTGCGTGTAAACACCATGGGATGTAATAGATTTCTGTGTCCAACCACCAGGGATGTAATCATATCTTTGTGTCAAACCCAGGGGATGTCTATGGCTTCTGTGTAAACCCCAGGGATGTAATAATGACTCTTGTGTCAACACCAGTTATGCAATAATGGCTCTGTGTCAACACCAGGGATGTACTAAGGCTCTGTGGTCAGCACCAAGAAGTAATAATGGCTTCTGTGTCACATATGGATGTAATAATGGCTCTGTGTCAACACCAGGGATGTAATAATGGCTCTGTGTCAACCCCAGGAATGCAATACTGACTCTGTGTCAACCCAAAAAAAAAAAGGGTGGGGGATGTAATAATGGCTCTGTGTCAACCCCAGGGATGTTATAATGCTCTGTATCCAAAACCCGGATGGAATTCATGGCTCTGTGTCAACATAGGGATGTAATAATGCTCTGTGTCAACCCAGGGGATGTAATAATGCCTCAGTTCAACACCCGTGGAATTAATAATGTCTCTGTGGTGCAACACCAGGGATGTAAATAATGGCTCGTTCAACAACAGGATGTAAACATGGATCTGTGCAAAACCTGGATGTAATAATGGCTCTGTGTCACACCCGGATGTAAAAATGGCTTCTCTGTCAACACTCTGGGATGTAAACAATGGCTCTGTGTCCACTCCAGAGATATAAACAATGGTTCTGGTCAACACCTGCAATGAATACTGGCTCTGTCTCAGCACCAGGGGGGGGGGGGGGGGAATGTAAAATGGCTCTGTAGTCAACCCCGGGCAGGGATGTAATAATGGCTCTGTGTCAACACCAGGAATGCACAATGGGCTTCTGTGTCAAGGACCAGGATGTAAATGGCACTGTGTCAAAACACAGGGATGTAATAATGGCTGTTTGTCAACGCCAGGGATGACATATAGCTTCTTTGTCAACACCCGGGATATAATAATGCTCTGTCAACAACAGGGATTTTAATAATGGCTCAGTGTCAACCCAGGTTGTAATAATGGCTCTGTGTCAACAGCAGAGATGTAATCATGGCGCTGGTCAACACCAGGGGATGTAACACAGGCTCTGTGTCAACACAGGGCATGTAAATAATGGCTGTGTGGTCAACACAGGAATATATAATGTCTCTGTGTTCACACAACAGGGATGTGGTAAAGGCTCTGTGTCAACACCAGGGATGTAACAATGGCTCTGTGTCAACACTTGCGATTGTATTGATGGCTCTGTGTCCACACAAGGGCTGTAATAATGGTTCTGTGTCACACCAGGGATGTAATAATGGCTCTGTGGCAACACCCAGGGATGTAATACTGGCTCGTGTCCCACCAGGGGTTATAATAATGGCTCTGTCACCACCACGGCAGTATAATGGTCTGTGTCAACACCCGGATGTTAATAATGGCTCTGCGTCAAACCAGAGCTGAAATAATTTCTCTGTGTCAGCCCCAGGAAGTATTCATGGTTCTGTGTCAACACCACGGATATCAATAATGGCTCTGTCACAACCAGGGATATAATAATGGCTCTGTAGTCAGCACTGAGATGTAATAATTTCTCTGTGTCCCACAGGGATGTAATAAAGGCTCTGTGTCTCACAAGGAATGTAATAATGGCTCTGAGTCAACCAGGGATGTAATAATGGCTCTCTTTTCAATACAGGGGATGTACTAATTGCTCTGTGTCCAAACACCAAGGATGTAATAACTGGCTCTGTGACACCACAGGGTAGTAACAATGGGCTCTGTGTTTAACACCAGGGACGTTACTACTGGGCTCTGTGTCAACACCAGAGATGTAAATGGAATGTGTCTCAAAACCAGGATGTATAATTTATCTGTGTCAACTCCAAGGGATATAATAATGGTGGCTCTGTCCATACCAGGGGTGTAATAATGGGCTCTGTGTCAACAAGAGATGTAACAATTTCATCTTGTGTCAGCACCAGGAATGTAATAATGGCTCTGTGTCACCCCAGGGATGTCATAATGGCTCTGACCGTCAACACCTGGTATGTAATAATGGGCTCTGTGTCAACACAGGTTGCAATCATGGACTGTGCCAACACCAGGGAGTAATAATGGCTCTGAATTGCAATGCAGTGGATGTAATAATGGCTCTGTGTCACCCACCAGGATGTAATAATGCTCTGTTTCAACACAAGGGATGTAATAACTGGCTCTGTGACAACACAGAAGGCTGTACTACTGGCTTCTGAGTAAAAGCAGGGATGTAATAAAGGCCCTGTTCAACACCAGGGATGTAATAATGGCTATGTGTTCAACACCAGGACTGTACGATGGCCACTGTGTTCAACACCAGGGAAGAAATAAAGGCTGTGTCAACACAGGGGGTATGTAATACGGCTATGAGTCAAACTCGGGAATGTATCATATCTCTGTGTAACACTGGGATGTAATAATGGTTCTATGTCAGCACAGGGATGAATAATGGCTTGGTGTCAGCACCAGGATGTACTTATGTCTCTGGTGTCAACACCAGGGATGTAATAATGGCTCTGTGGCAACACCATGGGATTCTTATGGCTCTGTGTCAAACCAGGGATGTAAACAATGGCCCTGTGTGTCAAAACCAGGGGCTGTATACATAAATCTGAGTCAACATCAGGGATGTAAAATGGCGTTGAATCAACCCAGGATGAAATAGTGGCATGTGTCATCACAGGATGTAATAATGGCTCTTTGTCAACACCGGAGATTAATAATGGCTTGTCAACCAGGGATGTACTAATGGCCACTGTGTCAACAAAAAGGGATGTAATATGGCTCTGTGTGAACACCAGAGATGTAATAATGGTTCTGTTTCCAAACCCAGGGATGTAATAATGGCTTGAGTCAACACCAGGAGGTAATAATGGCTGGGTAAACACCAGGGCATGTAAAATGCTCTTTGTCACACCAGGAAATACTAATGGCTCTGTCAACACCAGGGATGTAATTCATTGCTCTGTTGTCACCACCAGGGTGTAATAATGGCTCTGTGTCAACACCAGGATGTATAAGGGCTCTTGTGTCACACACCAAGGATGTAATAATGGCTCTGTTTCAAACTAGGGCTGTTGTTCACACCCTTTTGTTCATTGTAAGTCTGTTTCTATCACAAATGGTATTCTTTTACGTGTTTTTTTGCTATTTCATTTAATTTATATTCAGGAGTACATTCCCATAGTAGCTTAAATGGATTTACTCGGTTTATAATATTCTATCTGGTGTATTACATAGTTTGTATTTTGTAGAGTCGTTGTAACTTTAGTGCAACTGCTGGTGCCTGGACAAGCCAGTCGGTGTTTCGAGTGCTCAACCCCTGTTCCGACCGAGACAAAGTGGCGCTGGTAAAAGCCCCACCGAGTTCAGTTCATACCTTTCCTTTGGACAGGAAGGGTCGAGGGAAGTATCCACCTTAAACCACCATTCGCCTCCTAGAAAATCCAGGAATTTCTGGGAGCTTATTGCTAGACTAATCTCGGTTGAGAATGGCGGTTGAGACGCTCTTAGAGAAAAGTGAAGCCAAGTGAGCAGCTCTGTAGTGTATGAGGGACTTTTGTAAAGTGAGCCCTATAATAAGAATCTATTAATGTGTTAGAGTTTTTAGGCAACGCCTTGTGCATGAGCCTATTACTAATATTTCGTGACTCATCCAGAGACCTTTGTAAATACCTAAACCCAAGTTACTGTGTTGTTTTAATGAGGCATGGTAAGTTTCTTCTCATAGTGCACAATTTGGAGAAGGTGAATTTAAGTGGATTATTATGATATTAAAAATTAAATAGAATACTAAGAACATTCCTTTTTCCTCTGAAAGTGAGTCTCGACTTACTAAGTTTTGTACGAAAAGCACTGTAACTCAGGGACCATCTGACTATGTTCGTAACAAAAATGGTGGGGGCCGTCCGCGCTTCGCTCTCTGACCAAGCGCCAATTTCCCATGATAGTGGCTGCTGTTCATGTACCATAAATTAACTATGGAAAGGCAAATAACAGATAATATGTGCGTTAACTTGGAAGATCTTAAGTCTTTAAAATTCTGAAGTGCTGGCACATTGCCGTAGCCTAGAGTGAAGTATAACAAATATTAAAACCCTCGAAACCCTGATCTATTTTTAGCAGCATGCGTTTCCGGGAAAAAGGGGAGGGGGGATGACATTGACATAATGAGGGGAGTCTAATTCAATTTTAACACTTGGACCCGGATGTAAAAGGGGTGGTCAACACCAGGGTTAAAAAAGGCTCAGTTAAAACCACGATTAAAAATAGCTCTTGTCAACACCCGGGGGGTTAAAAAATGTCTGGTAACCCAGAGATGTAACAATTTCCTTGTCAGCACCAGGAATGTAATAATGGCTCGTGTCCACCGGGATGTCATAAGGCTCTTTTTCAACACTGGGAGTAAAATGGCTCTGTGTCAACACCGGGGGGCAATAAAGGCCTGTGTCAAAACCCCGGGGTGTAAAATGATTGTGTCAACCCAGTATGTAATAATGGCTCTGTGTCAAAACCGGGTTAAAAATGGCTCTGTTTTAAAACAAGGGATGTTAAAAAGGCTCGGTCAACCCCAGGATGTAGTAATGGCTCGATAAACGAGGGATGTAATAAAGGCTCTGTGTAACCCAGGGTGTAAAAATGGCTATGTGTCAAAACCAGGATGAAAAAATAGCACTGTGTCCCCAAAACCCGGGGTGAAAAAAATGGCTTGCAACACCAGGGATGTAATAATGGCAGTGTAACATTTTGGGAAGTAAAAAACTCTTTTAACACCAGGATTAATATGGTTCATGTACACCAGGGAAGTAAAAATGGCTCTGTTCAGCACCAGGGATTAATAAGGCTTGTGTCAAAAACCCCGGGATTAAAAATGGGGTCTGGGCAACACCCCGGATGTAAAAATTTGGGTCTGTGTCAACACCAGGGATGTAAAAAGGGCTGTTGTCAAAACCGGGGGTGTAATAATAAATCGAGTCAACTCAGGGTGTAAAAAGGGCTCTGAGTCAACACCAGGGTGAAAAGTGGCTCTGTTCACACCGGGGTGTAATAAGGTCTTTGTCAACCCAGGATATAATAAGGGCCCGTCAAAACCAGGATGTAAAAATGGCACTGTGTCAACAACAGGGATGTAATAATGGCTCTTGTGAACACCGAGATTTTAAAAAAGGTTTTTTGTGTCAACCCCCTGGATGAATATTGCTCTGTGTCAACCCAGGAGTATAAGGGGGTGTGTGTCAACACCCCCCGGGTATAAAATCTCTTGTCAAAAACCCCGGAATACTATGGTTCTGTCAACACCCGGGGGTAAAATTGCTTGTGTCAACACCCGGGAGTAATAATGGCTCTGTGTCAACACCCGGATTAATAAGGCTCTTGCAACACCCAAAGGGTGAAATAATGGCACTTTCAACCTAGGGAGAATAATGGCTCTGTGCAACTCGGGTATATAATTAAAAGCTCTGTCAACAAAGGGAAATAATGGCTTTACAACACCTGGATAAATGTCTTTCTGGTCCACCCGGGAGTAATAATGGCTTGTGCAAAACCAGGGGGTAATAGTGGGTCGTGTCGACACCAAGGATTTTAATAAAGGGTCGTTCAAAACCCAGGGACGTAAAATGGCTCTGGTCAACCCGGGATATAATAAAGGCTCGTGTCAAACACCCGGATTTAGTAAACTCTGAAAAAACACCAGGGGTGTAATAAGGCTCTTGTCAACCCAGGGGGTAATAAAGGTCTGGTCAACACCAGGGATGTAATAAAGGGTGTGTGTCAACACCCGGGATGTAATAATCTCGTTCAACACCAGGATATAATTGTCTCTGTTCAATCCAGGATTAAAATTTTTTGTCAAATTAGGGCTGTAATAAGGCTCTGGTTTAACACCTGATGCAATAATGGCCTGTTCAACACCCGGGAGTAAAAATGCTCTGTTCAACACCAGGGATGTATAATGCTCTTTCAACTCCGGGGTGGAAAAAAAGGCCTGTTTCAACCCAGGGATGTAATAAAGGCTCTGTGTCAACACTGGGATGAATAATACTCGGGGTTTAACACAGGGGGTAATAAATTCCTGGCAAAAAAATATGTTTAAAGGCTCGTGTCAACCCCGGGGTGTAATAATTGCTCTGGCAACACCGGGATAAATAAGGTCTGTGAACACCCGGATTAATAATGGCTCCCTGTCAAAATCCATGAGTAAAATTTCTCTGAGTCAACACCAGGGACATAATAATGGCTGTGTCAACACCAGTGATGTAATAATGGCTCTGTGTCAACACCAGGGATGTAATAATGGCTCTGTGTCAACACCAGGGATGTAATAATGGCTCTGTGTCAACACCAGGGATGTAATAATGGCTCTGTGTCAACACCAGGGATGTAATAATGGCTCTGTGTCAACACCAGGTGTTGCAACCCCTGAATGGGTTACAATGATTATTATGTATATATAATGTATATTACCTTTTCATTTTATTTTATATTGCTTATATTTGCGATAATAGCTAAATCATAAATGTATGACTTTATATTATTATTTGACTGTTATATTGTTATTTAGCTTATGTTGTTAGGATGTACATAATATATGCTCAGTAAGTCTTGATTGTCAAACTACTGTAATTATCGCTTGTCGCTCGTTATACTGCCGGCTTCTGAGCTGCAGTTGTCCACGCAGCTATCGCGTGATCGAGGGGGGGGGTGTCCTCACCTCTCGTGAAGTAGTCAGTCTGCTCTAGACTCGCTTGCTGGTTGGACAGATTGTCTGTCTCATTATTCTTGTTAGTTCTGTAGAACTTTGTTCACAGAACATTGTATAGACTTTGTGATTTTCGACGTTGTACTGAGGTTGTGTGTCATTTGACACACGTGGCAACGTCGCACATGATCAGCTACTGTTTCCTTCATCTTTGGCCAAGTAAAATGTTTTGCCAGTTTACCGAGTGTCTTCTTGACACCCAAATGTCCTCCTATGGGACTATTGTGAGCAAAATCAATGGCTTGTTCACGAAATATAACTGGTAACACTACTAAAAACGCGACTGTGACAATACACAGAAACCAGTACAAAATTAGGTTAGAAGCTATAGCTAAGGACCTGAGATGTTCAGAGTGTCAATGTGACACACAACCTCAGTACAACGTCGAAAATCACTAAGTCTATACAATGTTCTGAGAACAGAGTTCTACAGAACTAACAAGAATAATGAGACAGACAATCTGTCCAACCTGCAAGCGAGTCTAGAGCAGACTGACTACTTCACGAGAGGTGAGGACACCCCCCCCCTCGATCACGTGATAGCTACATGGACAACTGCAGCTCAGAAGCCGGCAGTACAACGAGCGACAAGCGATAATTACAGTAGTTTGACAATCAAGACTAACTGAGCACATATGTACATCCTAACAACATAAGCTAAATAACAATATAACAGTCAAATAATAATATAAAGTCATACATTTACGATTTAGCTATTATCGCAAATATAAGCAATATAAAATTAAATGAAAAGATAATATACATTATATATACATAATAATCATTGTAACCCATTCAGGGGTTGCAACACCCCCCCCCAACACGACAGAGGGTCGCACTAGGAGTTGCATTAATGTCGTTCACATTATTGCTGATTACTCATATCAATACAATATAATATAAAAATTATTTAGAGTCACTCTCGTCCCAAGCACCTCTACAATTTCACAGCGTCCGTCACTAGGATATGCCCCTTGTACTAGGGCTGTACACAGTATCGTGTCTCTTCATACTCGTGGTTATGTACATCAGTGTAGAGACTGGATAGCGCTGACAAGGAGGGCACGTTGAGGCTCGATCATAGTAGAGGAGACTGCATTCCACTCTTAAGTAGTGGTTGTGGAATGCGAGGCAGTATGAACATCTGAGTATGAAACAGCTTAAGGTGTGTAGTGAGGGGGGGGGGGGGTCTGCGACAGGACAGTGTTGCGTCACGCAGTACATCACCCGCACCACACTACTCACTCAACACTCAGCTTGTCTCCTCCTCACACAACATTACTGTGAATATATAAATATAATAATTAGACATGACATGAGTATATATAGTTAATATGGGCTGGAGGGATTAAGTTACTTTACTGAATTTGACATAGCAAGTAACAAAAGGTATTTGGGCATAAAATTACGTAAATTTTAAATGGGGAAGTGCCCAAATACTCCTCAAAATGTTCAAAGGACACCAAAAGAGCTATAACATAATTTTTCTGGTGTCGTTTGAGCTTAGATGAATAGTAACATATAGGATGGAGAATATCAGTGGATGTTGACTGTTGGAGCAGCATAACACCTACTGCATAACAACTCACATCTATATGTAAAAAGAAGGGAAGATTGAAATTAGGACTCTTCAACACAGGAGCAGAGGATAGCAAACACTTCAACCTTTTGAACGAGTCTGAGCAATCTCTAGTCCAGGTGAACTGAACATTGCTACTAGTAAGCTCAGTAAGAAGAACAGCAATCTGAGAAAAGTTTGGACAGAACCTGTGATAATATCCTGCCATACCCAGGAATCTCTGTACTCCTTTCCTATCCTGTGGCACTGGAATTTCAGAAATTGCATGAACCTTAGCCTCAATAGGAGCAACCTCACCTTGGCCGATAAAAAACCCTAGATAGGTTATCTTGGTTTTGCCCAACAAGATGTAATAAGGGGCTCTATGCCCAACACCGGGGATTTTAAAAATGTCTCTGTGTCAACCCCCAGGAAGTAAAATGAATTTTTGCCCCCCAAAAAAATGATTAATAATACCTCTATCAACCCCAAAGGATTAAAAAGGGCCTGTGTCAACACCAGGGTGCAATAAGGGTTTCTGTGTAAAACCACGATGTAATTAGGGCTCTGTGTCAACACCGGGGGATGAATAAGGGCTGTGTGCAACACCAGGATGAAAAAAGGCCTTGTGTCACCACCAGGTCTGTAAAATGGTTTCTGTGCCCAACACCGGGGAGATAATAATGGCCTGGAAAAACCCCCGGGGGATGAAAAAAAGGGGCTTTTGTTCCCCCAAAGGGTGTAATAATGGCTCTGTGTAAACACCGGGAAAATGTAAAAATTTTCTGTGTAAACCACCGGGAATGTAATAAGGGTCTGTTCAACCCAAAGGGATGTAAAAATGGCCCCTGTGTAAAACACCAGGGGTAATTTAAAGGCTCTGTGCCAAACACAAAAGGGAAGGGAATAATGGCTCCGGTTAAACACCGGGGATGAAATAAGGCTCTGGTAAACCCCAAAGGAAGTAAAAAAAACACTGTGTCAACCCCAATGGATGAAACCCAAGGCCCCCTGTTGAACACCAGGATGTAATAATGTCCTCGGTAAACATAGAGATGTAATAATCTCTGTTCAAAAAAAGGGGAAGAAATAATGGCTCGTGTCAACCCGGGGGAGAAAATAATGGCTCTGGGGCCCAAACCAGGGATTAATAATGGCTCGGTGTCAACACCAGGGTAAAAATAAGGGTTTCTGTGCAAAACAAAGATGTAAAATGGCCTGGTCAAAAACCAGGGATGTAACAATGGTTCTGTGTCAACACAGGGATGAAAAAAAGGCTCTTGTAACCCCCAAATGTAATAAAAAGTTTTATGCCCAACACCGGGATGAAAAAAGGGTTTCTGGGGTTCAACACCGGGGATGTAATAAGGTTTGTGTTAACAAAAGGCATTAATAATGCTTTTTGGTAAACACCAGGGACATAATAATGGCGGTGCAACACCGGGGGGAGGGGTAAAAGGCCCCTGTGAAAAACCACCGGGGATGTAATAAAAGCCGTGCCCAACACCAGGATTAATAATGGCTCTGTGTCAACCCGGGGAAATGTAAAAATTTGGTTTCTTTTTAAAACACCAGGGATGTAATAATGGCTCGTCTAAAACTCTATGGGTATAATAGGCTTTTCCCAACCCAACAGGGATGAAATTTAATGGCTGAGTGTAAACACCTGGATGTAATATTTTTCCCTGTGTCAAAAACCCAGGATTAAAAATTTTTCTTTGTGTCAACACCAGGGATTAATTTTGGCTCGTGTAAACACCGGGGATTAAAAATAAACTCTGTGTCAAAAACCATTTATGCAATAAGGCTCTGTGCAACCCCGGGGTTTGAAAAATGGGCTCTGGTCAGCACCGGGGAAGTAATAATGGCTCTGGGGCCCAACACTGGGAAATTAAAAAATGGCTCTGTGTCAACACCGGGGATTAATAATGGCTCTGTGTCAACACCGGGAAATCAATAATGACTCTGGCCCAAACCCAAAGGGGGATGAAAATAAGGGCTCTGTGTCAACCCCGGGGATGTAAAAAAGGCTCTTTATAAACCCCAAAGGATGGAATAAGGGCCCCGTGCCCAACAAAAGGGAGGTAATAAGGGCTCTGTGTCAACCCCAAAGGGATGTAAAATGACTCAGTGCCCAAACCCCCGGGGAAAGTAATAATGGCCCTTGGGGAACCCCCAGGGATTAATAAGGGCTCTGTGTAAAAACAACGGGGATGTAAAAATGGTTCTGTGTAAAAACCAGGGATGTAATAATGGCTCTGTGCAACCCCAAGGGATTAAAAATGGCTCAAAGGTCAACATCTGGGATTTAAAAATGGCTCTGTTCAACCCAGGTTTAAAAAAATTGGCCCTGTGTCAACACCTGAAAATGTAATAAGGGCCCCTGTCCTCGCACCGGGGAAAATTTTTTAAAATTAATTTGGCTCGGGTTAAACCCCAGGGATGTAAAAATTTTGGCCCCTCGGGGTTTTCCAAACACCAGGAATGAACAAGGGGCTCTGGTCAAACCGGGGTTTGGTAAAAAATTTGGAAACTGTTCAACCCCAAATTTGTAATAAGGGCGGGTTTGTCAACGCCAGGGATAATAATGGCTCTTTGTCAACACCGGGGATAAAAATAATGGCCCCTGTCAACACCAGGGATATAATAAGGCCTCGTGTAAAACCCCAAAGGGATGTAAAAAATGGCTCGGGTTCAACAAAAAGGGGATGAAATAAGGGCCCGCTGTTCAACCCCCGGGGAAATGTAACAAGGGCTCGTGTCAAACCCCAAGGGAGAATAATGGCTGTGGGGTCAAAAACCAGGGATATAATAATGCCTTTTCAAAAAACGGGGTTTGTTTAATGGCCGGGTGCAAACCAGGGATGAAACCCAAGGCTCTGTGTAAACCCACTTGGATTTTTGATGGCTCTGTGTCAACAAAAGGGAAGTAAAATTTTCTCCTGTGTCAACACCGGGGATTAATAATGGCTCTGTTTTCAACACCGGGGATGAAATAATGGCTCTGTTTCAACACCAGGGATTTAATAATGGCCTGTCAAAACCAGAGATTAATAAGGCTCTGTGTCAACCCAGGAGTAAAAAATGGCTCGCGTCAACACCAGAGATGAAAAAATTTCTCTTGTCAGCACCAAATGAATAATGGTCTGTGCCCAACCCCGGGGGATATAAAAGGGCTCGTCAACCCCGGGGGTTTAAAAAAAGGCTCTGTGCCCAACCTAAAAAATGTAATAATTTCCTTGTCAACACCAATGAAAATAAGGCTCTGGTCCCCACAAGAAGGGAATAATGGTTTCTGAGTAAACCACCAGGGTTTAAAATTAAGGGCTCCCCTGTCAATCGGGGGAATGAAAATAATTGCTCTGTGCAACCCCAAAGGGAAGGAATAATGGCTCTGTGACAACCCGGGGAAAAACAATGGCTCTGTGTTAACACCGGGGACTAATAAGGGCTCGTGCCCCAAAAACCAAAAGATGTAATAATGGATGTTTTAAAAAAAGGATGAAAAAAATTAATTAAACTTTGGTTGGCCCAACCCCGGGGGGGTTAAAAATAAGGGCCCTCTTTTCAACACCAGGGTAAAACTCTGGAAACACCAAAAAGAATTTGGTTTAACAAAATTTCTTTCCTCTTTTTCACCCCCGGGGTGTAAAAAAGGGCCCTCTTGTAAAAAAGGGTTTCAAAACCGGGAAAAAATGTAATAATGGCCTGTGAAAACCCGGGGATGAATTAATGGCTCTTTTTCCAACACCAGGGATTAAAAAAGGGCTCTTTTTCCCAACAAAAGGGGATGTAATAAGGGGCCTGTGTCAAAAACCAGGATTTTAATAATGGCTCTGGTAAACGGGCCGGATTAATAAACCCTTTTGTCAACACCAGGGATTAATAATGGCATGTGCCCAACACCGGGAATGTAATAAGGGCACTGGCAACCCAGGGATAAATTAAGGGCTGGGGGTAAAACACCGGGGAATTAATAAGGGGCTATTGTAAACCCCGGGGAAAATGAAATAATATTTTCTGTTAAAAACCTGGATTAATAAGGGTTCTTTTCCCAGCACCGGGGAAGTAAAAAAGGCTCGGGTGCAAAACCAAAAAAGTAATAAGGGTCTGGTCAACACCGGGGAGTAATAAGGGCTTCTGGGGCCCAACACCAGGGTTAAATATTGGCTCTGGTGTCAACACCAGGGTTTTAAACCCAATGGCTGTTGTCAAAACCAGGGTTGTAAAAATAACTCTGAGCCCAACAATCGGGGAAAAGTAAAAAAGGCTTGAATCAACCCAGGGATAAAAAATTGGCCTTTTTGCCCATCACCAGGGATGTAAAAATGGCCTTTTCAACACCAGGGAATAAAAATGGCCTGTAAACACCGGGGATGAAATAATGGCCCCGTGTCAAAAAAAAAGGGATGTAATAATGGCTCTGTTGAACCCAAGAAAAAAATAATTTCCCTTTTCCCAAAAACCCCCCGGGGATGAAATAATGGCCTGAGCCCAACACCAGGGATGAAAAAATGGCTGTTGCCCAACACCAGGCATGTAATAATCCCTTTGTCAACCCAGGATATACAATGGCTCTGTCAACACCAGGGATGAAATAATTGCTCGGGTTGTCAACACCGGGGTTTAATAATGGTTTCCTGGTCAACCCCGGGGATGAAAATAATGGTTTCGTGCAACACCAAGGATTTAATAATGGCTCTTTCAACCCCAAAGGGATTTTTTAACACCCTTTTGTTCTTTTTAATACTGTTTTAAATTCACAATGGTATATTTTAAACATGTTTTTTTTTTGCAATTTCTTTAAAATATTAAATTCAGGAGTAATTCCATTGGGTACTAAAATGGATTTACTGGGTTTTTAAAATTTTAAATCCTGGTCGTATTACTTAGCTTTGTTTTTAATGTGGGGCCTTTTAAATTTTAGTGCCAACTGCTGGTGACCGGGCCCAAAACCCAGTAGGTTTTTTCGAGCTGTTAAACCCCCGTTCCAAAACCGAGACAAAGTGGGCGGAAAAAGCCTCACAGAGTTCATTTTCAAACCCCCTTTTTGGACCGGGAAAGGGGTTTCGAGGGAAGTAACCACTCTAAACCACCATTCCCCTTTCCCTAAAAAAAACCCCCCGGGGAAAATTTTTGGGGAAATTATTGCTAAGACTAATCTGGGTTGGGGAAAAGGGGGTTGAGAAGCTCTTGGGAGAAAGTAAAGGGCCCAAGTGAGCAAGCCTCTGTAGTGTATGGGGATTTATTGAAAAGTGAACCCTATCATAAAAATCTATTAAATTTTTTAGAGTTTTTGGGCAACGCCAGTGAAAGGGGCCCTATCAAAATTATCGTGACCCCACCCCATCCATTTGTAAATACTAAACCCGTACTGTTTTTTTTTAAAATGAGGAATGGTAAAAAATTCTACTCAAAATGAAAAATATGAAAAGGGGTAATTTAAGTGATTATTATAAATTAATAAAAAATTTAAAAAAAAAGAAAATTCCTTTTCCCCTAAAGTGAGTACCAAGACGTACTAATTTTTGTTAAAAAAAGAAACTGTAACCGGGGACCCCCCTGACAAATTTCGTAAAAAAATTTTTTGGGGGGCCCGTCCGATTCGCTCTCTGATCCAACCCCAAATTTCCCATGAAAGTAAAGCTGCTGTTCAGGTCCCCCCAAAAAAATTAAACTATGGGGGTTTTAAATACAACAGTTAATATGGATTTTAACCTTGGAAGATTTTAAGGGTCTTTAAAACTTCTAAAGTGCGGGAAAATTTGGGCCGAAAACGCCTAGGGAGTGAAGTATAAAAAATTTATTACCCCGGGCCCGAGACCCAATGGATCTTTTTTTAGCAGAAAGCTTTTTCCGGGAACAAGGGGAGGTGGATGACTTTGACGAAAAAATGGGCGAGTCAATTTTCTAAATTTGAACACTTGGGCCGACCGCTTGGACACAAGGGCTTGATCTTGGTGACCTTTTTCCAAAATTCCCTAAACCCCCTGGTGATGTGGCTGAAACCGAATCAAAGGGAGCTGCTGGTGAGGCCCGGGCATCTCTGGGGGAGGTGCCTGAAATTTGGGGGGATCTAATCGCCCATTTTTTCCCACCCTGGGTTTACAAAAAGCAAACCCCCGCAGGGGCTCAAACCCCAAAGGGAAAAAATGGGAAAAATTGTATCCCCAACCCCTCTGCACCCCAATTGGGGCCCAAAACACAAAGCCCTTCGAAAAATGGAGCGCCTTTTTTACTTTACAATGGCCCAAATAGAAACCCAAAGGGGGCTGAAAGCGAAATTTTTGAGAGGGACACTATACTCTACGAACTCAACCGGGAAAGGGAAAGGTTGAGGCCCGGGCCCCCAGAAATTTTTTTCGACATTCAAAAGCAGCATCTTTGGTGCCCCTTTTCAGTCCCGATTGGACAAAATTTTAAAAATTCGGGGACTTTCGAAAACAGGCTCAGCTAAAGGCGGTGGGCCCCCCCAAATTTTTTGGGGGTTCTTGTTGCAAAACAAACCCGACTGGTAAAGCTTTGAGAAGTACCGCGGCCCTTTTCCTTACGAAAAGTACATACAATATGACCCCGGGCAAAAAGGGGCAAATTGGGGACCTATGATCTACTCCCTTTGAGCTAAACCAGCAAAACCTTTCCCTACTCCCCCGGGGAAAGGGTTTCCCCGGGCAAACTTGGTGGATTTTGCCAGGCAAAGAAGGTTTCCTTTTTGAAGGTGGGGAAAGAGCCTCACAAAGCCCCAAAAAACCGAAAGCCCCCAAAACCCCAAATTAAAACTACAAAGGAAATTCTATAAATTTTATTCCCGGAGATTTGCGGAAGTTTCCTGATCGACCGTCCCCCAAAACCCGATATGATGGGGGAAAAGCTGCACCCTTTGGGCCCATCGCTACGAGATCTCCAGCCAGCTGAAACCGTGATAAAACATCAAGAAAGAAGCAGTAAAAACGGGCCAGAAGGTTCACCCGTTAAAATCAAGAACAAAAACCCCGCCAAAAGTTTCCTTTAGAAGCGTGACCCCCTCAACCCCGGAAAGCCATGCAATTGGGGACCGGGTTTTTTAACCACGACAGAACCAGGGGGTGTATAAAGTCAGGGAAAAATTTGTCCTGTTTATATTGCCAAAAAAAAGGTCATGTGAGAAACCCCAAAGGGTTTTCAGCGGAAAGGGATAGGGGAAAAATAAGTAAACGAAAAGGTGCCCTGTGCAGATGGTGTCTTCAGTACCCCCCAAACAGGGGTTTTTTTCCCCGGCGGGTCTAAGCCGGCAGGACCGAAGACTGCTTCACTAAATGACCGGAAAGAGGGCCACTCGGGGGAAGAAAAATTTAAAAGGCAAAGACCCCATATTTTTCAAAAGGGAAAAGCGGTATTGACGAGTCCAAGTGGTGCCGTTTAAAAAGTAAAAGGGGTAACGGGGATTTTTCTTGACATTGTTTAAAAAAAGGGGAAACCTCTCTTTGCTGGAAAAAAAAGGGAGGGGGTTTTAAAAGGGGGTTTTGTTTCTCCCCCTGGGTTCCGACCGGGAGCTATGGATAGGATGTGGAACAAATGGTTTTTAATCGCTGCTGTTATGTAGAAATAAAAATTTTTTGGGAAAAAAATTTAAAAAGGGAAAAACCGGGGATTGAAAAACCTGGGAGGGAATACCCTGTTTACTCAAAGGGGGGGTTTAATTTCGTTTCTGGGAGTTTGCACCCCCTTTTCCCTGGCAAACCCGGTTAATTTTGAGGAAAGGGAAAAGTTTTCTTTTTGGAACCCCCCTTTTTTTAATTCGGCCTTTAAAAAAAAAAAATTGATGCACTTTTGGGGTTTGGAGGGGCCCAAATTTCCCAAAAAATTCCCCCTTGGGGGCCAAAAAAAGGGTTTGGGAACCTGAAGGGTTTTTAAAAAACCAAAAAAAAAGATGGAAAGACCCCCGTTGGGAAAAAATAAGGGAAAACCCTTTGGGTTTTTAAAAGGGGGGGGGGGGGGGGGGGTTTTTTTTGGGGGGGGGGGGGGGGGGGCCGGGGGGGGGGGGGGGGGGGGGGCAAAAGGGGGGGGGGGGGAAGGGGGGGGGGGGGGGGAGGGGGAAAAAGGGGGGGGGGGGGTTTTCCGGGAAATTTAAAACCGGGGGGGGGGGGAAGGGCCCTTTTTTGTTGGGAAAGAAGAAACCCCAAAAAGAACCCGGGGAAACCTTTTTAAAGGAACTGGGTTTAAACCCGTAGGGGTTTTTTACTTAAGAAGGTCCCCCAAAACCTTTCCCAAAAAAAAGGGCAAAAAAAAACCAAATTTAAAAAGGCCCAAATTTTTTTTTTGGGCCCAGAATTAAAAGGGGGAAAATTGCATTGGGTCGCCGCCCCTTTTAATGGTCCCACCCCCCCCCCCCCCAATAAAATCAAGGGTGGCAAAATTTTTCCCCTTTTTTTGGGGTAGAAATCCCGGGGAAAGGGGGGAACATCCTTCCAAAAAATTGCCCCCTTCCCGCCAGGACCCCTGGGTAAATGCTCCCCTTTTCCCCCCCCTTTTGTTTTCCCACAGAGGGCCTTTTTTCCCCTTTTTAAACCCTCGAATGCAAAGGTCCAAAATTCCCCCAAAACCAAGGGGGGAAAAGTACCCCCATTAAAATTTTTTCCCCCCCCTTTACCCCCCCCAAAGGGGCATTAAAAGGGAAAAAAATTAAATGTGACTTTCCTCGCTTTAAAATAAAGGGTTTTTCCTTTTCCCGGGTAAGGGCGGGGGTCTAAGGATCCCAGGGAATCCCAAAATATTAATACCCCCCATTAAAAATCCCCAAGGCGCCCATGCCCCGGGTTTTATGAAAAATCCCCACTTTCACAGGGAACCTTTGGCCCCCCAGAAAGGAAAACCCCGGTAAAAAGAAACACAATTTTATGAAATGGGGGTTCCTTTTTAACAATTTAAAAAGAGGGCAGGGGAAAAATTTTTTCCCATTCCTGGCCAAGGGGAAAGGACCGGAAAATCCATTTAAAAACTTTTGAAATTTAAAATTTTTGTTCGGGACCCCGGGGAAAAAACCCCTCCAGTTTTTGGCCCAAGAAGTAATGGAGGGAGGCCCCCGTCGTTTTTAATAAGGCCCTCAAGAAGCAAAGGGTTTAACCCCCTTTTTAAAAGGGAATAGGCCGGCTTAAAAAACCCAACTTAAAAAAAACCCCAAAGATTTTTAAAAACGGCCTTGCCCCAAAAAGGAAAAATTTTTTTAAAACCCCCAAAAAAATTTTTTGGGCGAAAAAACCTAAGGGACTTTTGGGGGAAAAAACAAGTTGTCCCCGGGAAAAGGAAAAATCAACAATCCCCCAAAGTTAAACCCCCAAATTAAAAAAAATTAAAAAAGGGAAACCCCAACCCTTTTGCTCCCAGGCAAGAAAAGCAAAAAAATTTTGGGCCTCCAAAAAACCCTTGGTTTTTTTTAAAAGGGGGCCCCCAAAAAAAAAAAAAGGGTTCCAAGGGGGTTGGGGAAAACCCCCCAAAGGGTTAAATGTGTTTTTCGGATTAAAAAAAAAAAAAAAGGGGTGAATTTTTTCCGTCACCCGTTTCCCCCGGGATTTTTGGGACCCTTTGGCCTAAAGGTAGGAATTTAAAAAATTCCCCCAATTTAAAGGTTCCCGTAGGGAAAGTTTTAAAGTTTGGAGGGGGCCTTTGACCCAAATTCTGCAGGCTACTATCAATTCCCCCTGACGGACCCCAGCCTTCCCGGGCATTCAGCAAATTAAAAGGGATGGAAAGGGTTGTTCAATACTTGGTTTCCCCCATTGGGGTTTTGCAAAAGCAAACATCCCAAAGTTTAAGCGGCTTATGAAAACCTTTCTTATAACCTTGAGGGGGGTTTAAGCCACCCCCCGAAAGACCCTTTGTAGTCCCTTTTGTGAAGAGTTTAGTTTTACATTTTGTCCTCTGGAGGCCCCTTTTTAAGAAATTAGATTTTTTATAAATTTTTCCATCAAATTTTTCCAAATGCCAAAATTTTGGGCAAGGGGAAAGATTAAGTATTTTGGGGTTCAATATAGGTCATGGGACGGGGGCAAACCCCCATGCCAAAAATGAGAGCCATTGGGAGACTTTTTCCCAAAACCAAGAGAAGAAAAGGGGTGCAAAATTTTTGGGAAATGGCTGGGGATTTTTAGCGATTCTGCCCTAACTTTTCACCATAAACCCCCCCCTTTTTCCCCGCCCAACTAGTTTTTTTAAAAATTTAAAAATTTGCTTGGCTGAGGAAAAGAAATATGGCTTTTTAAAAAAGGTTTAAAACGATTATGAACTCTTCTCCAAATTTTAAAAACCCCGATTTTAAAATTTCCCTTTCCCGTTACATATAAAGCCAAACATTAAGCTTTGGGGTCAAACTACTACAGTCCTCCCCTCTTCGATATTTTAAAATCCGAAATGTTATTATTCCTCCACCTTAAAACCACACCAAAAGAATTATCCAAAATGTAGAAAAAAAAAGCCAAAAACCCCGGGTTTTCTCTCCCCGAGCATTTTAAGTTTACCTGGGGAATCACCTCATCAGATTAAAAGTATACTCCGATCAACAACCCTTTGACTTCAAAAATTACCATGAAGGGGTAAGAAAAAGCCAGAATTCAGAGGGGGGCCCTTAAATTCAACCTTTTTCTATTTTAAAAACCTACATATAAAGGGGAAACAAAAGAATTGCGGATGCTTTGCCCCGCCCTTAAAACCCGTTGCACCAATAAAAACCCCCGTTTCCCAACTTAGCCTAAAATTTCCTTTTTTTTCCCCCACATTTTTTGAATGAGGTACTGTTTACAGTTTAGTTATGGGGGGAGAAGCTTTTAGACCAAATTTTTTTCTGTGCCTTTACTTTTACTTTGGGGAACAGCATTCGTGTCCCCCAAAGGGCCAAAAGAGAACCCAAAATTTTGTTGAGGCAGATGTCTGTCGTCTCAACAAAAAATCCTCCCCCTTTAAAACCTTTTAGAAAACATGAAGAAATTTTCTGGGACAAATTTGGGGGGAAATGTTTTTTCTTGCAAAATGGATTTCAGTTCTTGTACCCGAAACCCAAAAGATTCAGGTTATTTTTGTCCTATTTTTCAGTGCGAAATTTTGGTCCCTGGGGGGGATGTTTTTCACCCCCCTTTTTTTCATTTTTAAGGGACGTTTCTTATCACAATGGTATACTTTTAAAATGTTAATTTTTTTCTAATTTTTTTAATATTATAAATTTAGGGGTAAAAATTCCCTTAGAACTTTAAAAAAATTTCCGGTTTTTTAATTTTTAAACGGTCGTATTACTTGCTTTTTTTTAAAAAAGGGAAAGGGTTTGTTTAAAAAAGGGCCAAAGGGTGGTGTCCGGCCCCAAACAAACCCTAGGTGTTTTGGGGCGCTCCCAAACCCCCGTTTTTCCGGGCCCCAGACAAAATGGGGGTTGTAAAAACCTCCAGATTCAGTTTTATAAAACCCTTCCCCTTTGGACCAGGAAGGGGCGAGGGAAATACCACCCTTTTAAAAAACCATTCGCCTCCCTAGAAAATCCCAGGAATTTTCGGGAGCTTATTGCTAAGACTAATCTCGGTTGGAGAAGGCGGTTGAGAAGCTCTTAGAGAAAGTGAAGCCAAGTGAGCAAGCCTCTGTAGTGTATGAGGACTTATTGTAAAGTGAACCCTATCATAAGAAATCTATTAATCTGTTAGAGTTTTTAGGCAACGCCTGTGCATGTGCCTATACTAATATTTCGTGACTCACTCAGAGCCATTTGTAAATACTAAACCCAGTACTGTGTTGTTTTAATGAGGAATGGTAAAAGTATTCTACTCATAGTGCAAAATATGAGAAGGTGAATTTAAGTGATTATTATGATTATTAATAAATTAAATAGAAACTAAGAAAATTCCTTTTCCTCTGAAGTGAGTACCTAGACGTACTAAGTTTTTGTTACGAAAAGCACTATAACTCAGGGACCAACTGACTATGTTCGTAACAGGATGTAATAATGGCTCTGTGTCAACTCGAGGTATATAATAATAGCTCTGTCAACAACAGGGATGTAATAATGGCTTTGTGTCAACACCATGGATAGAATAGTCTTTCTGTGTCAACACCTGGGATGTAATAATGGCTCTGTGTCAACACCTGGGGTGTAATAGTGGCTCTGTGTCGACACCAAGGATGTAATAATGGCTCTGTGTCAACACCAGGGACGTAATAATGGCTCTGAGTCAACACCAGGGATATAATAATGGCTCTGTGTCAACACCAGGGATTTAGTAATGACTCTGTAACAACACCAGGGATGTAATAATGGCTCTGTGTCAACACCAGTGATGTAATAATGGCTCTGTGTCAACACCAGGGATGTAATAATGGCTGTGCGTCAACACAAGGGATGTAATAATGGCTCTGTGTCAACACCAGGGATATAATAATGTCTCTGTGTCAACTCCAGGGATGTAATAATTTTTCTGTGTCAACATTAGGGATGTAATAATGGCTCTGTGTCAACACCAGTGATGCAATAATGGCTCTGTGTCAACACCAGGGATGTAATAATGGCTCTGTGTCAACACCAGGGATGTAATAATAACACTGTGTCAACACCATGGATGTAACAATGGCTCTGTGTGAACACCAGGGATGTAATAATGTCTCTGTGTAAACAATAGAGATGTAATAATGGCTCTGTGTCAACACAAGGGATGTAATAATGGCTCTGTGTCAACACCAGGGATGTAATAATGGCTCTGTGTCAACACAAGGGATGTAATAAAGGCTCTGTGTCAACACCAGGATGTAATAATGGCTCTGTGTCAACAACAAAGATGTAATAATGGCTCTGTGTCAACACCAGGGATGTAACAATGGTTCTGTGTCAACACTAGGGATGTAATAATGGCTCTGTGTCAACACCAAGGATGTAATAATGGCTCTGTGTCAGCACCAGGTATGTAATAATGGCTCTGTGTCAACAACAGGGATGTAATTATGGCTCTGTGTCATTACCATTGATGTAATAATGGCTGTGTGTCAATACCAAGGATGTAATAATGGCTTTGTGTCAACACCAGGGATGTAGAAATGGCTGTGAGTGACCACCAGGGATGTAATAATGGCTCTGTGTCAACACCAGAGGTGTAATAAAGGCTGTGTGTCAATGCCAGGGATGTTATAATGGCTCTTTGTCAACACCAAGGATATAATAATGGCTCAGTCAACATCAGGGATATAATAATGGCTCTGTGTCAGCACCAGGGATGTAATAATTGCTCTGTGTCAACACCAGGGATGTAATAATGGCTCTGTGTCAACACCAGGAATGTAAAATGACTCTGTGTCAACACAAGTGATGTTATAATAGCTCTGTGTCAACACCTGGGATGTAATAATAGCTCTGTGTCAACACAAGGGTTGTAATAATGGCTCTGTGT
This sequence comes from Cherax quadricarinatus, assembly GCF_026875155.1. Classification (NCBI taxonomy): domain Eukaryota; kingdom Metazoa; phylum Arthropoda; class Malacostraca; order Decapoda; family Parastacidae; genus Cherax; species Cherax quadricarinatus. The sequence continues at coordinate 11,624,060 of NC_069415.1, read as the reverse complement.
CAACACACAGGATGTAATAATGGCTCTGTGTCAACATCAGGGATGTAATAATAGATCTGTGTCAACACCAGAGATGTAATAATGGCTCTGTGTCAACACCAGTAATGTAACAATGGCTCTGTGTCAACACCATGGATGTAATAATGACTCTGTGTCAACACAAGCGATGTAATAATGGCTCTGTGTCAACACCAGGGATGTAATAATAGCTCTGTTTCAACGCAAGGGTTGTAATAATGGCTCTGTGTCAACACCAGGGATGTAATAATGGCTCTGTGTCAACACCAGGGATGTAATAATGTCTCTGTGTCAACACCAGGGATGTAATAATGGCTCTGTCAACACCAGGGATTATAATGCCTTGTCAACTCCAGGGATGTAATAATGGCTCTGTGTCAACACCAGGGATGTAATAATGGCTGTGTCAACACCAGGGTTGTAATAATGTCTCTGTGTCAACACCAGGGATGTAATAATGGCTCTGTGTCAACACCAGGATGTAATAATGGCTCTGTGTCAACCCAGGATGTAATAATGCTCTGTGTCAACACCAGGGATGTAATAATGGCTCTGTGTCAACACCAGGATGTAATAATGGCTCTGTGTCAACACAGGATGTAATAATGGCTCTGTGTCAACACAAGGAATGTAATAATGCTCTGTGTCAACACCAGGGATGTAATAATGGCTCTGTGTCAACACCAGGGATGTAATAATGGCTCTGTGTCAACACTAGAGATGTAATAATGGCTATGTCAACACCAGGGATGTAATAATGGCTCTGTGTCAACACAAGGAAAGTAATAATGACTCTGTTTCAACACCAGGGAAGTAATAATGGCTCTGTGTCAACACAAGGGATGTAATAATGGCTCTGTGTCAAACCAGGGATGTAATAATGGCTCTGTGGTCAACCCAGGATGTAATAATGGCTCTGTGGGCAACACCAGGGATGTAAAATGGCTCTGTTCAACACCAGGATGGAATAATGGCCTGTGTCAAAACCAGGGAAGTATAATTTA